>RXID01022387.1:0-20000 GCA_005019695.1 Trichopus zeylanicus subsp. travancoricus
ACCACAACTGCTACTGCTACATCTACTATTTCCACTACTACTACAACTACTACTACTACAATAACAAGAACAACAACTACTACTGCTACTACTGCTACTATAATACTACTGTTACTCATACTACTGCTACCACCACTACTATTACTATTACGACTTCTACTACTATTCCTGCTACTGCTACTACTACTACTACTACTAATACGATTACTACTACTACCACTGCTATTACTATGACTACTACTACTACTCCGACTCCAACACCTACTCCTATTACTACAATAACTACTACTGCTGCTACTATTGCTACTACTAGTAGTATTTCCCTTACTATAACTACTACTACATTCGACTACTACTACAACAATGACATCAATAACAGCAACAACAACAACAACAACAACAACAACAACAACAACTACTACTACTACTACTACTACTACTACTAGTACTACTCCTCTTACTACAACAACTACTACATCTACTACTTATACCATAAGTACTATCACAACTACTACTACTATTACAAGTACTACTACTCCTACTACCACAACAATAACTACCATTACTACGACTATAACTACAACTACTACTACTACTATTTATACTAGTACTAAAATTGCTGCTGCTACTACTACTACTACTATTACTACTACTGTACTACTACTGCTACCACCACCACAAGTACAATTACGACTCCTACTACTATTATTACTACTACTACTAATACTACTACTACTACTACTACAATTACTACTACTACCACTACTACTCCTGCTACTCCTACTCCAACACCTACTCCTATTACTATAACTACTACTACTACTAGTACTCGTACTATAACTACAACTACTTCTACTACTACTGCTTCTACAACTACTACTTACAGCTACTACTACAACAACAACTACTACTCCTACTACTAGTCCTACTCCTACACTTTCTCCTATTACTACTACTGCTTGCAGTGCTACTACTACAACTACTATAACAACAAGTGCAGCTACTACTGTTGTTGCTGCTACTACTACTACTTCTACTATTGTTACTACTACCATGGCTACTACTACTACTACCACCACTACTACTACTGCTACAATGATAACTACTACCTGTACTACTACTGCTACTACTACTACTGCTGCTGCTACTAATACTACTACAACAACTACACTACCGCTATTATAGCTATTACCGCAACTGTCACAACAACTACTGCAGTTGCTGCTGCTACTGCTACTGCTACTGCTACTAATACTACTACTGGTACCCCTAACACTACTACTACAATTGCAGCTACTAATATTACTAGTCGTAGTTGGAGAAGCAACAACAGCAGAAGTAGCAATAGTAGTAGTAGTAGCAATAGTTGTTGTAGTAGCAGTAATATTAGTAGTAGTAGGAGTAGCACTGGTAATGGTAGTAGTAGCAGTAGCACTAGTAGTAGTCATAGTACTAGCAGTAGCAATAGTAGTAGCCGTAGTAGTAGCTATACCAGTAGTAGCAGTCGTCATAGTAGTAGAAATAGCACTAGTAGTAGCAGCAGCAGCAAAAATAGTAGTACTAGTAGTTGTAGTAGTAGTAGCAGTAGTTGTTATAGTAGTAGTAATAGCAGGACTAGTAGTAGTAGTAGAAGTAGCAATTATGGTAGAAGTAGTAGTAGCAGTCGTAGCAGCAGCAATAATAGTAGTAGTACTATTAGTTACAGCAGAAGTAGTAGTATTAGAAGTAGCAGTTGTAGTAGTAGGAGTAATATTAGTATTCGTAGTAGTAGTTGAAGCAGTAGCAGTAGTACAAGTTGTAGTAGTTGTACCAATTATAGTAACAGTGGCAGTAGTAGTAGCAGTTGTAATAGTAGTAGTAGTATTTGTCACAATAGTAGTAGCCGTAGTAGTAACAATTGTAGCAGTAGGAGTAGCAGTAGTTGTGGAAGTATGAGAAGTAGTTGGAGTAGCAACAATAGTTGTAATGGTAGTTATAGCTACAGTAGTACCAAAAGGAATCATTGTTGTAGTAGTAGTAGTAGCTGTAGTTGCAGCGGTGGTAGCAACGACATTAATTGTAGTAGGAGTTGTTGTTGTAGGAGAAGTAGTAGAACTAGTAGTAGTAGTAATAGTAGAAGTGCTTGTTGAAGTAGTACTTTTAGTAGCAGTAGTAGTAAAAGTAGTAGTAGTAGTAGTAGTAGTAGTAGTAGTAGTAGGAGTAGTTGTAGCAGCAACAGTAGTAGCTGTAGTAGTAGGACGAGTAGTAGCAGTAGCAATAATAGTATTAGTAGTAGGAAAAGTAGTGGCAGTAGTAGCACTAGTAGCAGCAGTAGTAGCAATATTAGGAAGAGTAGTAGCAGTAGTAGTAGTAGTATTAGTAGTAGGAAAAGTAGTGGCAGTAGTTGCACTAGTAAAAGTAGTAGTAGTGGCAGTGGCAGCTGTAGCTGTACCCATGGTAGTAATAGTAGTAGTAATTGTCGTAGCTATAGTAGTAATAGTAGTAGCAGTTGTAGTGGTAGTAGTAGTAGTAGTAGCAGCAGCGGAGTAGTACTAGCAATAGTAGTAGGTATAGTAGTAGTACTTGTTGTTGTAGTTATTATTGTAGTAGTAGTAGTTGTTGTTGTTGCAATAATAGCAGTAGCAGTAGAGTAGGAGTAGAAGCAGTAGTAGTTGTAGTAGTAGCGGAAGTAGTATTAGTAGCAGTAGAGCTATAGTAGTAGTAGTGGTAGTCGCGATAGGAGCAATTGTAGTAGTAGTAGTAGAAGATGTAGTAGTAGCAGTAGCAATAGCTGTAGTAGTTGTAGTTGCTGTAGTACTATAAGTAGTAGCAGTAGTAGTACTAGTAGAAGTGTTAGTTGCTATTATTATTGCTGCAGCAGTAGATGTAGTTGTTGTAGTTGTGTTAGTAGTAGCAGTAGTTGTTATAGTAGTTGTAGTTTTAGTAGTATTTATAGTAGTAGTAGTAGTAGTAGTAGCAGCAACAGCAGTATTACAAGTAGTAGTTGCGGTAGTAATAGTAGTAGTAGTATTACAAGAAGTAGTTATGGTAGTAATAGTAGTAGTAGTAGTAACAATAATAGTAGGAGGAGGAGTAGCAGGTAGTATCGGTGGTAGTAGCACTAGCAGTAGTGGTAGCAATATTAGTTGGTATAGTAGTAGCATTACTAGTAATAGTAGTAGTTACAGCAGTAGCAGTAGCAATAGTAGTAGTAGCAGTCATAGTAGCAATAGTAGTAGCAGTAGTAGTTGTAGCAATAGTAGTAGGCATAGTATTAGTAGCATTAGCAGTAGTAGTAGTAGTAGTTGCTGTAGGAGCAGTATTTGTTTTAGTAGTAGTTGTAGAAGTAGTTGTGGTTGTTGTCGTAGTAGCAGTAGTGGCCATAACAGTAGTAGCGGTAGAGTAGTAGTAGGAGCAGTAGTAGTTGTAGTAGTAGTAGAAGTAGTACTAGTAGCAGTAGAGCAGTGGTAGCAGTAGTGGTGGTTGCAATAGGACCAATTATTGTAGTAGTAGTAAAAGATGTTGTAGTAGTAGTTATAGTAGTACTTGTAGTAAGAGAAGTAATAGTAGTAGTAGTAGTTGTAATAGTAGTAGCATAGTGGCAGCTTTTGTTGTTGCCCTTATAGTAGTTAAAGTAGTGGTTGTAGTAGTTGTAGTTGTAGTAGTAGTTATAGTAGTAGTAGCAGTAGTTGCAGTAGTTGCAGTAGTAGTAGTAGTCGATGTAGTAGTAGGTTTAGTAGTAGTGGTAATAGCAGTAGTTGTGGTAGTAGTAGTAGTAGTAGCATCAGTTGTAGTTGTAGTAGTAGTCGTTCATGTAATGGTCATGTTGGTAGTAGCAGTAGTAGCAGTCCAATAGTAGTAGTAATAGAGGTAGCAGCAGAAGTAGTAGTAATAGCAGTCGTAGGAGGAGTAGCCGTAGCAGTATTAGCAGTGGTAGTAGGAATTGTAGTGATAGCAGCGATAATAGCAATGGTAGTAGTAGTAGTAGCTGTAGTCACAGTAGTCATAGTAGTAGCAATAGTAGCGATAGTAGCAATGGTAGTAGAAGTAACAATAGTAGTGGTATTATTTGTAGTAATACTAGCTGTACTCGTAGTACTAGAAGAAGTAGTAGTAGTAGTAATAGTAGTGCTTCTACTAGTAGTAGCAGTAGTGGAAGTATTAGTCATCATAATAGGAGCGGCAGTAGTAGTAGTAGGGAAAATAGTCATAGTAGCAATAGTTGTATTAGTGGTAGTGGTGGTTCTAGCAATTGTAGTAGTAGCAGTAGGAGTAGCACTTGTAGTTGTAGTAGTTGGAGGAGAAATCGAAGTAGCAATAGTAATAGTCGCAGCAGTAGTAGTAGTGGTAGTACTTGTAGCAGTAGTTGTAGTAGTAGTAGTAGTAGTAGTAGTAGTAGTAGTAGTAGTAGTAGTAGTAGTAGTAGTAGTAGTAATAGTAGTAGTAGTAGTAGTTGTAGTAACAGTAGTAGCAGTAATAGTAGTAGTAGTATTAGTGGCAATAGTGGCAGTAGTAGTAGGAACATGAGTCGTGCTGTTTGTAGTAGTAGAAGTAGCAGTAGTAGTCGAAATTGGAGAAGTAGTAGTAGCAGTAGGCGAAGTAGTAAAAGTAGTAGTAGAAGCAGTAGTAGCCGGAGTGGTAGTTATCGTGGTAATAGAAGTAGATGTAGCAGCAGTAGTGGTAGTAGCAGTGGCAGTAATAGTAATAGTAGTAGCAGTAGTGGTAGTATAACTAGCAGCAGTAGCAGCAGCAGTAGTAGTAGTTGTACAAGCTGTAGGAGAAGTAGTTGTAGTAGTAGTAGTAGTAGTAGTATTAAAAGCAGTAGTAGTAGCAACAACAGCAATAGTAGAAGTAGTAGTAGTTGCTGTAGTAATAGTATTAGTAGTAGTTACTGTAGTAATAGTAGTAGTAGTAGTAGCATTTGTAGCAGCAGTAGTAGTAGTAGTAGCAGTAATAGAAGCAGGAATAGCAGCAACATAAGTAGTAATAGTAGTGTGCTAGGATTAGTAGTAGTAGTAATAGTAGTAGTTGTAGTAATAGTAGAAGTAGTAGAAGTAGTAGTAGTAGTGCTAGTGTTAGTAATAGTAGTACCTGCAATTTGAGTAGTTGTAGGTGTAGTTGTGGGAATTGGAATAGTATTAGGAGTAGTAGTAGTTGTAGTGGTAGTGGTAGTATTAGTAGTAAGAGCAGTAGTCACAATTGGAGTTGGAGTAGGTGGAGTAGTAGCATTGGAAGTCATAGTGGTAGACTGGTAGCAGTAAGCATAGTAGTAGTAGCTATAATGGTAGTAGTAGTAGTAGCAGCAGCAGCACGAGTGTTAGTTGTAGTAGTAGTAGTAGTAGTAGTAGTAGTAGTCATATTAATAGTAGTAGTAGTTGTAGGAGGAGTAGTAGTAGCAGTAATAGTAGTAGTATTAGTAGCAATAGTAGTAGTAGTGGTAGTAATAGCAGCAGCAGCAGTAGTAGCACTACCAAGAAGAGTGTTAGGAGGAGTAGTAGTAGTTGGAGTAGTAGTAGTCGTAATAGTAGTACTAGTAGCAATAGTAGTTGGAGTATTCGGATTAATAGTAGTAGTATTATTAGTAGCAGTAGCAGTAATAGTAGCCGTACTAGCTGTATTAGTTGTAGTAGCGGTGCTGGTAGTAGTTGTAGAAGTAATAGTAGCAGTGGTAGTAGTCATAATTGTTTTAGTAGTAGTAGTAACTATTGTGGCAGTAGTAGTAGTTGTAATAGTAGTGGTAGGTATAGTAATAGCAGCAGCAGCAGCAGCAGCAGTAGTAGTAGTAGTAATAGTAGTAGTAGTAATAGTAAAAGTAGTAGTAGTAGTAGCAGTTGCGGTGGTAGTTGTAGTATTAGTTATAGTAGCAGTAGTTGTCGTAGTAGTAGTAGTATAAGTTGTATCAGTAGTGGTTCTAGTTGTAGTAGTAGTATTACAAATAGTACTAGTAGTGGTGGTGGTAGTAGTCATTGTAGGATTCATTGTAATAGTAGCAGTAGTAGTACTAGTCGTCGAGGTGGTAGTAGGAGTAGTAGTAGCAGTAGCAATAGTGGAAGTAGAAGGAGTAGTATTAGAAGTAGTAGTAGTAGTAGTAGTACTAGTAGTAGTAGTTGTTGTAGTAGTAGTAGTAGCACGAATACTAGCAGTAGCTGTAGTAATAGTAGTTATAGGAATGCTAGAAGTAGTAGCAGTAGTAGAAGTAGTTTCTAGTAGTAATAGTCGTACTAGTAGTATTTGTAGTAGGAGTGTTAGGTTTAGCAGTAGTATTAGTAACAGTAGTAGTAATACTAGTAGTAGGAGGCGTAGCGGTAGTCGGTGTAGGAGTAGGAATAGTAGTAGGAGTAGGAGTAGTAGTAGTAATAGTAGTAGTAGTAGTTGTTGTTGTTGTTGTAGTAGTAGTAGTACCCGTAGTAGGAGCAGTAGTAGTAGCAAGTATGCTTGTAGTAGAAGTAGTAGTAGTAGTATTAGTTGTTGTAGTAGTAATAGTTGTGTAAATAGTAGTAACAGAAGGAGCAACAGTAGTAATAGTAATAGCAGTAGTTGATGTCGTAGTAGTAGTAGTAGTAGAAGTCATGGTAGTAGTAGCTGCAGTACTTGTTGTTGCTGTTGTCAATTATTAATAGGAGTAGTTGTTGTTGTAGTAGTAGTAGTAGTCGTAGTAGTGGTAGCAGTAGTAATAGTTGTTGTAGTAGTAGTAGTAGTAGTATTAAGAGAAGTAGTAGTAGCAGTAGTAGCAATGGTTGTAGTCGTAATGGCGGCTGCACTAGCAGCAGTTGTAGGAGTAGGAGTAGAAATAGTAGTACTTGTAGAAGTAGTTGTTGTAGTAGTAGCATTCATAGTAGTAGTAGTAGTGGTAGTAGTCAAAGAAGTAGTTGTTATAGTTGGAGTAGTAGCAGCAGTAGTAGTAGTAGGGGGAGGAGGAGGAGGAGGAGGAGGAGGAGGAGGAGTAGTAGTAGTATTAGTAGTAGTAGCAGGAGTAGAAGTAGTAGTAGTAGTAGCAGTAGTAGTTGTTGTTGTTGTTGTTGTTGTAGTAGTAGTAGTAGTAGTAATAGTGGCAGCAGTAGAAGCAGAAGCAACAACAGCGATAGTCACAGGAGTAGTCATAGTTGTGGTAGTAGTAGCAGTAACAGCAGCAGCAGTAGCTGTGTTCATGGTTGTTATATTAGTAATAGTAGTATTGGTAGTGTAGGAGTAGTAGTAGTAGCAACAGCTGTACAAGTAATAGAAGTAGTAGTAGTAGTGGTAATAGCAGTAGCAACAATTGTAGCACTAGTAGAAGTTGTATTAGTAAAACGAGTAGTAGTTGTTATAGTAGTAACAGTAGTAATAGTTCTAGCAGTAACAGTAGCAGTCACAGTCGTAGTAGCAGTAATAGAAGTAGTTGTTGTTGTTGTAGCAGTAGTAGTTATGGTAGTCAGAGTAGTAGTAGGGGTTCGAGTTGGAGTAGTAGTAGGGGTTATAGTAGTAGTAGTAGTACTAGTAGGTGTAGTCATAGTAGTAATAGTAGGAGTAGGAGCAATAGAAGTAGTTGTAGTAGTGGTAGTAGTAGTAGAAGAAGAAGAAGTAGGAGTAGTAGTAGTAGTAATAGTGATAGTAGTTGTAGTATTAGTAGTAGTAGGAGGAGGAGGAGGAGGATGAGGAGGATAAGGAGGAGTAGTAGTAGTATCAGTAGTAGTAGGAGTAGTAGTTGTTGTTGTAGTAGTATTAGTAGTAATAGCAGTAGTAGCAGCAGTTGTAGTAATAGTAGTAGCAGTAGCACTAGCTAGAGTAGTTGTTATTGTAGTAGTATTAGTAGTACTAGTAGCAATAGTCGCAGTTGTAGTATGAGTAGTTGTAGAAGTAGGAGTTGGACTGGGAATTGTAGTAGTAGGTATAGTAGTAGTAGTCACAGTAGTACAAGTAGGAGTAGTAGCGGTAGTAGTAGTTGTAGTAGGAGTAGCTGTTGCAGTAGTAGTTTTTGTAGTAGTTAGAGTAGCAATAGCTATATTTGTAGTAGGAGTTTTAAGAGTAGTGGTTGTAGTAGTAGTAGTAGGAGTAGCAATAGTAGTAGTTGAAAACGTATTTGTAGTAGAAGTAGAAGAAGTAGTAGGAGTTTTAGTAGTGGTGGTAGTAGTAGTAGTAGTAGTAGTAGTGGAGGTAATAGCAGTAGTAGTAATGGTAATACTAAAGTAGTAATAGTAGTAGCAGTAATCGTGGTTAGTACGTATTAGTAGTAGTAGAAGTAGTTGAGTAGTCGCCGTAGTAACGAATAGTAGCAAGTAGTATCACAGCAGCAGCAGCAAGCAGTGAGTGCAACAGTAGTATTAGGAGTAGGAGTAGGAGTATTAGCAGTAGGAGAAGTAGTAGTAGTAGTAGTAGTTGGAGTCTGGGTAGGAGAAGTAGCAATAGTAGTAGTTGGAGTTTTTGGAGGAGTAGTAGTAGTCGTTATTGTATTAGTAGTTGTAGCAGTGGTAGTAGTGAAAGTATCAGTAGCAGGAATAGTAGTTTTATTTGTGGTAGTAGTAGTAGTAGTGGTAGGTGTAGTAGTTATACTAATAGTAGCAGTAGTAGTAGCAATAGCAATAGTATTAGTTGGAGTAGCAAGAGTAGAGGTAAAAGCAATTGCAGGAGCAATAGTGGTAACAGTAGTAGTGGTAGTATTAGTAGTAGTTGCAGCAGCAGTCATAGAAGTAGTAGCAGTAGCAGAAGTAGTAGCGTTAGTAGCAGCAGTAGTCATAGCCGTAGTAGTATTCGTCGCAATAGTAGTAACTGAAGTATTAGTAGCGGCAGGAGTTGTAGTTGTTGTACTAGTAGTAGCAGTGGTAGTAATAGTAGCAGTTGTAGTATTTGTAGTCGAAGTAGTAGTATTAGTAGTAGGAGAAATAGTTATAATAGTAGTGGCAGTAGTAATAGTAGTAGTAGAAGTGAAAGATGTAGTTTAGCTATAGTAATTGTTGTAGCAGTAGTTGTAGCAGCAAAAGTAGTAGTAGTTGGAGTAGCAATAATAATGGTAGTAGTAGTAGTAGAAGTAGGAGTTCGTAGTAGCAGTAGCAGTAGCAGTAGTAGTATTATACGAAGTAGCTATAGTAGAAGTAGTAGTTGTAGAACTAGCAGAAGGAGGAGAACTATTAGAAGCAGTAGAAGTAGTAGTGCCAACAATCACAGTAGTTGTAGTAGTGGTAGTAGCAGTAGTTGTAGTAGTTGTAGTATAGTAGTAGTAGTTGTAGTACTAGTCGTAATAGAGGTGGTAGTGGTAGTAGTACAAGTAGCAGTAAGAGTTGCAGTAGCAACCATATTAGCAGCAGCAGCAGCAGTAGTAGTAGTAGTAGTAATAGTGGTAGTAGTGGTAGCCGTAGTAATAGTTGCAGTAGTAGTAGCTGTAGTAGTAGCAGCAGTAGTAGTAGCAGTAGTAAAAGTAGCAGTAGTAGTAGCAGTAGTACTAGTAGTAGGAGTAGTAGCAGTAGTAGTAGCAATTGCAGTATTAGCAGTAGTAAATGTAGTAAAAATAGTAGTGGAATTCGTAGTAGTGGTAGCATTAGTAGTAATAGTAGCAGTGGCAGTAATTGCAATAGTAGTTGTTTTAGTAGTAGCAGAAGTAGTAGTACTAGCAATAGTTGTAGTTGTAGCAGTAGTAGTAGTTAGCAAAGTAGTAGTGTAGTACTACTTGTACTAGTGGTAGTAATAGTAGTAGTAGTAGTAGTAGTAGTAGTAGTAGTAGTAGTAGTGGTAGTGGTAGTACTGGTAGTAGCGACAATAGTAGCAGCAGCAGCAGTAGTGGAGGTAGCAGTTGAAGCAGTAGTAGCAATAGTTACAGTAGTAGCAGTTGAAGTAGTAGTAGAAGGAGTAGAAGAGCAGTAGTAGCAGTATTAATAGCAGTAGCAATAGTAGCAGTAGTATCAGTAGTCGCAGTAGTACTAGTGGCAGCATCATTAGCAGTAGTAGTTGTAGTAACAATAGCGGTAGCAACGGAAGTATTTTAAGTAGCGAAAGTAGTATTAGTTGTAGTAGTAGGCGCAACAGTAGTAGTAGTGGTAGTAGAAATAGTAACAGCTGTAGTAATAGCAGTAGTGGTGGTCGTAGTAGTAGTAGTAGTAGTAGTAGTAGCAATAGTAGTAGGAGTTGTAGTAGGAGGAGGAGGACGAGGTGGAGTAGGAGTAGCAGTAGTCATAGTAGTAGTAGAAGTAGTATAGTTGCAGCAGCAGCAGTAGTAGGCGAAGTTGAAGGAGCAATAGTATTAGTAGCAGTAGCAGCAATTGCAGCAGCTGCCATCGTAGTGGTAGTTGAAGCAGTAGTAGTCTCAGTTGTAGTAGTTGTAGTAAGTGTATTAGTAGCAGCAACAGCAAGAGCAGCAGCAGTACTTGTAGCAGTAGTGGTAGAGACAATAGCAGTAGTAGCAACAGAAATAGCAGTAGTATAAGTAGTAAAAGCAGTAGCGGTACTCATTGTAGTAGTAATAGTAGCAGTAGTAATAGTAGTAGTAGTTATTGTAGAAGTTATAGCAGTAGCAGCAGCAGTAGTAGGAGTAGTAGTAGAAGTAGTATTAGTCCTAGTAGTTGTTGTAGTAGTAGTATTTCTATTTGTATCAGTAGTAGTAGTATTAGTAATCGTAGTATTGTAGTAGTTGTTTTCGTTGTAGTAGCATTTTCAATAGCAGAAGTGGGAGTAGTAGTTGTTGTAGTAGTAGTAGTAACAGTATTAGGAGTAGTAGGAGAAGTTGTAGAAGTAGCAGTGGCAGCAGTAGTAGAGATAGTAACTGTAGTAGTAGAAGCAGTAGTAGTAGTAGTAGCTGTAGTAGTTGTAGTAGTAGTAGTAGCAGTAGTAGCAGCAGTAGTGGTACAAGTTGTAGTAGTTGAAGAAGTAGTAGTTGCAGTAGTAGTAGCAAAAGTAGTTGTAGTAGTACTAGGAGTAGTAGTAGCAGGAGCAGCAGCAGCAGCAGCAATAGTAGTAGTAGTAGTAGCAGTTACAGTTGAAGCAATAGTAGCAGTTGCAGTAGTAGTACTAGTAGTAGTTGTTGTAGTTGTAGTAGTCAGTAGTAGTAGTAGTAGTAGTCACTATAGTAGTAGCAGTAGCAATTGTTGTGGTTGCAGTAACAAAAATAATAGCCGGAGGAGGAGTAGTAGTAGTTGTTGTTGTTGCAGGAGTAGTAATAGTAGTTGTAGTATCTGTAGTAGTATCACAAGTATTAGCAATTGTAGAAATAGTAGAATTAGTAGTAGTAGTAGCTATATAAGCGGCAATAGCAGTAGTAATAGTAACAGTAGTAGCAGCAGTTGCAGTAGTAGCAATAGTAGTGGTTCTATAAGTAATAGTAGCAGTAGAAGCAGTAGAAATTGTTGCGGTAGTAGTAGCAGTAATAGTAGTATAACCCGTGGAAGTAGTAGCAATCGTAGCAATAGTTGTGGAAGTAGTAACAGTAGTAGCCATAATAGTATCAACAGTAGTAGTAGCGAACGTAGCAGTAGCAGCAGTAGCAATAGTAGTAGTAGAAGCAGTACTAGTGGTTCTAGTAGCAGTAGTACAAGTAGTAGAATAAGTAGTAGCGGCAGCAGTAGTATAATTAATACTACTACTCCTACTCCTACTTTTGCTGCTATTACTACTTTTCTGACACCTACCACTACTTCCACTTCTCCAACTCCAACTATTACTATCACTTCTACTGCTACTATTTTGACTACTTCTACACCTATTCCAACTCTTGCTACCACTACTACTACTCCTGCTCCTACTACAACTACTCTTAATCTTGTTGTTGTTGCAGTTGCCACTACAACTTCTACTACTGCTACTGCTGCTACTTCTACTGCTACTCCTAATATGACTATTAATACTACAACTACAACAAGTCTTAGTACTACTAGTTTTATTACTACCACCACCACCGCTGCCACCACTACTACTACTACTACTACAATTACTACGAGTAATACTACTACTTCACTGCTTCTACTACTACTTCTACGACTACTGTTATAGCTACTACTACAACTACTACTCCTACTACTACTACTACTGCTACTATTACTATTACTACTAATACTACTACCATTACTACTACTACTAGCATGACTACTACGATTACTACTACTACTATGACTACTACTACTACTCCCACTCCTACTACTGCTGCTACTACTACTCCTACTACTACTACTACTATTGCTACTAATACTACTACTCCAACTCGCACTATTATTACTACAACTACTAATACTAAATCGCTACTACTGCTGCTACTGCTGTTTCGACAACTATTAGTACAACTACAATGACTACTACTACTAATACTACTATTACTACTACTACTACTACAACTACTACCACTACAACTATTACTCTAAGTGCTACTGCTATCACTACTACAACTACTACACTAGCTAGTACAGTTACTACTACTACTACTGTTACTGCTACTGCAACTACTACTATTACCACCACAACAGCTACTACTATTACTACAACAACAACAACTACTGCTGCTACTACTACTACTTTGACTACTACTCCTACTACTGCTACAACAACAATAACTACTACTATTATTACTACTACTACTACTACAACAACTATTCCTACTTTGACTCCTACTACTACCACTTCTACTCCTACCACTACTACTCTACCTCCTATTACTACTACTACTCCGACAACTACTACTCTAATTACGACTACTACAACTATGACTATGACTACTACTACTACTACTACAACTACTGCTACTACTACCACTATTTCAACTAATACTATTTCAACTACTACTCCCACTCCAACTTCTACTACTACTGTTTTTACAATTATTACTACTACTACTACTGCTACTATAATTACTAGTACCACTCATATTATTACCTCTAGTTCTATGGCTGCTGCTTCTACTACAACTACTACGACTGCAAATGACACTACTACTACAACTACAGCTACTTCTACTATTGCTACTACTGTTGCTACTACTTCTATTACTGCTGCTACTACTATTACTGCTGCCGCTACCTCTGCTATTGCTACTACTACTACTATTAATACCACTACTACTACTACTACAACTATGACTATTACTACTACTTCTACTACTGCTACAACAACAACAACAATAACAACTAGTACTAATACTATTACTACTGCTAGAACTACAACTATTACTACTACTTCGAATACTACTCCCACTATTACTATTGCTACAACAACAACAACAACTACTACTTCTACTACTACTTCTACTGCTACTGCTACTATTACTATCTCCATTCGTTGTCCTAGTACTACTACTAGTACTAATCCTACTACTACAATTGCTAGTACAACTGCTGCAACTACTCCAACAACTACTACTACAACAACAACAACTACTACTACTGATACTACTGCTACTTCTACTTGTTCCTACAACAAATACTAATTCTACTACTGCTACTACTGCCATAGCTACTTCGACTACTACTACCACCACAACAACTATTGCTTCTACTGGCACAACTATTGCTACTAGTACTACTACTTCTCCTAATGCTACTACTACTACTACAACTATTGCTACTGCTACTACTGCTGCTAGTGCTACTATGACTACTACTACTGCTACTACTACTGCTGCTAGAGCTACTACTACTGCTGCTAGAGCTACTACTACTGCTGCTACTACTACTACTACTACTACTGCTACAGCTGCTGCTACTGCTACTACTACTACTGCTTCTACTACTTCTACTTTTGACACTATTATGCTACTTCTGCTACTATTGTTGCTACTAGTATTGCTGCTACTACAACTACAACAACTATTTCTACAACTGCTACTAACACTACTGCTACGTCTGCTTCAGCTACAATTGCTACAACTACTACTACAGCTTCTGTTGCTACAGCTCCAACTATTTCTACAACAACCTCTACTATTACTAGCATTACTGCTACTACGATTGCTACTACAAATAATACTATTACTATTACCACTACCCCTACGACTACTACTACTATGATTACTGCTCCTGCCACTGCTACTGCTACTACTACTACCACAACTTCTCCAACTACTACTATTTCTACTACTACAACAACTACTATTACTAATGCAGCAACTACTATTACTACTACTACTATAACTACTACTACTACTACTACAGCTACTAAAAGTTCTCTGACTACTCCCACTACTACTCCTTTCACTACTACTACTACTATTATGGCCACTACTTCTCCTTCTACTACTACTGCTGCTGCTGCTGCTACTACTACTTCCGCTACGACTACTCCTATGACTACTACGACTACTCTGACTACTACTTCTACTACCCCTACTAATACTACTAGTATAGCAACTACATTTGCTACTACTACATCTTCTGCTACTACTATTACTACTACCATTACTACTATTACTGCAGCTGCTTTTACAACAACAACAGCAACAACTACTACTACTCCTCCTACTACCACACTACTACTCCTCCTACTACCACAACTACTATTTTTGCTACTACTACTACTACTATTACCACCACAACTACAACTACTACAACAACAACTACTACTACTGCTACTGCTGCTACTGCAAGTAATGTTTCAACTACTACCTCTACTACTACTACTTCAACTGTTACTACAATACTACTACTACCACACCTACACCAACTCCTACTCCTTCTACTACAACAACTACTACTACTACTTCTACTATAACTGCTACTACTACTACTATTATGACGACAAGAACTTCTACTATTACTACTACTACAACTGCTACAACTACTGCTATTGCTACTACTACTACTGCTGCTAGTACTAGTACTCATATTACTACAACTACTACTTCTACTACAACTACTACTGGTATGATTACTATAACTACTACTATTACTACTAGTACTACTACTATTACTACTAGTACTACTGCTACTACTAGTACAACTACCACTCCTACTACTACTCTAACTACTACCACTAGTACTACTACTACTACTACTACTACTACTAATACTACTACTACTACAACTTCTATTATTACAGCTACAATTGCAACTATGTTTATCGCTGCTACTACTACTCCTCCTACTCCTATTACAACAGCTACTACTACATCTACTATTTATTCTAGTAGTACAATCACAACTACTACTACTATTACGAGTACTACTACTCCTACTACGACAACAATAACTGCCACTACCACAACCACAACTGCTACTGCTACATCTACTATTTCCACTACTACTACAACTACTACTACTACAATAACAACAACAACAACAACTACTGCTACTACTACTACTATTGCTACTACTACTGCTACTATAATACTACTGTTACTCATACTACTGTTACCACCACTACTATTACTATTACGACTTCTACTACTATTCCTGCTACTGCTACTACTACTACTACTACTACTACGATTACTACTACTACCACTGCTACTACAATGACTACTACTACTACTACTCCTACTCCAACACCTACTCCTATTACTACAACAACTACTACTGCTGCTACTATTACTACTACTAGTAGTAGTTCTCTTACTATAACTACTACTACTACTACTACTACTACTACTACTACTAATACTACTACTACTACTACTACTACTACTAGTACTACTCCTCTTACTACAACAACTACTACATCTACTACATATACTATAAGTACTATCACTACTACTACTACTATTACAAGTACTACTACTCCTACTACCACAACAATAACTACCATTACTATGACTATAACTACAACTGCTACTACTACTGTTTATACTAGTATTAAAATTGCTGCTGCTGCTGCTACTACTACTACTATTACTACTACTGTACTACTACTGCTACCACCACCACAAATACAATTACGACTACTACTACTATTATTACTACTACTACTAATACTACTACTACTACTACAATTACTACTACTACCACTACTACTCCTGCTACTCCCACTCCAACACCTACTCCTATTACTATAACTACTACTACTATTAGTACTCGTACTATAACTACAACTACTTCTACTACTACTGCTTCTACAACTACTACTTACAGCTACTACTACAACAACTACTACTACTCCGACTACTACTCCTACTCCTACACTTTCTCCAATTACTACTACTACTAGGAGTGCTACTACTACAACTAATATTACAGCTACTGCTACTACTGCTGCTATTACTACTCCTACTGCAACCACTACTATTGCTGCTACACCTATTACTGGTACTACTACCACTACTGCTAATACAACTACTACTCCTACTACACCTTCTACTGCTACTACTTCTTCTATTACTTCCGGTAGTACTACTATTCCAAATTCTACTACTGCTTCTGCGACTACTACTACTACTACTACGACTACTAGTTCTACTACCACTACAACTACACATAATTCTACTAGGCCTACCACAACAACTACCGGTACGACTACTACTACTGCTACTATTGCTACTACTGTTGTTGCTACTACTACAACTACTGCTACTGCTACTACTATTACTATTGTTGTTGATGCTACTACTACTACTACTACCACTTCTACTTCAGCTACTTCCACAACTACTGCTACTGCTATTGCTACTACTACTAATCATACTTCTACTTCTGCAACTCCTACTACTTCTCCTAGCACTACTGCAACTGCTACTACTGCTGCTACTACTATTGCTACTGCTATTATGCCTACTACTACTGATACTACTATTGCTGCTGCTACTACTGCTACTATGTCTACTAATAATCCTACTACTACTACTACTGCTGCTGCTGCTGCTGCTGCTGCTACCACTACTACTGCTATTATCGCAATGACTACTACCAGTACAATAACATCTACTACTGCTACTACTACTACTACTTCCACTACTACTGCTACTGCTAGTACTGCTACTATTACTGGCACTTCTCCAACTACTTCGACTTCTCCTACTACTACTATTGCTACAGCTACTACTCCTCCTCCTCCAACTGCTATTACGGCTACTACTACTATTGCTACTACTACTACTACAACAATAACTACTACTACTACTGCTAATACTACTACTGCTGCTAATGCAATTACTACTACTACTGTCCCTACAACTCCTACTACTACTACTATCGCTGCTTCTACTACTAATATGACTACTACTAATCCTTCACTGCCACTACTGCTATTGTTTTTACTAATAATACTCCAACTACTACTGCTACTACAACTACTTCTACTGCTGCAACTTGAACTGCTACTCCTACTAATACTTCTACTGCTACTAGTCCTAACACTACTACTACTACTGTCACTACTACTACTATGACCATACTACTAGTACTACTAATATTGCTCCAACTACTACTACTGCAACTACTACTCCTACTCCTACTGCTACTACTACTACTACTATTGCTCCTGCTCCTACTACTACTACTACTACTACAACTACTACAACTGCAACCACTACTACTACTACTATTGTCACTCCTACTACAACTACTGCTTCTCCTACTATTCCTACAACTACTACTTCAACTCCAACTACTACGAGTGCTACAACTGCTCCTACTACTACTACTAGGTGACCACTACAAATACTAGTACTAGTACTATGGCTACTACTATTGCCGTGACCATAATAGCTACTACTACTACAGCAAGTACTACTACTTCTCCTACTACTACTATTGCTGCTACTACTATTGCTACTACTAATACTGCTACTACTACTACTTCCACTTCTACTACTACTATTGCTAGTATTACTGCTACTAGGACTACTACTACTTCTCCTCCTCCTCCGACTACTACTACGATAGCTACTGCTATTACTATAGCTACTACAACTACCACAACTACTAAAAATACTACTGGTACTACTACAATTGCTACTACTGCTATTATTGCTACTACTACTACAACTGCTACAATGGCTACCACTACTACTACTAATATTACTACTACTGCACTTGCTTCTACTGTTACTACTGCTACTGTTACTACGACTCCTACAACAACAACAATAACTACTACTACTACTACAACAACAACTACAACTGCTATAATTATTTCAGCTACTGCTACTTTTACTACTACTACTATGACTACTGCTGCTAGTGGTATTACTACAGCTGCTACTACTATTACCGGTATTTCTCCCTCTATTATGATTACAACTACTACAACAACAACTATTACTAATGCGACTGCTACTACTACTACTCCAACTGCTACTGCTGCTACTACTACTGCTCCAACCAACTACTACAACCACAACTGCTCTAACTACTATTGCTATTGCTACTATTTATTCAACTCCTACTGCTACTATTACTACTACTACTCCAGCTTCTACTTCTACTTCTACTTCTATTATTTTTAGGAATAATACTGCTACTGTTACTGCTACTACTACTACTACTACTACAACTGCGATTGCTACTTCTACTACTAATTCTACTGCTCCAACTACTACTACTACTTCCCCTACTACTACTGCTACCATTGCTACTATTACTACTGCGACTGCTACTACTACCACTACCACTAATACTGCTTCAACTACTACAACTACTGCAACTACTACTCCTATTGCTGCTACTACTGCTGCTGCTGCTGCTGCTCTTGCTCTACTACTACTCCAACTACTACTACTGGTACAACCACTACTGCTACTACTGATACTCCTCCTACTACTACTACTATAGCTACTCCTACTACAACTACAATTGCTCCTACTATTACTACTACTACTAATATAGCTCTTACTACTACAAGTGCTCCAATCGCCCCTATGGCACCTACTACTTCTACTACTACTACTAATGCTCCTACTAATGCTCCTACCACCACTACTACTATGACTAGTACTGCGGCTACTATTGTTCTTGTTACTACTATTTCCACTTGTACTATACTACTGCTACAACTACTACAACTGCTAAGACAACTGCTCCTACAGCTACTGCTACCACGACTTCTACTACTATTGCTAACACTACTAGACTACTAATACTACTGCTATTTCTACTACTACTTCTACTTCTCCTACTACTACTACTTCTGCTACCACAACTACTACTATAGCTACTACTACTACTACTTTTGTTGTTGTTGCTATTACTACAGGTATTACTGCTACCACTACCGCTACAGCAAATTCTGCTACTATTGCTACTACAAATACTACAACAATTTCTCATACTGCTACTGCTTATACTACTTCTTCCCCAACACCAACTACTACTACTAGTGCTACAACTACTAGTACTCCTAATTCTACAACTACTGCAACCACTACTGCTACTCCAAAAAAAATAGCTACTACTACTACTAATTCTATTACTAAAGCTTCTACTGTTATTGCTACTACAACTACTACTATTGCTCCTACGATTAGTACTACAATTGCTACTCCTACTACCACTGGTACCACTACTGCTGTTAGTACTCCTACACCTACTACTATTACTATTGATGCTACTGTTACTCCTATTACAACTACCACAACTGTAGCTACTACTGTAGCAATTACAACAACTACTTATGCTACTACTTCTACTACTACTACTGCTGCTGCTTCTACTACTAGTACGGTTGCTATGATGACTACTACTACTACTACTATCTATCCTACAATAACTTATTCTACAGCTATAGCTACAGCTACTACTACTGCTGCTGCTGCTGATGTAGCTTCTACTACTACGACTGCTGCTTCATCTGCTACAACTGCTACACCTAGTACTACTTCTCCTATTACTACTGCTGCCACTACTATAACTACTACTGCAGCTGCTACTACTAATACTACTACTACCACTACTACAAGTACTACTTCTACCACTACTACTACTACTTCTACTACTACTACCTCTCCAACTACTACTTCTACTACTACACTAATACTAGTACTACTACTACAACTACACTAATACTACTACTACTACTACTATTATTGTAACAATTGCTGCCACTACTACTGCTACTACTACTACTTCTGGTACTACTAATACTTCTCCCACCACTATAACAAGAACAACTACTGCTGCTGCTACTTGGACTGCTTCTGTAATTATTAT
>RXID01022388.1:0-10780 GCA_005019695.1 Trichopus zeylanicus subsp. travancoricus
ATTTATAATTTAATGAATTTTATATTTTTTTAATTCTCAACGGTTTTTCTTAAGTTTTTGAATATTCCAGGGTTGCTTTTCTATATTTCTTTGCTATTTTTTTGGTAATTTTCTGGTTTTCTATACATGGAAAGTTCTTTCTTGATTTTTTGCCTCGTTCAAAAATTTTAATTTACTTGCGTATACCTCGTAAAAAAATTCAAGGTTCCTTGGAGAATTCAATTTAAAAATGAGAATGCACATTGAACCTCGTAATGTAAAAAATTGGAAGAAGTAAAGTATTTTCACAATATTTTTAACCTCATATCGTAAAAAATTAAATCGCAAATTCGATTAAAAAACCCTGATTTTCACATATATGGCTCTAGAAAATATGAAATTTCATATTTAACCTTACAGGGCTAAATTTTTGCAGAAAAAACTCATTAAAATAAAAAAATTGCCTAAAAAAATATTTTTAGACGATATACCTCGTGAAAAAAGATACTGAGGATTCAACGTCAAAATCTTAATTATCGCATATATATACCCCATAAGAGAATGAAATGCATATTCAAAATATAATTCTGATGATCGTTTTATAGTTTCTGTGATTTTGTTATACTTTCATGAAGTTTAATGGGTTTTTTGATATTTCAATGATTTTCTGCTTTTTTAGATTTTTTTGTGATGTTTTGTACTTGCACCGATTTTCTACAATTTTTGCAAATTTAATGAATTTGGTATTATTTTTTTTTCTTTCATCGGTTTTTTTCGTGAGTGGCGGGCGAGGCCTGTATGCGGGGTTTTTGGTTTTCGAGACTGGGATTAAACGTGGGCTAGCATGTGGTGGCCCGTTCAAAAGTGAAAGTGACTGCGTATACCTCTTAAAAAAATTCAAATTTGGATGGAAAACTTACATCAAAAAAATGTTACACGATATTGAACCTCGTAAGGTAAAAAATTTGAAAGAAGCAAAGTATTTTAAAAACATATTTAACGTGATAATCTGAAAAAATAAAATCGGAGATTGGATTACAAAACCCTGATTTTCACATATCTAGCTCTTGAGAAAATAAAATTTCATATTTAACCTTAAAGGGCTTAATTTTCGCATATAAACCTCATTGAAAAAGGAAAATTGCCTAAAAAATTATTTTTCGCATATATTCCTCTCCAAAACTAAAATATAAGACTCAATTTCAAAATCTTAATTATCGCATATATATCCCTTATTAGAATGAAATGCAAATTTAAAACAGAATTTTCATGATCTTTTCGTAGTTTGTCGGATTTTTTATACTTTCATGAAATTTAAGGGGATTTTTTGAGATTCCAATGATTTTATGGACTTTTAGAGTTTTTCTTGTGACATTGGGTACTTTTACCGATTTTCTATAATTATTTATAATTTAATGAATTTTATATTTTTTTAATTCTCAAGGGTTTTCTTAAGTTTTTGAATTTTCAAGGGTTGCTTTTTTATATTTCTTTGCTATTTTTTTGGGAATTTTCTGGTTTTCTATACATGGAAAGTTCTTTCTTGATTTTTTGCCTCATTCAAAAATTTTAATTTACTTGCGTATACCTCGTAAAAAATTAATGGTTGCTTCGAGAATTCAATTTAAAAATGAAAATACACATTGAACCTCGTAATGTAAAAATTGGAAGAAGTAAAGTATTTTAACAATATTTTTTACCGCATATCGTAAAAAATTAAATCGCAAATTCGATTAAAAAAACCCCGATTTTCACATATATGGCTCTAGAAAATATGAAATTTCATATTTAACCTTGCAGGGCTAAATTTTTGCAGAAAAACCTCATTGAAAGACAAAAATTGCCTAAAACAATATGTTTAGCAGATATACCTCGTGAAAAATGATATTGAGGATTCAACTTCAAAATCTTAATTATCGCATATATACCCCACAAGAGAATGAAATGCATATTTAAAATATAATTCTGATGATCGTTTTATAGTTTCTCGGATTTTGTTATACTTCATGAAGTTTAATGGGTTTTTTGAGATTTCAATGATTTTCTGGTTTTTTAGATTTTTTTTTGTGATGTTTTGTTCTTTCACCGATTTTCTACAATTTTTTGCAAATTTAATGAATTTGGTATTATTTTTTTATTTTCCTCGGTTTTTTTAAGTTTTTAAACTTTCAAAGGAGGTTTTTTCGTATTTTCTTTCTATTCTCTAGGGAGTTTCATGGTTTTCTATACTTTTATAAATTTTCTATCATTTTTTGTCCCTTTCAAAATTCTAATTTACTTGCGTATACCTCTTAAAAAAATTCAAATTTGGATGGAAAACTTACTTCAAAAAAATGTAACACCATATTGAACCTCGTAAGGTAAGAAATTTGAAAGAAGTAAAGTATTTTAAAAATATATTTAACCGGATAATCTGAAAAAATAAAATCGCAAATTGGATAACAAAACCCTGATTTTGACATATCTGGCTCTTGAGAAAATAAAATTTCATATTTAACCTTAAAGGGCTTAATTTTCGCATATAAACCTCATTGAAAGAGGAAAATTGCCTAAAAAAATTTTTTTCGCATATATTCCTCTCCAAAACTAAAATACAAGACTCAATTTCCAAATCTTAATTATCGCATATATATCCCTTATTAGAATGAAATGCAAATTTAAAACAGAATTTTCGTGATCTTTTTGTAGTTTGTCGGATTTTTTATACTTTCCTGAAATTTAAGGGGATTTTTTGACATTCCAATGATTTTATGGACTTTTAGAGTTTTTCTTGTGACATTGTGTACTTTTACCGATTTTCTATAATTATTTATAATTTAATGAATTTTATATTTTTTTTTAATTCTCAAGGGTTTTTCTTCAGTTTTTGAATTTTCAAGGGTTGCTTTTTTATATTTCTTTGCTATTTTTTTGGGAATTTTCTGGTTTTCTATACATTGAAACTTCTTTCTTGATTTTTTGCCTCATTCAAAAATTTTAATTTACTTGCGTATACCTCGTAAAAAATTCAAGGTTGCTTCGAGAATTCAATTTAAAAATGAAAATACACATTGAACCTCGTCATGTAAAAATTGGAAGAAGTAAAGTATTTTAATAGTATTTTTAACCTCATATCGTAAAAAATTAAATCGCAAATTCGATTAAAAAAACCCTGATTTTCACATATATGGCTCTAGAAAATATCGAATTTCATATTTAAACTTACAGGGCTTAATCTTTGCAGAAAAACCTCATTGAAAGAAAAAAATTGCCTAAGAAAATATTTTTAGCAGATATACCTCGTGAACAATGATATTGAGGATTCAACTTCAAAATCTTAATTATCACATATATACCCCATACGAGAATGAAATGCAAATTGAAAATATAATTCTGATGATCGTTTTATAGTTTCTGGGATTTTGTTATACTTTCATGAAGTTTAATGGGTTTTTTGAGACTTCAATGATTTTCTTATTTTTTAGATTTTTTTTTGTGATGTTTTGTACTTTCACCGATTTTCTAAAATTTTTGAAAATTTAATGAATTTGGTATTATTTTTTTTACTTTCATCGGTTTTTTTATGTTTTTGAACTTTCAAGGGAGGTTTTTTTCGTATTTTCTTTCTATTCCTTTAGGGAGTTTTATGGTTTTCTATACGTTTAAAAATTTTCTATCATTTTTTGGCGATTTCAAAATTTTAATTTACTTGCGTATACCTCTTTAAAAAATTCAAATTTGGATGGAAAACTTACTTGAAAAAAATGTAACACCATATTGAACCTCGCAAGGCAAAAAATTTGAAAGAAGTAAAGTATTTTAAAAATATATTTAACCCGATAATCTGAAAAAATAAAATCCCAGATTGGATTACAAAACCCTGATTTTCACATATCTGGCTCTTGAGAAAATAAAATTTCATATTTAACCTTAATGGGCTTAATTTTCGCATATAAACCTCATTGAAATAGGAAAATTGCCTAAAAAAATATTCTTCGCATATATTCCTCCCGAAAACTAAAATACAAGACCCAATTTCAAAATCTTAATTATCGCATATATATCCCTTATTAGAAGGAAATGTAAATTTAAAACAGAATTTTCGCGATCTTTTTGTAGTTTGTCGGATTTTTTATACTTTCATGAAATTTAAGGGGATTTTTTGAGATTCCAATGATTTTATGGACTTTTAGAGTTTTTCTTGTGACATTGCGTACTTTTACCGATTTTCTATAATTATTTATAATTTAATGAATTTTATATTTTTTTCAATTCTCAAGGGTTTTTCATAAGTTTTTGAATTTTCAAGGGTTGCTTTTTCATATTTCTTTGCTATTTTTTTGGGAATTTTCTGGTTTTCTATACATGGAAAGTTCTTTCTTGATTTTTTGCCTCATTCAAAAATTTTAATTTACTTGCGTATACCTCGTAAAAAATTAATGGTTGCTTCGAGAATTCAATTTAAAAATGAAAATACACATTGAACCTCGTAATGTAAAAATTGGAAGAAGTAAAGTATTTTAACAATATTTTTTACCGCATATCGTAAAAAATTAAATCGCAAATTCGATTAAAAAAACCCCGATTTTCACATATATGGCTCTAGAGAATATGAAATTTCATATTTAACCTTACAGGGCTTAATTTTTGCAGAAAAACCGCATTGAAAGAAAAAAATTGCCTAAGAAAATATTTTTAGCAGATATACCTCGTGAAAAATGATATTGAGGATTCAACTTCAAAATCTTAATTATCGCATATATACCCCCTAGGAGAATGAAATGCGTATTGAACATATAATTCTGATGATCGTTTTATAGTTTCTGGGATTTTGTTATACTTTCATGAAGTTGAATGGGTTTTTTGAGATTTCAATGATTTTCTGGTTTTTTAGATTTTTTTTTTTGTGTTGTTTTGTACTTTCACCGATTTTCTACAATTTTTGCAAATTTAATGAATTTGGCATTATTTTTTTTTTACTTTCATCGGTTTTTTTAAGTTTTTGAACTTTCAAGGGAGGTTTCTTTCGTATTTTCTGTCGATTCTTTTAGGGAGTTTTATGGTTTTCTATACTTTTAAAAATTTTCTATCATTTTTTGTCCCTTTCGAAATTCTAATTTACTTGCGTATACCTCTTAAAAAAAATTCAAATTTGGATGGAAAACTTGCTTCAAAAAATTGTAACACCATATTGAACCTCGTAAGGTAAAAATTTTGAAAGAAGTGAAGTATAAAAACATATTTACCCTGATAATATAAAAAAATAAAATCGCAGATTGGATTACAAAACGCTGATTCTCACATATCTGGCTCTTAAAAAATAAAATTTCATATTTAACCTTAAAGGGCTTAATTTTCGCATATGAACCTCATTGAAAAAGTAAAATTGCCTACAAAAATATTTTTCGCATATATATTCCTCCCGAAAACTAAAATACAAGACTCAATCTCAAAATCATAATTATCGCATATATATCCCTTATTGGAAGGAAATGCAAACATAAAACAGAATTTTCACGATCTTTTTGTAGTTTGTCGGATTTTTTATACTTTCCTGAAAATTAAGGGGATATTTTGGGATTCCAATGATTTTATGGACTTTTAGAGTTTTCCATGTGACATTGTGTACTTTTACCGATTTTCTCTAATTATTTATAATTTAATAAAATTTTTTTTTTTAATTCTCAAGGGTTTTTCTTAAGTTTTTGAATTTTCAAGGGTTGCTTTTTTATATTTCTTTTCTATTTTTTTGGGAATTTTCTGGTTTTCTATACATTGAACGTTTTTTCTTGGTCTTTTGCCTCATTCAAAAATTTTAATTTACTTGCGTATACCTCGTAAAAAAATTCAAGGTTGCTCGGAGAATTCAATTTAAAAATGAAAATACACATTGAACCTCGTAATGTAAAAAATTGGAAGAAGTAAAGTATTTTAACAGTATTTTTAACCTCATATCGTAAAAAATTAAATCGCAAATTCGATTAGAAAAACCCTGATTTTCACATATATGGCTCTAGAAAATATCAAATTTCATATTTAACCTTACAGGGCTTAATTTTTGCAGAAAAACCGCATTGAAAGAAAAAAATTGCCTAAGAAAATATTTTTAGCAGATATACCTCGTGAAAAATGATATTGAGGATTCAACTTCAAAATCTTAATTATCGCATATATACCCCATAGGAGAATGAAATGCGTATTGAAAATATAATTCTGATGATCGTTTTATAGTTTCTGGGATTTTGTTATACTTTCATGAAGTTTAATGGGTTTTTTGAGATTTCAATGATTTTCTGGTTTTTTTGTTTTTTTTTGTGATGTTTTGTACTTTCACCGATTTTCTACAATTTTTGCAAATTTAATGAATTTGGTATTATTTTTTTTTACTTTCATCGGTTTTTTTAAGTTTTTGAACTTTCAAGGGAGGTTTCTTTCGTATTTTCTTTCTATTCTTTTAGGGAGTTTTATGGTTTTCTATACTTTTAAAAATTTTCTATCATTTTTTGTCCCTTTCAAAATTCTAATTTACTTGCGTATACCTCTTAAAAAAAATTCAAATTTGGATGGAAAACTTGCTCAAAAAAATGTAACACCATATTGAACCTCGTAAGGTAAAAAATTTGAAAGAAGTGAAGTATTTTAAAAACATATTTAACCTGATAATATAAAAAAATCAAATCGCAGATTGGATTATAAAACCCTGATTCTCACATATCTGGCTCTTAAAAAATAAAATTTCATATTTAACCTTAAAGGGCTTAATTTTCGCATATGAACCTCATTGAAAGAGGAAAATTGCCTAAAAAAATATTTTTCGCATATATTCCTCTCGAAAATTAAAATACAAGACTCAATCTCAAAATCTTAATTATCGCATATATATCCCTTATTGGAAGGAAATGCAAACATAAAACAGAATTTTCACGATCTTTTTGTAGTTGTCGGATTTTTTATACTTTCCGAAAATTTTAAGGGGATCTTTTTGGTATTCCAATGATTTTATGGGACTTTTAGAGTTTTCAATGTTGACATTGTGTACTTTTACCGATTCTATAATTATTATAATTTAATAAATTTTATATTTTTTTAATTCTCAATGGTTTTTCTTAAGTTTTTGAATTTTCAAGGGTTGCTTTTTTTATATTTCTTTGCTATTATTTTGGGAATTTTCTGGTTTTCTATACATTGAAAGTTCTATCTTGATTTTTTGCCTCATTCAAAAATTTTAATTTACTTGCGTATACCTCGTAAAAAAATTCAAGGTTGCTTGGAGAATTCAATTTGAAAATGAAAATACACGTTGAACCTCGTAATGTCAAAAATTGGAAGAAGTAAAGTATTTTAACAGTATTTTAACCTCATATCGTAAAAAATTAAATCCCAAATTCGACTAGAAAAACCCTAATTTTCACATATATGGCTCTAGAAAATATCAAATTTCCTTATTTAACCTTACAGGCTAATTTTTGCAGAAAAACCTCATTGAAAGAAAAAAAATTGCCTAAAAAAATATTTTTAGCAGATATACCTCGTGAAAAATGATATTCAGGATTCAACCTCAAAATCTTAATTATCGCATATATACCCCATAGGAGAATGAAATGCATATTTAAAATATAATTCTGATGATCCTTTTATAGTTTTTGGGATTTTGTTATACTTTCATGAAGTTTAATGGGTTTTTTGAGACTTCAATGATTTTCTAGTTTTTTAGATTTTTTTTTTTGATGTTTTGTACTTTCATCGATTTCTACCCAGTTTTTGCAAATTTAATGAATTTGGTATTATTTTTGTTACTTTCATCGGTTTTTCTAAGTTTTTGAACTTTCAAGGGAGGTTTCTTTCGTATTTTCGTTCTATTCTTTTAGGGAGTTTTATGGTTTTCTATACTTTTAAAAATTTTCTATCATTTTTTGTCCCTTGCAAAATTCTAATTTACTTGCATATACCTCTTAAAAAAAATTCAAACTTGGATGGAAAACTTGCTTCAACAAAATGTAACACCATATTGAACCTCGTAAGGTAAAAATTTTGAAAGAAGTGAAGTATTTTAAAAACATATTTAACCTGATAATATAAAAAAATAAAATCGCAGGTTTGATAACAAAACCATGATTCTCACATATCTGGCTCTTAAAAAATAAAATTTCATATTTAACCTTAAAGGGCTTAATTTTCGCATATGAACCTCATTGAAAGAGGAAAATTGCCTAAAAAAATATTTTTCGCATATATTCCTCTCGAAAAGTAAAATACAAGACTCAATCTCAAAATCTTAATTATCGCATATATATCCCTTATTTGAAGGAAATGCAAACATAAAACAGAATTTTCACGATCCTTTTGTACTTTCCTGAAAATTAAGGGGATTTTTTGGGATTCCAATGATTTTATGGACTTTTAGAGTTTTCCATGTGACATTGTGTACTTTTACCGATTTTCTATAATTATTTATAATTTAATGAATTTTATATCTTTTTTGATTCTCAAGGGTTTTTCTTCAGTTTTTGAATTTTCAAGGGTTGCCTTTTTATATTTCTTTGCTATTTTTTTGGGAATTTTCTGGTTTTCTATACATTGAAAGTTCCTTCTTGATTTTTTGCCTCATTCAAAAATTTTAATTTACTTGCGTATACCTCGTAAAAAAAATTCAAGGTTGCTTGGAGAATTCAATTTAAAAATGAAAATACACATTGAACCTCGTAATGTAAAAAATTGGAAGAAATAAAGTATTTTAACAGTATTTTTAACCTCATATCGTAAAAAATTAAATCGCAAATTCGATTAGAAAAACCCTGATTTTCACATATATGGCTCTAGAAAATATCAAATTTCATATTTAACCTTACAGGGCTTAATTTTTGCAGAAAAAGAAACCACATTGAAAGAAAAAAATTGCCTCAGAAAATATTTTTAGCAGATATACCTCGTGAAAAATGATATTGAGGATTCAACTTCAAAATCTTAATTATCGCATATATACCCCATAAGAGAATGAAATGCATATTCAAAATATAATTCTGATGATCGTTTTATAGTTTCTGTGATTTTGTTAAACTTTCATGAAGTTTAATGGGTTTTTTGAGATTTCAATGATTTTCTGGTTTTTTCGAATTTTTTTGTGATGTTTTGTACTTTCACCGATTTTCTACAATTTTTGCAAATTTAATGAATTTGGTATTATTTTTTTTTTACTTTCATTGGTTTTTCTAAGTTTTTGAACTTTCAAGGGAGGTTTCTTTCGTATTTTCTTTCTATTCTTTTAGGGATTCTTTTTTAGGGAGTTTTATGGTTGTGCCTATACTTTTAAAATTTTTCTATCATTTTTTGTCCCTTTCAAAATTCTAATTTACTTGCCTATGCCTCTTAAAAAAAATTCAAATTTGGATGGAAAACTTGCTTCAAAAAAATGTAACACCATATTGAACTTAGTAAGGTAAAAAATTTGAAAGAAGTGAAGTATTTTAAAAACGTATTTAACCTGATAACATAAAAAAAAATCGTAGATTGGATTACAAAACCCTGATTCTCACACATCTGGCTCTGAAAAAATAAAATTTCATATTTAACCTTAAAGGGCTTAATTTTCGCATATAAACCTCATTGAAAGAGGAAAATTGCCTAAAAAAATATTTTTCGCATATATTCCTCTCGAAAACTAAAATACAAGACTCAATCTCAAAATCTTAATTATCGCATATATAACCCTTATTTGAAGGAAATGCAAATATAAGACAGAATTTTTAGGATCTTTTTGTAGTTTGTCGGATTTTTTATACTTTCCTGAAAATTAAGGGGATTTTTTCGGATTCCAATGATTTTATGGCCTTTTAGAGTTTTCCATGTGACATTGTGTACTTTTACCGATTTTCTATAATTATTTATAATTTAATGAATTTTATTTTTTTTTTAATTCTCAATGGTTTTTCTTAAGTTTTTGAATTTTCAAGGGTTGCTTTTTTATATTTCTTTGCTATTTTTTTGGGAATTTTCTGGTTTTCTATCATGGAAAGTTCTGTCTCGATTTTTTGCCTCATTCAAAAAGTTTAATTTACTTTCGTATACCTCGTAAAAAAATTCAAGGTAGCTTGGAGAATTCAATTTAAAAATGAAAATACACTTTGAACCTCGTAATGTAAAAAATTGGAAGAAGTAAAGTATTTTAACAGTATTTTTAACCTCATATCGTAAAAAATTAAATCCCAAATTCGATTGAAAAAACCCTGATTTTCACATATATGGCTCTAGAAAATATCAAATTTCATATTTAACCTTACAGGGCTTAATTTTTGCAGAGAAACTCATTGAAAGAAAAAAATTGCCTGAGAAAATATTTTTAGCAGATATACCTCGTGAAAAATGATATTGAGGATTCAACTTCAAAATCTTAATTATCGCATATATACCCCATAGGAGAATGAAAGGCATATTGAAAATATAATTCTGATGATCGTTTTATAGTTTCTGGGATTTTGTTATACTTTCATGAAGTTTAATGGGTTTTTTGAGATTTCAATGATTTTCTGGTTTTTTCGATTTTTTTTTGTGATGTTTTGTACTTTCACCGATTTTCTACAATTTTTGCAAATTTAATGAATTTGGTATTATTTTTTTTTACTTTCATCGGTTTTTTTAAGTTTTTGAACTTTCAAGGGAGGTTTCTTTCGTATTTTCTTTCTATTCTTTTAGGGAGTTTGATGGTTTTCTATACTTGTAAAAATTTTCTATCATTTTTTGTCCCTTTCAAAATTCTAATTTACTTGCGTATACCTCTTTAAAAAAATTCAAATTTGGATGGGAAACTTACTTCAAAATAATGTAA
>RXID01022389.1:0-11690 GCA_005019695.1 Trichopus zeylanicus subsp. travancoricus
TCCTACTTCTAATACTCCAAATACTGCTACAACTTGTTCTACTACTACTAGTTCAACTCGTACAACCACAACTACTACTATTGCGACTAGAACTACTATTACTAATACTATTTCTACTACTATTACAACTACTAATACTACAAATGTAGTAGCCATAGCAATCATAGGAATAATAAAAGTAATAGTTGTAGTAGTTGTAGTAGTAGTGGTGTTATTAGTAACACTAGTATTAGTAGTAGTAGTAGTAGTAGTACTACTACTACTACTATTAGTGGTGGTGATAGAAGTTGGACTAGCTGTAGCAATAGGAGTAGTGGTAGTAGTGGTAATAGTGGCAGTAGTAGTAGTAGTAGTAGTAAGAGTAGCAGCAACAGTAGTAGTCATAGAAGTTGTAGTAGTTGCAGTAGTAGTAGTAGTACTTGTAGGAAAAGTTATGGTTTTATTGGTAGCAATAGTAGTAGTAGTAAGAGCTGTAGTAGTAGCAGTAGTATTTGGAGCAATATTTCTAGTAGTAGTTGTAGGAGTACCAATTGCATTAGTAGTTAAAGATTAGTAGTGGTAGCAGGAGTAGTAAGAGTATCATTATTAAAAATAATAGTAGTAGCAGTAGTAGTAGTAGTTGTAGTAGTACTAGTAGCAGTAGTTGAAGTTGTAACAGTAGCAGTTGCAGTAGTAGTTGTAGTAGAAGTAGTAGTATTAGTAGTAGGAGTAGTAATTGTCATAACAATGGCAGTAGTAGCAGTAGTAACAATTGCATTAGTCGTAGTAGTAGTAGTACTAGTAGCAGTAGTTGTAGAAGTAGTAGTAGTAGCTATAGTCATAGTAGTAGGAGAAGTAGCAATAGTAGTACCAGCAGCGGTAGTAGTAGTGGGAGTAGTAGTCTCAGAAATAGTAGTAGTAATTTTAATAGTAGTAGGAGTAGTAGGAGTAGTAGTTGTAAAAGTCATAGAAGTAGTAGTCGTTATAGTAGTAGTAGTAGTTATTGTTGTTTTTGTTGTGGTAGAAATAGTAGTAGTAGTAGTAGCAGCAATAGCAGTAGCCGCAGTAGCATTTGTAATAGTAGTTATTATAGTAGTAGTTGTAGTTTTAGTAGTTGTAGTAGCAATAGTAGTAATAGTAGTAGTAGTAGCAATAGTAGTAATAGTAGCAGTAGTAGTTATAGCAGCTGTAGTAGTTTTAATAGTTGTGGTAGTAGAAATAGTAGTTGTAGCATTCACAGTAGTAGCTATTATCGCAATAGTGGTAGTACCAGTGGTAGTAGTAGTAGTTGTAGTAGTAGAAGATATTGCAGTGGCAGTAGTAGTTGTTATAGTAGGAGCAACAGTAGATGCAATAGTAGCAGCAGTAGTAGTAGTCGTAGCAGTAGTTGTAGTAGTTGTAGTAGCAGTAGTAGTAGCTACAATAGTAGTAGTAGTAGTAGTAGTAGTAGTAGTAGTAGTAGTAGTAGTAGTTGGAGTTGTAGTATAAGCTATACCAATAGTAGAAGCAGTAGTAGTAGTTGTAGTAGTCATAGTAGTCATAGTAGAACCTGTAGTAGCAGTAGTTCGAGGCCTAGTATTAGTAGCAGTAGTAGCCATAGTAGCAGTAGTAGTAGTGGTAGTTGTCGTAATAGAAGTAGCAATAGTAGTAGTGGTAGTAGTAGTAATAATAATAATAGTCATAGCCGTCCTAGTAGTAGCAGAAGAAGTTTTAGTTGGAGTCGCAATAGTAGTAGTAGTTATAGTTGTGGGAGAAGTATTAGTAGTACCAAAAATAGATGCAGAAGCAATAGTAGCAGTAGTAGCAGCAACAATTGTTACAATAGTTGCAGTAGTAGTAGTAGTAGTAGTAGTAGAAGTAGTAGTAGTAGTGGTGGTAGTAGTAGTAGTAGTGGTGGTGGTGGTAGTAGTAGTAGTAGTAGTAGTATGAGTAGTAGTAGTAGTAGTAGTAGTAGTAGTAGTAGTAGTTGCTATAGTACTAGAAGTAGTAATAGTAGCAGAAGCTGTAATAGTAGCAGTATTAGTAGTACTTATTGTTGTAGCAGCCGTACTAGTAGTAGAAGTAGTAGCAATAGCTGTAGCAGTAGCTGTAGTAGTAGTAGTAGTATAAGAAGAGTTGTAATTGCTACAGTAGTAGTAGTGGTAGTAATAGTAGCAGTAGTATGAGTGCTAGCAGCAGATTTTACTAGATAAATAGTAGTCGGCGTCGTAAGTTATAGCCTCATCAGTAGGCCGGGTCGTCGTCGTAATAGTAGCAGTAGCAGCAGAAGCTTTAGTAATAAATTAGTAGTAGTTGTAGCAGTAGCTTTAGTGTTAGGAGTAGTAGCAGTGATTGCTGTAGTTATAGAATTAGGTGGAGCAGTAGTAGTAGTAGGAGGGGAAGTGGCAGGTGTAGGGGAAGTAGTATAAGCAGTAGTAGAAGTAGAAATTGTAGTAGTATTTGTAGTAGCAGTAGTACTAGAAGTTTGAGGGGTTGTAGTGGTAGAAGTAGTAGTTGTAGTAGCAGCAATGGCAGCAGAAGTAGTAGTAGTTGCAGTAGTAGCAGTAGCAGTGGAAGTAGTAGTAGTAGTAGCTGGAGCAGAAGTCATAGTAGAAGAAGAAATAGTAGTAGGAGAATTAGTAGTAGTAGAAATAGTAGCAGTACTAGTAGTAATATTAGTAGTCATAGCAGTGTTAGCAATAATAGTAGTAGTCGAGGTAGTAGTAGTAGTAGTAGTAGTACTAGTTGTAGTAGTATTAGTAGCAGTAGTAGCAGTACAAGTGGTAGTAGTAGTAACAGCAACAATAGTTGCCGCAGTACTAGTAGTAATAGTAGTCATGGTTGTAGCAATAGTAGTGGTAGTAGTAGCAGTTGTTGGAGCAATAGGAGCATTTGTTGCACTTATAGTAGTACCAGTTGTAGTAGTTACAGTTGTAATAGTAGGAGGAGTTGTAGTTGTAGTAAAAGTAGCTATAGTAGTAGTAGTAGTAGTAGGATCGTAGTTGTAGTAGCAAGGGTAGTAGTAATAGTAGTAGTAGGAGTAACAATAGGAGTAGTAGTTGCAGTAGTTTTAGTAGTAGTAATAGTAGCAGTAGTAGTAGAATGGTAGTTGTAGTAGCAAGGGCAGTAGTAGTAGTAGCAGGAGGAGTAGCAATAGGAGTAGTAGTTGCAATAGTTGTAGTGGTAGTAGTAGCAGTAGAGGCAGTACTTGGCATAGTAGTTGTAGTAGTGGTAGTAGTAGGGGTAGTAGTAGTGGTAGTAGTAGCAGTAGTAGTAGTGGTAGTAGTAGTGGTAGTAGTAGCAGTAGTAGTAATAGTGGTGGTAGCAGTAGCAGTCATAGTAGTAACAATAGCAACAGTAGCAGTAGAACTAGGGATAGTAGTTGTAGCATAAGTCGTAGTAGCAATAGCAGTGTAGTTGCAGGAGTAGTATTACTAGTAGTAGTAGTAGTTGTTGTTGTTGTTGTTGTTGTTGTTATTGTTGTGATCGTAGTAGTTGTCGGAGTTGTAGTATTACTAGTAGTAATTTTAGTAGTAGTAGTAGTAGTAGTAGTAGTAGTAGTAGTAATATTAGTAGTAGTAGTAGTAGCCATTGTAGTAGTAGTAGCAATAATAGCAGTAGTACCAATAGTACCAGTAGCAGTAGTAGCAGAAGTAGTAGTATTAGTTGCTGTAGTAGTAGGAGAGGTGGCCACCGTAGTAGTAGCAGTAGCAGTAGCAATAGTAGCTATTGCAGTAGCAGTAATAGTAGCAGTTGTAGTGGTAGAAGTAGAAGTATGAGTAGTAGTAGCAATATTAGTAGTAGCAATAGTAGTAGCAGTAGCAGTAGCAGTAGTAGTAGGAGACGTAGTAGTAGTTGCAGTAGCAGCAGTAGTTATTTTAGCCATGGCAGTAGTAGTAGTAGTGGTGGGAATAGGAGAAGTAGTAGTGGTAGTAGTTCTTGTAGTAGTAGTAGTAGTAGCAGGAGTAGTAGTAGTAGTAGTAGTTATAGTTGCAGTAGTAGTAGTCGTAGTAGCAGTAATAGCAGTAGTAGTAATGTTAGAAAAAGTAATAGTGGTAGTAGCTATAGCAGTAGTAGCAATAGTAGCAGAAGTAGTAGTAGTATTTGTTATTGTAATAATAGTAGTTGTTGTAGTTGTGGTCGAAGCAGCAGTAGTAGTTGTAGAAGTAGTAGCAATAGTAGTAAGAGTAGTAGTAACAGCAACCATAGTAGCCACAGAACTAGTAGCTATAGTTACAGTAGTCGCATTAGTATGAGTAGTAGGAGCAGTTTTAGAAGTAGTTGTAATAGTGGGGGCAGTAGTTGTTGTAGTAGGAGTAGCAGTATTAGCAGTAGTAGTAGGAGCATTAGTAGTAGCAGTAGTGGTAGGAGTATCCATAGTAATAATCGTGGTTGTAGTAGTAGGAGTAGTTGGAGTAGTAGTAGTAGTAGTAGCAAGAGCAATAGTAGTAGTAGTAATAGTAGTAGCAGTAGGAGAAGTAGTTGCAGTCGTAGCAGTAGTTGGAGCAGTATTAGTAGTAGCAGTAGTAGTTTCAATCATAGTAGTAGCTGTTGCAACAATAGAAGAAGTAGTAGGACCAGTAGTAGTAGTAGTAGTAGGAGTATTATTAGTAAAAATAATAGTAGCAGTAGCAGTAAAATGAGCAGTAGTAGTTGTACTAGTAGTAGAAGTAGCAATAGTAGCAATAGTCGATGTAGTAAGAGTAGTAGTAGTAGCAGTTGGTGCAGCAATAGTAGTATTAGTAGTTGTACCAGTAGTGGTAGTAGTCGTAGTAGCAGTTGGAGTAGAAGTAACAGTAGCAGTAGTAGTAGCAGTTATTGTAGTAGTAGTAGTCGTACTTGTAGAAGTGCCATTAATAGTAGCAGTAGCAAGCCTAGGAGGAGTAGTAGTCATAGTAGTAGTTGTAGTAGTAAAAGTAGTAGTAGCTAAAGTAGTAGTAGTAGTTGTAGTAACATTAGTAGCAGTAGCAGCAGGAGCTATAGTATTGGAAATATTAGTTGTAGCAATAGTAGTACTAGTAGCCATAATAGTTGTAGTAGCAGTTGTAGCAGCAATAGTAGTAGCCATAATAGCTATAGTAACAGTTGTAGCAGTAGCAGTAGTAGTAGTAGTAGTAGTAGTAGTTTTAGAAGTTGGGGTAGCAACAGTAGTAGTAGTAGTAGTAGGAGTAGTAGGAGAAGTACTAGTTGTCGCAGTAGCAGTAGTAGTAGGCATAATAGCGGTAGTAGTAGTAGTGGTAATAGTAGTAGCAGTAATAGTAGTATTAGGAGAAGTAGTAGTATTAACAGAAGCAGGAGTAGCATTAGTAGTAGTAGCAGTAGCTATAGTAGTAGTTGTTGCTAGAATAGAAGTAATAGTGGTAGTAGTAGCAGCAGTAGCAGAAGCAGCTGCAGCAAGAGTAGTACCAGTAGTATCGGTAGTAGCATCAGCAACAACAACAACAGGACTAGTAGTAGGAGTAGTTGTTGTTATTGTTGTTATTGTAGTAGTAGTAGTTAGAGTATCAATAGTAGTAGTAGCTATAATAGTAGCAGTAGCTGTAGTCATTATAGCTATAGTAGTAGCAGTAGTTTTAGTAGTAGTAATAGTAGCAATAGTAGCAATTATAGTGATAGTAGCAGTAGTTGTTATAGTAGTAGTAGTAGAAGTGTTGAAATAGTTGCAGCAGTAGCGGTAGTAGTAGTAGTAGTAGTAGTAGTAGTAGTAGTAGTTGTGGTGGTGGTGGTGGTACCAGTTGTAGCTGTAGTAGGCATTGGGGTATTAGGTGTAGTGGTAGTTGTAGTAGAAGTAGTAGTAGTAGTAGTAGTAGTAGTAGTAGTGGTAGTAGTTCTAGTAGTAGCAGCAGCAGTAGTAGCAGAAGTAGTAGAAGTATCAATTGTAGTACTACAAGAAGTAATAGTAGTAGTAGTAGTAGCAGTAGCCATAATAGTTGTAGTAGTGGTAGACATAGCTATGGTAGTAGTAGTTATAGTAGTAGTACTAGTACTAAAAGTAGTAATAAAAGTAGTAGTAGTAGTATTAGTAGTCTTAGTAGCAATAGTAGTAGATGCATTAGTGGCAGTAGTTGTAGTAATAATAGTAGTAGCAGCAACAGTAATAGCAGTAGTAGTATTGGTAATAGTGGAAGTAGTAGTAGTCGTAGCAGTCGTAGTAGCAGTTGTAATAGTAGTAGTAGAAGATATATTAGTAGTAGTAGTAGTTGCTTCAGCAGTAATAGCAGTAGCAGCTGCAGTAGTTGAAGCAGTAGCAATAATAGTAGGAGTAGTCTTAGTAGTAGCAGAACTAGTAGTTGTAGTAGTAGTAGAAGTAGTTGCAGCCATAACAGTAGTAGTAGTTGTTGTTATAATAACAATAGCAGTGGCAGTAGTAGGAATAGTATCAGTAGTTGTAGAAGTGCTAGTCATAGTAGTATTAGTCATAGTAATAGTAGTAGCAGTAGTAGTAGTAATAGAAGTAGTATTGGCTTTGTTTGTAGTAGCAATTATAGTAGTTGTAGTTGTAGTAGGACACGTATTGACAGTCATAGCAGTAGTTGCAACATCAGTAGTGGTAGTAGTAGTAGCAAGAGTAGCAATAGAAGCAGTAATAGCTATGTTAGTTGTAGCAACTATAGTAGTAGTAGTAGTAGTAGTAGTACTAGTAGTTGCAGACGTAGTAGTAGTAGCAGCAGCAATAGCAGTAGTACTAGTAGTAGTAGTAGCAATAGTGGTAGTGGTAGTAGTAGTATTTGTTGTTGTAGTAGTAGTACTAATTGTGTCAGTGGTGGTAATAGTAGTAATAGATTTTGTCATAATAATAGTAGTAGTAGAAGTTGTTGTAAAAGTAGCAGTAGTAGAAGTAGTCATTGTATTAGTAGTAGAAGCAGTAGTAGCAGTCGAAGTAGTGGTAGCAGTAGTAGCAATAGCAACTGTAGTAGCAGTAGTAGTAATAGTAGCGGTAGCAATAGCAGTAGTAGTAATAGTAGTAGTAGTAGCAAAACTAGTAGTAAGAGTAGTAGCAGTAGTAGCACTAGTTTTAGTTGGCGCAGCAATAGTGGTAGTAGCAGTTGTTGCAGTAGTATTAATTGTAGTAGGAGAAGTAGTAGTAGTAGTAGTAGTAGCAGTAGTAGCAGTAGTAGGAGTAGTAGCATTATTAGTAGTAGCAGTCGAATAGTGGTAGCAATTGTAGTAGTAGTAGTTATTGTTGTTGTTGTTGTAGCAGCAGCAGCAGCTGTAGCTGTGGTAGTTGCAATCAGAATAGTAGAAGGAAAAGAAATAATAGTAGCTCTAGCATTAGTTATAGTAGTAGTCACAGCAGTATTAGTAGTAGTATTAGTTGCAATAGTAGTTTGAGTAGTAGTAGTATTAGCAACCATAGTAGCAATAGTAGCAGTAGCGGCAATAGTGGTTGTAGTTGTTGTTGTAGCAGTTGCGTCGGTTGCAGTAGTAGCTATAGTAGTGTAGCAATAGTAGTAGCAGTAGTAGCCATAATAGCAGTGGGAGTAGTAGTAGCGTTAGAAGCTGGAGTAGTAGTATTAGTATTAGCAGCAACAATAGTTGTAGTAGAGGTAGTATTAATAGCTGTAGTAGCTGAAGTAGCTGTAGTAGTATTAGGAGGAGTAATAGTAGTAGTAGAAGTAGTAGTTGTCGTAGAAGTAGTAGTAGTCGTCGTAGTAGTAGTAGTAGTAGTAGTAGTAGTAGTTGTTGTTGTTGTTGTTGTTGTTATAGGAGCAGCTGTAGTAGTAGCAGTAGTTGTTGTACTAGGAGTAGGACTAGTAGCAGGAGTTGTAACAGTAGCAGCAATAGTAGCGAAAATAGTAGTGGTTGTGGTAGTAGTAGTAGTAGTAGTAGCATAGTAGCAGTAGCAGCTGCAACTGTAGTAGTCATAATAGTAGTAGTAGTAGCAGTAGTTGCAGTAGCAACAACAATAGCATAAGTAATAGTAATAGTAGATGTATTAGTAGTAGTAGTAATAATTGTAGTAGCAGCAGCAGCAGTTGTAACAGTCTAACTAGTGTTAGCTGTAGTAGCAATAGCAGCCGTAGTAGCAATAGTTGCAGTAGTAGACGTAGTAGTTGTAGTAGTAATAACACTAGAAGTAGCAGTAGAAGTTGTAGTAGTAGCTAAAGCAGTAGTAGTAGAAGTTGTTGTTGTAATACTAGTGGTAGCAATAGTATTTGTTTGAGTAGCAGTAGTAGCAGTAGCAATTGTAGTAGCAATAGTAATAGTTGTATGAGTAGCAGTAGTGGCAGGAGGAGTAGTATCCATAGTTGTAGTAGTAGTAGTAGTAGTAACACAAGCAGCAGGAGTAGCATCAGTAGTAGCAGTAGTAGTTGTTGTAGCATTAGTAGTAGTAGTAGTTGTTGTTGTTGTAAGAAGAAGTGATTGCAGTAGTAGTTATTGTTGTTATGGGAAAGGTAGTAGTAGTAGTAGTAGTAGTAGCAGTAGTATTTGTTGTTGTATTAGTAGAACCACTAGTAGGGGTAGTTGTAATAGTAGTAGTAGAAGTAGTACCCGTGGTAGTAGCAGTAGCAGAAGTAGAAGTAGCAGCAATAGTAATTGTAGTTGTTGTAGTAGTAGTAGTATTTGTTGTAGCAGCAGTAGCAGTAGCAGCAGTAGTAGTAGATCTAGTAGTAGTTGTAGTAGTAATTGCAGTAGAAGAGAAAGAAGTTATAGAAGTTAAATTAGTCATTGCAATAGTAGCAGTAGTAGCCGTAGTAGCAATAGTTGTAGTAGTAGAAGTAGTAGTTGTTGTTGTTGTAGTAGTAGTAATAGTAGTAGAAGAAGTGAAAGTAGTTGTAGAACTAGTAGTAGTAGTAGAAGATGTAATAGCAGCAGAGTAGTTGTAGTAGTTGTGTTGTACTAGCAGAAGTAGTAGTAGTAATACTCGTTGCAACAATAGTGGTAGTAGCTACAGTAGTATTAGTTGGAATCAGAGTAGCAGTTGTAGAAGTAGTAGTAGCAGTAGTAGTAGTGGTTGTCGTAGTAGTACTAGTAGTAGTTTTTGATGTAGTAGTAGTCGAAGTAGTGGTAGCAGGATATGCAGTAGTAGTAATAGTTGTAGAAGTAAAGGTAGTAGTTGTAGTAGTAGTAGTAGAAGTAGTAGGAATAATACTATTAGTAGCTGTAGTAGTAGTAGCAGTTATAGTATTAGTTGGAGTAGCAATAGTTGTAGTCTAAGTGGTAGTAGTATTTACGGTAGTAGGAGAAGTAGTAGTAATGGCAGTAGTAGTCATAGCCGTAGTAATAGTAGTAGTAGCAGTAGCAGCAGTAGTAATAGTAGTAGTAGCATTTGCAGTAGTTGTAGCATTAATAATAGTAGTAGTAGCTGTCGTTGTTGTTGTTGGTGTTGTAGGAGAGGTTTTAGTTGTAGTAGTTATTGTGGTTGTAGGAGAAGTAGTAGTAGTAGCATTGGTTTTTGTTGTAGCATTAGTAGAACTTGTACTAGAAGTTGTTGTGATAGCAATTGTGGCAGTAGTAGTCGTAGTAGTAGCAGTAGTAGTAGTAATATTTCTTATAGCAATAGTAGCAGTAGTACCAGTGGTAGTAAATGTAGTAGTAGTTGTAGTAGTAATTGTATTAGTTGTAGTAGCAGTTGTAGCAGTCGAAGTAGTGGTAGCAGCAGTAGTAGTAGCCGCTAAATTAGCAATAGTAGTAGTAGTAGAAATAATAGTAGTAGCTGTAGTAGTAGTAGTAATAGTAGTAGAGCCAGTAGAAGTAGTAGTAGCACTAGTAGTAGTACTACAAGTAGTAGTAGTAGTAGAAGTAGTACTCGTAGTTGTAGTAGTTGTAGTAGCAGTAGCAGCAGCAGTAGTATTAGTAGTAGCAGTAGTAGTAGCAGCAGCAGTAGTATTATTTGGAGTAGCAGTAGTAGTAGTGGCAGCAGTAGTAGCAATAGTAGAAGTAGTAGAGGAAGTAGTTGTTGTGGCAGTAGTAGTGGTAGCCACCGTAGTAGTAGTAGTAGTATTAATTGCAGTAATTGTGGTAGCAAAAGTAGCAGTAGTACTAATCAAATTATTTGTAGTTGTATTTGCAGTAGTAGTAATAGTAGTCGTAGTACTAGTACTACTAGTAGTAGCCGTACCAGTAAAACTAGTTGTAGCAGTTGTACCAGTAGTGGCTGTCGTATTAGTTGGAGTTGTGGTAGTAGTAGCGGTAGCAGTAGCTGTAACAATAGTTGTAAAAGTAGGAGAAGTTGTAGTTGTTGCAGTAGTAGCAGCTGTAGTAGTAGTGGTAGTGATAAGATTAGTAGTAGTAGTAGCTGTAGTATCAACAACTGTAGTAGTTGTAGTAGTAGTTTGGGCAACAGCTGTAGCAACGGTGTGTAGTAGTAGTAGTAGTAGTAGTAGTAGCAGTCGTAGTAGCGGTAGCAATTATCGTTCTAGCAGTAGGAGTAGTGGTAGCAGTGGTAGTACTAGTCATTGTAGTAGTAGCAATAGCAGCAGTAGTAGTAGTAGTAGCAGTAGCAGTAATAGTAGCCATAGTAGTAGTAGTAGTAGTAGTAGTAGTAGTAGAGGTAGTAGTAGTCGTTATAGTAGTAATACTAGTAGAAATAGTATTCGTAATGTAGTAGTAGTAGCAGTCGTCGTAGTAACACTAGCAGCAATAGCAGTTGTCGCCATAGTAGTAGTTGTAGCAGCAATAGCAGCAGTAGTAGTAGTTGTCGTAGTTGTAGTAGTTGTTGTAATAATAGTAGTAGTAGTAATAGTAATAGTGGCATTCACAGAAGTGATAGCAGAAGTAGTAGTAGTAACCATAGTAGTAGTAGTGGTAGTAGTGGTAGTCATAGCAATAGTAGCAGTAGTTGTAGTAGTAGTGATAGTAAAGTAGTAGTAGTAGTAGTAGTTGTACGAGTAGTAAGAATGATAGCAGTGGTAATACTAGTAGTAGCTGTAGTAGCAGCCGTAGTTGCATTAGTAGGAGTAGCAATAGTTGTTGTATAAGAAGTAGTAGCCGTAGCAATAGTAGTAATAGTCGTGGTATCGTTAATAGTAGTACTACCTGTAGTAGCAGCAACAGTTGCAGCAATTGTGGTAGTAGCAGTAGAAGTAGCGGCAACAATAGTAGTAGTAGTAGCATTAGTAGGTGTAGTACTAGCAGTAGCAGTAGTACTAGTCATAGTTGTAGTAGGTGTAGTAGTAGCAGTAGCAGTAGTACTAGTAGTACTGCCACTACTATTTCTATTGCTACTCCTACTCCTACTACTACTCCTACTACCACTGCTAATACTACTAATACTACTAATAATAATAATACTACTACTACTACTACTACTACTATTACTACTACTCCTACACCGACTGCTGCAACTACTCCTACTATTAGTATTACTTCTACTGTTACTAATACTACTACTACTATTACAACTTCTTCGACTCCTACTCCTACTACTGCTCCTAACACTCCTAGTAGTACTGCTGATGTTGTTGTTGCTGCTATTACTCCTACTAGAACTGCTACAACTGCCCCAATTACTATTGCAGCTATTACTGCTATTGCTACTGCTACTCCAATTTCTGTTGTTACTCTTATTACTACTACTACTACAACTACCTGTACTACTACTACTCCTTTTTCTACTACTGCTAGTACTACCACTATTACTATTACTACTACTACTACAACAACAACTACTACAGCTGCTGCTTCTCCCACTACTACTACTACAACTACCCCTACCACTACAGCTACTACTACCACTCTAACTCTGACTCATACTTCTACTACTGCTACTACTCCTACTACTCCTACTA
>RXID01022389.1:11755-23392 GCA_005019695.1 Trichopus zeylanicus subsp. travancoricus
TACTACTATTGTTGCCGCTACTTCTACTGCTACCACCACAATTGCTGCAACTGCTGCTGCTACTACAGGTAGTACTACTATTAACGCTACCACGACTATTACTACTATTGCTACGGCTAGTACTTCTTATACAACAACTATTGCTACTCCTACTAATGCAACTACGGCTGCTACTACCGCTACTACTAGTATTACCACTGCTATCATTCTTACTACTCGTACGACTACTACTACTACTACTTCTTTACTATCACTACTACTACAACTACTGCTACTATTGCTATGACTACCACTACTACCACTACTACTACTATGGCTACTACTACTACTTCTGCTATCACTTCTATAAATGCCACTATTACTATTACTACTACTACTATTATTACAACAACTACTACAACTACGACAACTACTACTATGGCGACAACTTCTATTGCGGCTAGTGTTACTACGACGACTGCTACTACTACTACATTACGAATACTATTTCTACTAGTATTACTACTATAACGACAACTACTACCTCTACTACTACTACTACTACTACTACTACTATGGCTATTACTACTGCTACTGCTACTACTACTACTACTACTGCTATTGCTACTATTACAATGACTAGTAGTACCACTGCTACCACTACTCGTACTGCTAGAACGATAACTGCTACCGCTACTACTACTGCTACTACTACTGCTACTACTGCTACTACACACCGTTGCTGCAGCTGTTGCCCAAACTACTACTACAACTACTACAGTTGTTGATACTACAGCTCCTACTACTACTAATCTTATCACTACCACTACTACTACAGCTGCTACTACTGCAACAACTACAACTTCTCCTACTTTTATAACTATTGTTACAGCTACTGCTACCGCTACTACTACTACAACTCCAACTAATACGACAGCCACTACTGGTACGACTGCTACAACTAGTTTTACTGGTACGGCTACTACTAGTACTACTAGTACTATGACTACTATTACTACTAATGCCAATACAACTAAAAATAATTTGATTAGTACTACTGCTACTTCTGCTACCACAATTACTGCAATTAATACTACTACTACTACTACGGTGGCTACCACTACTACTTCCACAACAACTACTTCCTCTACTACTTCTACTATTGCTACTACTGCTGCCACTACTACTACTGCTACTCCAAATAATACTACTGCTGCTGCTGTTACTACTGCTACTACTAATACTACTGCTGCTGCTACTGCTACTACAACTACTACAACTACGAGTACTACTTCTACTACTACTACTACTTGTAGTACTACTACTAGTGCTACTACTACTTCTATTGGCTCTACTACTATTACTACTTCTACTACAACTACTACTATTATTTCTACTACTACTACTATTTCTAATATAGCGGCTACTACTACTGCTGCTACCACTACTTCGACTGCTACAACTGCTACTACAACTAATACAATTACTACTACAACTACTACTACATCTACTACCACTGGTACTACTGCTACTATTGCTATAAGAAATATTACTACTACTACTACAACTACAATAATTACTATTGCCGCTATTGCTACTACAGCTACTGCTACTGCTACTACAACTACTACTACCACAATTGCTATCACAACAACTTCTACTACAAGTTCTACTAATGCTACAACAAAAACCAATGCTACTACTACTACTTCTCCTAAAACCACAATAACTACTACAACTAAAACCTCTCCTACAACACCAACAACAACAACAACAGCTACTACTACTATTATTAATGCTACAACTACTGCAAATGCTACTACTACTATTACTACTGCTGCTACTGCTACTACTACTATTACTACGGCTATGACTACTACTGCCATTACTACTACTTCTCCTACTACCGTTAATACTACTACCACTTAGACTACAACTATTGCTACTCCAACTAATACTATAACTGCTACTACTACTACTGCTACTAATAGTATTACTCCTACTACTTCTACTACTACTACTACAACTACTACCGTTACTTCTACAACTATTACTACTACTGCATATCCTGCCACCACTACTTCGACTACTACTACAATTACTACTACTACTACATTAAAAACTACTACTAGTACTACTACGACAACCACTACTACTACTGCTACTACTACTTCTACAACTGCTACTCTGACTCCAACTAATACTACTGTAGCTACTACCACTATTGTTGCTACGAGTATTACTACTACTACTTCTGCTAGTACAACACAACTACTACAACTACTCTGCTGCTATTACATCTTCTACTACTACTACTAGTTCTACAACTACTTTCACTTCTTCTACTACTATTACTACTACTACTACAACAACAACTACTACTTCTACTACTACAACTATTGCTACTACGGCTACTACTGCTACTATTGCAATAACTAATTTAACTGCTATAACTTCTTTCTCTGCTACTGCAATTACTACTACAACTACTACTAGATCTACTACTACTGCTACTACTGCTACTGCTGCTACAACAAATACTACTACTACTACAACAACTACAATTACTGTTGCTGCTACTTCTACTTCTGCTACTGCTACTACCACGGGTACTACTTCTACTACTACTATTACAACTACCACTACTAGTGGTTCTACTAATTCAACAACAAATACTACTGCTACTACTAGTACCACTACTACTACCATTCCCGTAACAACAATAACTACTACTGCAATCACTTCTTCTTACAACAACAACAACTACTACTACTACTAATGCTATAACAACTACTACTGCTACTACTGATGCTACTCCTGCTGCTTGTGTTACTACTACTACTACTACAACAACAACTATTGATACTACTCCTCCTGCCACTACTGCTACTCATACAACTATTACTATTGCTACTACAATTGCTACTGCTACTACTGCTACTCAAACAAATACTACTGCTACCACTAGTATTACGACAACAACTTCTACTACTACTGCTTTAGCTACTACTACAACTTCTACTGCTACTTCTAGTGTTATTACTACTACTACTACTACGTCTACAACTGCAACTATTGCTACTACGGCTAGCACTAGTTACACTGTTACACCTGCTGCTGCTGCTACTACAATTATTACTACTACTACTAATACATCTACTATTACTATTACTTATGCTACTATTGTTGCTACTGCTACTACTGCTACTACTACTACTATTATGACTACTACTGTTGCAGCTGCTATTGCTACTATGCAACTACTACTACTACTACTACCACAACCACTACTATTTTCGCTACTATTGCTGCTACTAGTACTACTACTGCTACTGTTACAACTCCTACTACTAGTCCTACTCCTAGTACAACAACTACTGCTACTACTACTGCTGCTCCTACAACAACAACAACAACTACTACTACTACTACTACTACGACAACTACTACTTCTACTACTACTATTACTCCTAATACTACTACAGCTACTTCAGCTACTACAGCTATTAATACTACTTCTACTACAACTACTCCAGCTTCTAACGCTACTACTACTACTACTAATACTACTACTCCAGCTTCTAACGCTACTACTACTCCCACTGCTATTATGGCTACTACTACTACTACTATTGCTACACTACTATAGCTACTACTGCAACCGACGCAACTACTACAACAACAACTACAACCACTATTGCCGCTACTGCTACTATTGCTACTACGGTTGCTAATACTACTACTCAAACTACTATTGCAACTAATATTACTACAAATACTGTTGTGACTACTACTATAACTAATGCTAGAGCTACTATTATTTCTTTTCCTTCTACTATTCCGATTGCAACTACCACAGCTACAGCTGCTGCTGCTGCTACAACAACAACAACAACAACAACTACTACAACTATTGCTACCACTATTCGACTGCTACTACTAGTAATGCTACTACTCCTACTACTACTACTACTGCTACTACTACTACTACTACTACTACTTCTCCTACTACAATTAATACTACTGCAGCAACTGCTACTACCACTATTGCTGCTCCAACTAATACTAGTGCTACTACTGCTACTACTCTTACTACTAGTTTTGCTACTACTACTACTATTACTACTACTGCTATTGCTATCGCTACTACTACTACTGCTGCTACTACAGTTGCTATTGCTACTACTGCTACCACTACTTCGACTACTACTACTGCTTCTACTACTAATACAATGACAACTTCTACTACTGCTACTTTTACAACTACTTCTACTACTACTATTGCTATGACAAAATCTATTACTACTATTACCACCACTGGCATAATTAGTACTACTACTACAACAACAAATACTACTACTACCACTACCACTATTGCTACTACTACTACTAGTACTACTGCTATTACTGCTACTACTACTACTACGTCTACAACTACTAGTACTACTACTACTACTACTACTACTATAGTTGCTATAACTAACATAGCTACTACTGCTTCTATTGCTACTCTTGCTACTACTACTACCACTACTAATGTTGCTACTACTGCTATGACTCTCAATACTTGTACTACTACAACTACAACTACTATAATTGCTACTACAAATAAAGCCAATACAACTTCTATTACTACTACTACTGGTACTACTATTACTATGACTAATACTACCACGACTAGCACTTCTACAACTACTGATACTATTCCTACTACTGCCACTGCTACTGTTATTATAACAACAACTACTACTACTGTTATGGCTGCAACTACTTCTACTACTACTACGACTACTAGTTCTGCTACTACTAAGACTACTCCTACTATTATTGCTACTGCTTCAACTACTGCTGCTGCTACTGCTACTACTGCTGAAGCAACTAATACTACTACTAATATATATTCTACTGCTACAATTACAACTGCTACTACGACTGCTACGACTACTACTACTTCCACTATTACCAATACTACTACTGCTATTACTGTTGCTGCTACTACTACTATTACTACAACTACTGCCACTAATGCATCTACTACTATTGCTACTAAGACTACTAATACTACTACTACTACTACTTTTATTACTACTTTTAGTACTAGTACTACTGCTATAACTACTACTACCACAGCTATGTCTACCACTACTACAACTATTATGGCTACCGGTAATACTACTACTACTACTACTTCTTGTAGTACTACAATTTATACTTCTACTACTTCTGCTACTACTGCTGCTGCTACTACTAGAACTACTACTACTACTACTACTACTTCTACTACAACTACCACTACACCTAATACCCCAATGCCTACTACAGCTACAACTGGTACCACCACCACCACCACGACTACTACTACTACTACTACTACTACTACTACTACTACTACTACTACCGCTACTGCTGCAACTATTTCAACGACTTCTACTACTACTACTACTATAACAACTTCTGCTACTATTACTATAATTGCTACTACTGCTACTACTACTACTACTAAAACTACTGCTACTACTATAGCTACTACTAACTATTGATACTGTAACTACTACTACTACAATAACAACAATAACAACAATAACAACAACTACTCCTACTACTAGTCCCGTTGTTGTTGTTGCTGATGCTACTACCGATACTACTGGTACTACTCTTGCTGCAGCTGCTTCTGCTACTGCTGCTACTACTACCACTATTACTTCTATTCTAGCAACAACTACTACTATAGCTACTGCTACTGCTACTAATGCTACTCCTGCTTCTGTTAATACTACTACTTCTCCTAATACTACTATTATTGCTACTACTATTGCCACTACTACTACTACCGCTATTACGCCTACTACTACTGCTACTGCGACAACTAGTACTTCTCCTACTACTCCTACTACTACTACTACTACTACTGCTACCCCAACTTCTAAAACTACTACTACTACTACTACTGCTACTGCTACAACTGTTACTATAGCTATTATGGCTACTACTACTGCTGCTACAACTGCTACTACAACTATGATGGCTACTAGTACTACTACTGCTACAACTACTATTTCCAATACTACAGCTCCTGCTGCTACTGCTCTAATGCTACTACAACTACTACTACTACTTTAGCTACTACTACTTTTACTACTGCAACTACTACTATGACTACTACTGCTCCTAGGGTTGCTACTGCTACTATTAATGGCACTTCTACAAGTACGACTACTGCTACTACAATAACTGCTACTACTACTGCTACTGTTACTTCTACTCCAACTGCTACTACGACTACTACTACTACTGGTACAACTACTAATACTACTATTGCTGCACCAACTGCTACTACTACTACTCTTACTACATCGACTATTGCTACTACTGCTACTTCTACTACTAGTACAACTACTACTGTTCATTTTACTGCTACTGCTACTATTATTTTTACTAATAATACTCCTACTACTACTACTACTGGTCCTACTACTTCTTCTATTGTTGCAACAGCTACTACAATGATTGAAACTTCTACTGCTACTACTAATACTGCTCCAACTACTGCTACGACTGCAACTACTTCTCCTACTGCTACTGCTATTACTACTACTACTATTGCTCTTGCTACTACTGCTACTACTCCAACTACTCCTCCTACTACAACCAGGACTATTGCTATGGATACTCCTACCACTACTGCTACTACTAATGCTCCCACTACTACTGCTAATACTGCTACTCCTACTACAACAACTACTGCCCCCACTATTACTACTACAACTACTACAACTCCAACTACTACAAGTGCTACAACTGCTCCTACTACTCCTGCTAATGCGACTACTGCAACTATAGCTACTAGTACTGTGGCTACTATGGTTGCTGTTACTACTACTCTTACTACTATTGCTACTACTTCTACAACTACTACTGCTGCTTCGACCACAACTACAACTACTACTATTATTACAATAACAAATACTACTACTACTTCTGCTACTATTGCTACTACTGCTATAGCTACTACGACTATTACTTTTTCTAACATTACTACTACTGCTATTACTACTACTACAACTACTACTACTACTACTATAACTACAACTTCTACTACTACTCCTGCTACTACTACTACTACTACAAGAACTACTACCACTACTACTTCTCCTATTCCCACCACTACTACTACTAGTACTGCCATGGCTAAAATAACTACTGCTGCTACTGCAACTACTACTACGTCTCCTACTACTACTGCTACGTCTACTACTACTATTGCTACTACTAATATTGCTACTACTACTCATACTTCTACTTCTACCACTACAACTGCTACTATTACTGCTACTGCAATAGCTACTATTGCTACTGCTACTACTGCTACTATGGTGGCCACCTCTCCTACTACTACAGCAACTAATACTACTACTTCTGCTACTACTGCTACTGGTACTATTGGTACTACTGCTATTATTGCTACTACTACTACAATGGCTACTACTACTACTACTAATATTACTACTACTACTACTACTACTACTACTACTACTACTAAAATTACTACTAGTAATACTACAACTCCGACAACTACTACGATCACAACAATAACAACAACAACAACAACAACAACAACTACTACTACTACTAGTAATACTACTCCTGCAACTACACTGCTATTGCTACTACGACTTATGCTACAACTACTATCCCTAGTTCTACTGCTACTGTTGCTATTGTTACTACTATGACTGCTACTGCTACCACCACTATTACTACTACTGCTACTACTACCACTACTACTACCACTACTACTACTGCTACTACTACCACTACTACTACCCCTACTACTACCACTACTACAACTACTATGCCAAGTACTGCCTCTACTGCTACTACTACCACTACAACTATTGCAACTACTACTCCTATTGCTACTCCTCCTCCTCCTACTACTACTGCCCTTGCTACTACAACTACCATTCTACTACTACTGCTACTATTACTACTACTAAAACTACTGCAACTACTACTCCTATTGTTACTCCTACTACTACTATTACTACTACCCTTGCTACTACAACTACGATCCTACTACTACTACTACTACTATAGCTACTTTTACTACAACTACAACTCCTCCTACTATTACAACTGTAACTACTACTATAAGTGCAACAAATGCTCCTATTGCTCCAACAACTGCTACTACTACCACTACTATTGCTACAACCATGACTACTATTACTACTAGTACTGCGGCAACTATTGTTGCTGTTACTACTACTACCACTTGTACTGCTACTACTGCTACTAATACTACTACAACTAGTACTACTACTACTACTACTACTACCTCGACTACTACTATTATTGCTAACACTGCTATGACTACTAATATTACTACTAGTACTGCTACTATTTCTACTACTACTAATTCTCCTACTACTATTTCTTCTTCTACTATGACTTCTGCTCCAGCTACTACTACTACTACTTCCACTGCTACTGCTACTACTGCAACTACTACTACTTCTGCTGCCATTGCTGCTACTACAACTACTACTTCTACCACTACAACCCCTCAAACTTCTAGTACTACTGCTACTACAAATACTACTACAATTTCTACTTCTACTACTGCTTATACTACTTCCCCTACACCTGCCACTTCCCCTCCTACTACTACTACTGCTCCACCTAATTCTATAACTACAGCAATCACTGCTACTACTCCTAACACTAAAGCTACTGCTACAACTACTACTAATTTATTACTAAAGCTTCTGCTGCTACTGCTACTATTACTACTACTACTGCTCCTACTATTAGTACTACAACTACTACTCCTTCTACTATTACTCCTAGTATTGCTGCTAGCACTCATACTACTGCTACTATTACTACCACTACTACTACTGTAGCAATTACAACTCTTCTTATACTACTACTACTACTACAGCTACTGCTACAGCTATTGCTACTACTTCTACTACTAGTACGGCAGCTACAACAATAAGTACTACTAATACTGCTACTATTACAGCTTCTGCTACTACTACTACTTCTAGTACTATAGCTACTACTACTACTACTACTACTACTACTATTACTACTACTACTACTACTCATACTACTACTACTACTAATACTACTACCACTACTACTACTACTACTACTACCACTACTACTACTACTTCTACTACTACTACTACTACTGCAACTATTGTAACAATTGTTGCTGCTACCACTGCTACTACTGCTTCTGCATCTATTTTTGGTACTACTAATACTTCTCCCACAACTATAACTACTACTACTATTTATACTCCAATTAAAACTTCTTCTGCTACTACTAGGACTGCTATGACTATTATTATTATTATTACTACTACCACTACAACTATTGCTACTTCTATTACGACAACTACCACTACTACTACTGCTACTATGGCTACTACTGCTACCAATACTCGGCCTCGAACTACTGCTACTACAGGTTCTACTATGACTACTATGACTACTACAACTACAACTACTGCTTCTACTATTGGTATAGCTTATACTACAACTCCAACTACTACTACTACTACTACCACCACTACTACTACTATTGTAGCTACTACTACTGCTACTACAACTACTACAACTACTGCTACGACTACTACTACTACTACTGCTACTATTGCATCTACTGTTGCTCCTACTATAACAACTACTACTGTCACTGCAATATCTTCTACTACTACAACAACTACTACTACCACTGGTACTACCACTATTGCGATAATAGCTACTACCGTGAATGCTACAACTACTATTTCTACTACCACAACTATTAAAACTACTACAGCTGCTATAACTACTATTGCTACTATTACTACTATTGCTACTACTACTACTATTACTACTATTGCTACTACAACTACTAAAACTACAACTACTGCTATAATAACTACTACTACAAATGCTACTGCGGCTACTGCTATTGCTGCTACTACTACTACTAGTATTTCTACCACAACAAAAACAACAATAACGACTACTACTTCTATGACTTTTACAACTACTACTCCTACTACTATTAAAATTACTACTACTATTTCTGCCACTACTACTCCCACTACTACTACCGCTGCTGGTACTACTATTGCTACTTCTCCTACTACTATGACTATAGCTACTACTACTACTTCTACAACTACTACTACTAGTGCTACTACTACTACGACTAATGCAATTGCTACTACTGCTACTACTGCCATTGCTATGACAATTACTACTCCTACTACTAATACTACTACTTCTACTACAACTACTACTACAACTGCTACTGTTACAACTTCAACTACTGCTACTAGTACTACTACAACTACTGCTACTACTGCTACTACTATTATTTTTAATAATGATACTCCTACTTCTCCTGCTACCACTACTAATCTTTAACTACTAATGCAATTTGTACTCCTACAACTACTACTAAAAATATTGCTCCAAATACTACTGCTACTACTACAGCTCTTACTACTACTACTATTGCTACCAATAAAACTACAACTTTTCCTACAAGTACTACTACTACTACTGCTACTACTACAACTTCTATGACTACTACTGTTGCTGCAACTCTTACTACTACTACTACTACTACTGCCACTATTACCACTACTACCACTACTCCTATTGCTACAGCTAGTCCAACTTCTATCACCACCACTAATAGTAGTAGTAGTAGTACTACTACTACTACTACTACTAATACTAGTGTTACTAATAACACCACTACTACTACAACTACTACAACTATTACTTTTATTATTCCTATGATTGCTATGGCTACTACATTTGTAGTATTAGTAGTTGTAATAGTAGTAGAAATAGTATTAGTAATAGTAGTTCTAGTCGCAATAGTAGTAGTTGTGGTTGTACGAGTTGAACTAGTAGTAGTAGAACAAGTTGTAGCAGTATTTGGAGTATTAGAAGTAGGAGTAGCTGTACTGGCAGTCGTAGGAGTAAAAGTAGGCGTAAGAGTACTACTACAACAACAACAACAACAACTACTACTAGTACTATTGGTAATACTAGTACTAATACTAGTACTAGTTACTACTACTACTACTGCTGCTGCTGCTGCTGCTGCTGCTACTACTACCACCACTACTACTACTACTACCACTACTACTGCTACTACTACCACTACTACTACTGCTAAAACTACTGCTATTGATACTACTACTACTATTACTGCAACAATGACCACTATTACTACTACTACTTCTGCTACTACTACTACTACTACTACTATTACTACTACTACTACCACCACTACTATTACTACTACTACTACCACACTACTATTACTACTGCTATTGCTACTATTGCAAACACACTACTTTACTTGGCCATATAACTGCTACTACTACTGCAACTACTATCGTAGACACTGCTACTACTACTGCTTCTCAAATAACTACTACTATTGCTACTACAATTTTTACTTATACTATTACAACAACAACTACTACTCCTACTCCTAATACTAATGATGCTACTTCTACTTCTACTACAACAACTACTAGCTCTACTACCGTTACGACTACTGCTACTACCACTTCAATTACTACTACTACTACTACTACTACTACTACTACTACTACTACTACTACTACTACT
>RXID01022390.1:0-10302 GCA_005019695.1 Trichopus zeylanicus subsp. travancoricus
TACCACTACAACAACTACAACAACTACAACAACTACTACTGCTACTACTACCACCACTACTACTACTACTATTACTACTACTTCTATTACTACTACTACTTCTACTACTACTACTACTACTACTTTGACTAATACTACTACTACTACTATTACAACAACAACTACTACTACAACTACTACTACTACTATTAATACTACTACTATTACTACTACTACTACTATTACGTCTACTACTATTACTATTATAAGTATTACTACTACTATTACTACTACTACTATTACTACTACTACTACTACTATGCAACTACTACTAGTACTACTATTATAACCACAACTACTAGTAATAAAAGTAGTAATAGTCATAGTAATAGTAGTAGTAGTAGTAATAGTAGAAGTAGTAGTAATAGTAGAAGTTGCAGAACAGTAGTAATAGTAGCAATTGTAGTAGTAGTAGTAAAAGTAGTAGTAATAGTAGCAGTAGTAGTGGTAGTTGTAGTTGTAGTAATTGTTGTGGCAGTAGTGTCAGTAGCAGTAGGAGTAATATTACTAGTAGTAGTAGTATTAGTTGCAGTTGTAGAAGTAGTAGTTGTAGTAATAGTAGTTGTAGTTGTTATATCAGCAATGGGAGTAGCAGTGGCAATAGTAGCGGTAGTAGTAGCAGCGACAGTACTAGTAATAATAGCTGGAGTAGCTGAAGTAGTAGTAGCAGTAGTGGTAGTGGTAGATGTAGTAGTAGTAGCAGTAGTGATAGTAGTAGTAGAAATGGCAATAGTAGCATCAGTAGTAGCAGCAATAGCATTAATAATAATTGTCACTATAGTAGCTATTGTAGTAGGAGTAGCAGAAGTAACAAAAGTCACAGTAGTAGTAGTTGTAGTAGTAGATGTAGCAGTAGTTATAGTAGTTATAGTAGTTATAGTAGTAGTAGTTCATGTAGCATTTGTGGTAGTAGCTATAGCAGCTATAGTAGTAGTTGTTACAGTTGTAATTGGAGTAGTAGTAGCCGGAGTAGTACTAGTAGTGCAAGTAGTAGTAGTAGTAGTTGTTGTTGTTGTTGTTGTAGTCATCACAGAGGTAGTAGCAATAATAGTCGTAGGAGTAGCAGTAGTAGTAGTAGCAGTTATAGTAGTAGTAGTAGTAGTTACAGTAGTAGCCGTGTTAGCGGAAGTAGAACTAGTAGTAGTCAAAGTTGCAGTTGTAGCAAGAGTAGTAGTAGTGCTAGTAGTAGTTCTTGTAGTAGTTGTAGTAGTTGAGGTAGTAGTGGTAGTGGTAGTAGTAGTCGAAGTAGTAGTAGTAGTAGTAGTTGTTGTAGTAGTAGTAGAAGTTGTAGCAGTAGTAGTAGTAATAGTGGTGGCCATAGTAGTAGTTGTAGTATGAGTAGCAGTAGTAGAAGTAGTAGTACTAGTAGCAATAGTAGTAGTTGTAGTAGTAGTAGGAGTAGTAATAGTAGTAGTATTAGTATTAGTTGGAAGAATAGGAGCAGTAATAGCAGATGTATTTGCAATAGTAGTAGTAGTAGAAGTAGTTGTAGTTGTAGCTATTGTGGTAGTAGTATTAGCTGAAGTTGTAGTGGGAATAGTAGTTATAGTAGCAGGAGTAGTAGTAGTAGTAGTAGCAATAGTAGTTGTTGTAGTAGCAGTTGTAGTAGTAGTCATAGTAGTAGTAGAAGTAATAGTAGAAGTGGTAGTAGTAGTAGTAGAGGAGTACTAGTTGGAGCAGTAATAGTACTTATAGTAGTAATAGGAGTAGTTGTAGTAGCGACAGTAGCAGTAGTGCAAGTGATAATAGTAGTAGTGGTAGTAGTAGCAACAAAGTATCAGTAGTAGTAGTGGTAGCAGTTGCAGTAGAAGTGTTAGTAATAGTAATAATAGTAGCAGTTGCAATAATAGTAGTAATGGAAATAGCAGTAGTAGTCGTAGTAGTGGTAGCAATAATAGTAGTGTTAGTAGTAGCAGTAGTAATAGTTGTAGCGGCAATAGTATCGATAGTAACAGTATAGTTATTATTGTTATAGTAGCAATAGCAGCAGTTGCTATAGTAATAGTAGTAGTTGTTGTAGTAGTAGGAGTAGTGAAATTAGCAGCAGCAATAGTAGTAGTAGTAGTAGCAGCAACAGTAGTACTAGTACTAGCAGTGGTAGTACTAGCAGTAGCACCAGCATCATTTGTAGTAGTCGTTGTAGCAGCAATAGTATTAGAAGTAATCATAGTAGTGGTAGCAGTAGCAATGGTAATAGTAGTAGTGGTAGACGCAATAGTAGTTGTGGTAGTAGTGGCAACAGTAGTAGTAGCAGCAACAACCATAGTAGCTGTCGGAGTAGTAGTAGCAGTAGTTGTTATAGTGCTAGTAGTAGTAGCAGCAGCAGTAGCAGTAGTAGTGTTAGTGGTAGTAGTACTTGTTGTTGCAGTAGTAGTAGTAGCAATAGAAGGAGGAGGAAGAGGAGTCATAGTAGTAGTAGTAGTATTAGCAACAGTGGCAACAACAGTAGTAGCAGTAGTTGCATTACCAGTATTAGTGGTTGTAGCGGTAGTTGTAGTTGTAGTAGAAATAGTATTAGTAGTAGCAGTAGTAGAAACGGTAGTAGAAGTAGTAGTAGTATCAGTAGTAGTAGTAGTAGGATAAGTTATACGAGTAGTAGTAGTAGAAGCAGCAGTAGTAATAATACTACTACAAGTAGTAGTAGTAGGAGTGATAGTAGTAGTAGAAGAAGAAGAAGCAGTAGCAGCAGCAATAGTAGTAGCATCAATAGTAATAGTAGTTGTAGTATCACTAGCATTAATAGTAGAAGTAGCAGTAGTAGTAGAAGTAGTATTTGCAGCATTAGTGGTCGAAGTAGCAGTAGTTGTAGTAGTAGTAGTAGTAGAAGTAGTAGTAGTAGTAGCAATTCTAGCAGTAGTAGCAGCAGTAGTTGTTGTAGTAGTTGTAATAGTTGTAGGAGCAATAGTAGTGGTAGCAATAGTAGTAGCAGTAGCAACAGCAGCAGTGGTAGTAGTAGCCGTAGTAGTAGTTCTATAAGTAGTAGTAGTTGTGGTAACAAGAGTTGTAATGGTAGTAGTACCCGTTGTAGCAGTAGTAGGAGTTGTAGAAGTAGCAGCAGTGGTTATTGTTATTGAAATTGTAGCAGTAGCAGTATCAGTAGTAGTAGTTGTTGTTGTTGTAGTAGCAGCAGCAGTTGTAGTAGTAGTTGCAGCAGCAGTAGTAATAGTAGTGGTTGTAGTAGTAGATGTAGTAGCAATTGTAGCAGTAGCAGTAGTGGTGGTAGTAGTAGTAGTAGCAACAGTAGCAGCAGTTGTTAAAGTTGTAGTGGTAGTATTAGCTGTAGTAAAAGTTGTTGTAGTAGTAGAGAAAGTAATACTAATAGCAGTAGAAATTGTATTAATATCAGTTGTAGTAGCGCTAGTAGAAGTTATTGTCATAGTAAAAGTATTAGTTGCAATAGCAGAAAGAGCAACAATAGTTGTAGCGATAGTAGAAGCAGTAGCGACAGTAGCAATAGTAGCAGTAGTAGTAGTATGATAGTGGTTGTCGTAGTAGTAGTAGTCGTAGTAGTCGTAGTAGTAGTAGTAGTAGCTGTAGAAGTAGCAGTAGTAGTAGTAGTGTTAATCACAGTATTAGCAGTAGTAGTAGTATTGGTATCAGTAGTACCAGTAATAGCAATAGTAGTATAAATACTAGGAGTAGTAGAAGTAGTAGTTGTTGTTGTTGTTGCAACAGTAGTAGTAATTGTCCTAGTAGTAGTAGTAGCTGGAGTAGTAGTAGTAGTTATAGTAGCAGTGGCAGCAGTATTAGTAGTAGTAGAAGTACAAGTAGCAGCGATAGTAATAGTAGAATTACTATTAGTAGTAGTTGTAGCAATAATAGTAGTAATATGAGTAATAGTAGTAGTAGTAGTAGTAGCGGTATTAGTTGTAATAGGTATTGTAATATGAGCAATAATAGTAATAGTAGTAGTAGCAACAGTAGTAGTAGTAGTATTAGTAGTAGTAGTAGTCGAAGTAGTAGTAGTAGTCGTAGTTTAGTAATAGTAGCAGAAGCAGTAGCAGTTATAGTAGTAGCAGCAATACTACAAGTAGTCATAGAAGAAGTTGTCGTTGTTGTCACAGAAGTCATAGTAGTAGTACTCATTGTAACAATAGTAGTGGTCATTGCAGTAGTAGTTGTTGTAGTAGTTGCAGTAGCAACAACAGTAGTAGTAGCCATAGTAGTAGAAGTATCAGTAGTAGGTATATTAGTAGTGGTAGTAGAAATAGTAGTAGTGGTCGTTGTAGTAGTAGTAGTTGTTATTGTTGTTGCAGTTGCAACAACAGTAGTATTAGCAGTAGCAGAAGTAGTAGTGGTGGTGGTAGAAATAGTAGTAGTAGCAGAAGTAGTAGCAGTAGTAGTAGAAATAGTATTTATTGTAGAAGTAGCAGCCGAAGTACTAGCTATAGTAGTAGCAACAGTAGTAGTAGTAGTAGGATAGGTAGTAGTAGTAATAGTAGTAGAAGAAGCAGCAACAATAGTACTAGTGTCAGTAGTAGCAGTTGTGGTAGTAGTAATAGTAGTAGTTGAAGCAGCAGCAGCAACAATAGTAGTAGTAGTAGTAGTAGTAGTAGTAGTAGTATTAGTAGCACTAGTGGTAGAAGTAGTAGTAGTATCCGTAGTTGTAGTAGTAGCAGTAGCAGTAATAGCAGTAGTCATAGCAGTAGTAGTAGTAGTAGCAAAAGTCTTATTGATAGCAGTTGTCATAGTAGCAGCAGCAATAGTAGTAGCAGCGATTGTAGTAGCCATAGCAGCAATAGTGGTAGTAGTTGCAAAAGTAATAGTCGAAGTAGTAGCAGCAGTAGCAGATGTAGTAGTAGTTGTTGTAGTACTAGTAGTAGTTGTAGCAGCAGTATTAGTTGTCCTAGTAGTACTAGTAGTAGAAGAAGTAGTAGTAGTAGTAGTACTTGACGACTAATACTACTACTACTACTACTACGCCTGCTACTACTACTACAATGGCAACTACTACCACTACTATGACTACTACGACAAGTACAACTGCTATTACCACCACTACTACTACCTCTACTACTACTACTACTATTGCTACAACTACTACGATATTACTGTAACTACTTCCACTACAACTACTACTACTACTACTACTACTCCTCCTACTGCTATTACTACTACCGCTACTACTACTACTCCTACTACTACTATTACTACTACAGCTACTACTACAACTATGACTACTATTACAACCACTACCCATCTTGCTACAACTACAACAACAACTACTACTCCTTCAAGTACTTCTACTACTCCTACTACTACTACTTCAACTCTTACTGCTACTACTACTACTCCTACTACTACTACCACTGTTACTACTACTACCACTGCCAGTACTACTACAACTACTACAACTACCACTGTTACTACTACTACCACTACTAGTACTACTACAACTACTACAACTAGTACTACTACTACAAATATTATGACAACTGCTACTACTGCTACTACTCATACTCCTTATACTACTACTATGGCTACTACAACTATTGCTACTACATCCACTCCAACTCCAAAAACTATTCCTATAACTACTTATGCTACTAGTATTACTGTTACTACTACTCCTATTACTGATACTACGGCTATAACTAATACTACTCCTGCTATTACTACCAGAACTACAACTACGACCACTATTTGTGCTACTACAACTACTATGACTACTACTACTACTACTACTACTCCTACTACAATAGCCACTACTTCTGCTGCTACTGCTACAATAGCTACTGTTACAACCACTACTACTACTGCTACTATTGGTACTACTACTACGCTACTACCACAACTTCGACTACCAGCACTCCTACTACTCCAACAACTACTACTATTACTACAGTTAATACTATTACTACTAGTACTACTAATACAACAACTACAAGTACCCCTACAGCTACTACTACTCCTAATGCAACTTCTACAACTACTTCGGCTACTACTACTACTACTACTTCTACTCCTACTACTTCTACGACACCTACTGCTATTGCTTCTATTACTCCAACTGCTACTACTGCTACTTCTACTTATACTACTACTAATTCTACTACTAATACTACCAATACTACTACTACTACTACTACAACAACAATAATAACTACTACTACAACTATGACTCCTCCTCATACTATTTCTACGACAACCACTACTGCTACAACTACTATTACTACTAGTACTATCTACTAGTACAAGAACAACAACAACAAAAACAATAACTACTACTACTACTACTACTACTACTACTACTACTACTACTACTACTACTACTACTACTACTACTACGACTACTACTACTACTAATACAACTACTACAACAACTACTAGTAATACTACTACTACTACTAATGCTACTTCTATTACTTCTACTACTACTAGTACTACTACTATTACAACAATGACGACTAATACTACTACTAGTACTACTACTACTCCTCCTACTACTACTACAATGACAACTACTACCACTACTATGACTACTACTACAAGTACAACTACTAATACCTCTACTACTAATGCTACAACTACAACACTATTGCTATAACGACTGCCACTACTACTACTATTACTACTACTACTCCTACTACTATTAGAACTACTCCTACTACTACTACTATTACTCCAATACTACTATTGCTACTACTACTACTACTACCACCACCACCACCACCACAACTAGTCTTGCTACAACTACAACAACAACCACTACTCCTTCTACTATTTCTACTACTCCTACTACTACTACTTCTACTCTTACTGCTACAACTACTACTCCTACTGCTACTACCACTATTGCTACAACTACTAATACTATGACAACAACAACTACTACTACTACTCGTACTCCTCATACTACTACTACAACAATAACTATTGCTACCACAACTACTGCTACTACTTCTACTCCTACTCCAAAAGCTATTCCTACAACTACTTATGCTACTAGTATTACTATTACTACTATTATTCTCACTGCTACTACGACTACAACTACTACTACTCCTGCTACTACTACCTAAACTACTACTACCACCACCACTCCTGCTACTACAACTACTATGACTACTATTACTACTACTACTACAATTACCTCTACTACTGCTACTACTGCTTCTGCTACAACCTCTACAACTACTGCTACTCTTGCTACTACTATTACACTACTACAACAACTTCGACTACCAGCACTGCTACTACTCCAACAACTACTACTATTACTACTATTACTACTATTACTACTACAAGTACTCCTACTGCTATTACTACTGCTCCTATTGCAACTTCTACTACTACTTCGGCTACTACTACTACTACTACTTCATCTAGTACTACTACTTCTACGACTCCTATTGCTATTGCTACTATAACTCCAACTGCTACTAGTGCTGCTTCTACTGATACTACTACTACTACTACTACTACTACTACTACTACTGCTACTACTACTTCTACTACTACTTCAACTACTAATACTACCAATACTACTATTACTACTACTACTACTACTACAACAACAAATACTACTACTACTCCTCCTCCTCCCCCTACTCCTTCTACAACAACAACAACTACTGCTCCTACTACCACTTCGACTACTACAAATACTACTACTACTACTACTACTACTTCAAATTATAACTATTACTATAATTACTCCCCCTATAATAACAACTGCTATTACTACTACTGCCACTGCTACTACTATTGCTACTACTTTTTGAACTACTACTACTACTATTGCTACTACTACTCCTCCTCCTCCTACAATTACCACCGCTACTGCAACTACTATTACTACTACTACTACTACTTCTGCTACTACTACTCCTCCCAGAACGATTCCTACTACTACTTCCATTACTACTTTTACTGTTACTATTACTACAACAACAACTACTACTAGTATTGCTACTATTACAACAACTACTATTACTCCTCCTACTACTACTACTATAATGGCTACTGCTACTACTTCTATTCCTACTATTACTACTACTACTACTGCTGCTGCTGCTGCTGCTGCTACCTCTACTACTACTACTCCTACTACTATTGCTACTATTACTACTACAACTCCTAATACTGCTACAACTACTATTTCTACTATTACTAGTGCTACTACAACTCCAATAACTCCTTCAACTACTACTATTACAAATACTACTATAATTACTTTTATTACTTCCATGATTACTACTACTGCTGCTACTACAACTACTACTACTCCTAGTACTACAACAATAACTACTACTACTATTAATATCACTACTACTACTATTACAACTACTACTACTACTGGCTACCACTACTACGGCAACTTCTACAACTGCTATTGCTACTACTACTATTGCTGCTAATAATGCTGATTCCACTAATGCTACTTCTACTACCACTACTACTACAACTACTATTTCTACTGCTACTACTATAATAGATGTTGCTACTACAACAATAACTACTACTACTACTACTACTGCTACTGCTACTACTACTACTACCACTATTACAATTATTACTATAGCTACGGCTACTACTACTATTGCTACTACTATTGCTACTACTACAGCAACTAATACTATTGCTACCACTACTGCTTCTGCCGCAACTGCTACTGCTACTACTACAACCACTACTACTGCTACAGCTACAACTAATACTACTACTATTATGACAACAACTACTACTAATGCTACTACTACCACTACTACTACTATAGCTGATACTATTGCTACTGCTACTACGGCTAATATTACTACTGCGAGAACAACTGATACAACTACTGCAATAACTACCGCTACTGCTACTATTACTACTATTGCTACTACCATTACTGCTAGTACCATGTCTACTATGACTACTCCTTCTACTACCACACTACTACTACTCCTACTACTACTCATCTTACGGCTACTGCTACTATAACTTCTCCTATGAGTAATACAACTACCACATCTACTACTAGTACAACTACTCCAACTACTATTGCTACTGCTACTATTAATACTACTACTACTAGTACAACCACAACTACTACTCTACGACTTTGACAACAACTACTCCTACTACTACTTCAACTACTACTAACACAACTACTACTATTAGTACTACTGCTACCGCTACTACCACTGCTACTGCTATTGGTAATACTACTACGACTATTGCTACTATGATGATAATTGCTACTACCACTACTACTCCAACTACTAAATCTACTACTGCTAATACTATTACTACAACTACTACTTGCTACTACTACTATTGCCACTTCTGCAATTGGTACTGCTACCATGATTGCTACTTCCAATAATGTCGTAGCCACTTCTGCTACTCCTACTACTACTACTGCCACTGCCACTACTACTAGAAGAATAACTACTATTACTACTATGACTACTACTACTACTACCGCTACTACTACTGCTACAACTACAGCAATTGATATAATTGCTACTGCTACTACTGCTGCTACTACTACTACCACTACTACTGCTTATACTACTACTATTACTACTACACTACAATTACTCCTACTACTACTCCTCTTAAAACTACTGCAAGTATGACTTCCCCAACTACTAATACAGTGACCACTTCCACCACTATTGCTACTACTACACTTCCTGATTCTCCTACTACTAATTTTGTTACTTTTATCACTAACACTACTACAACAATAACAACTATTACTACTGCGACTACTACTTCTATTGGCACTACTACCACTACTGCTTCCATTGCTACTGCCACAACTATTGCTTCTACTATTATACTACCGCTACTACTACTTTGCTACTACTACTACTACTACTACTACTTCTATTGCTGATACTACTGCTACTATTACTACTACCACTAAATCTGCTACTACTACTACCACTACTACTAATACTACTACTACTACCACTACTACTAATACTACTACTACTACTTCTGCTACTACTACTACTACAACTACTACTACTACAACTACTACTACAACTCCTACAATTGCTGTTATGGCCACTATGACTGCTACTGCTACTACCACAACTACAACAACTTCTACTTGTGCTGCTACTACAACTCTAACAACTACAACAACTACTACTACCACCACTACTATTTTTACTACTAGTACTACTCCAAGCACTGCTATTAGTACTACTGCTACTACACCTACTACTATTGCTACTACTGCTACTGCTACTACTACTACTACTACTACAACTACTATAACTACTACAACTGCTTCCACTACTACTACTATCATTAGTTACTTCT
>RXID01022391.1:0-16379 GCA_005019695.1 Trichopus zeylanicus subsp. travancoricus
AAGGATAGAGTATTAGTAGTAGAAGTATTTGCAGCAATATTAGTAAGTTTGTATAGTACTAGTAGTAGTAGTAGTATTAGCAGAAGTTGTAGCAAGAATAGTAGTTGTAGTAACAGGAGTAGTAGTAGTAGAAGTAGTGGTAGTACTAGTTGTTGTTGTAGTAGTAGTAGTAGTAATTGCGGGAGTTGTAATTGTGGTAATACGGTAGTAGAAAAAGCAGTAAGTGTACCAGTGGTAGTATTAGTAGTAGGAATAGGACTAGTTGTTGTAGAAGGAGTTGCAACAATAGTAGCAACAGCAGTAGCAGGAGTAGTAAATGGAGTTTGAGTAGTAGGAGTAGGAGTAGGGGTTGGAGTTGGACTTGAAGTAAAGGTACTAGTAGTAGTGGCAATTGTAGTACTAGTAGTTGGAGTAGTAGTAGTTGTTGTAGCTGTAGTAGTGGTAGTTGTAGTAGTAGTTGTTGTTGTTGTCGTTGTTGTAGTAGTAGTAATAGTCGTAGAAGCAGTATTAGCCATAGTAGTGGTTTATTTAGTAGGAGTAGTAGTAGTTGTTGTACCAATATTAGTAGTAGCAGTAGGAGTAGTAGTACTAATAGCTATTGTAATAATAATAGTAGTAGTAGTAGTAGTAGTTGGTCTAAGAGTTACAGCAGCATCTGGAGCAGCAACAGTAGTAGTAGTAGAGGTAGCACTAGTCGTAGTAGTAGAAGTAGTAGTAGCAGTAGTAGTAGAAGTAGCACTAGTAGTAGTCGTATAAGTAGTAGTAATAGTAGTAGTAGTAGTAGTGGTGGTTAGAGGAGCAATAGCAGTAGATGCAGCAGCAGCAGTAGTAGTATTACAAGTAGTAGGGATATTAGGATGAGGAGGAGTAGTAGCAGAAGTAGTAGTAGGGATAGTAGTAGGATTAGTAGTTGGAGTTGGAATAGTAGTAGTAGTAGTAGTATAGTAGTAGTACTAATAGTAGTATTAGCAGGAGGAGGAGGAGTAGTAGTAGGTGCAGTAGTTTGAGCAGTAGTAGTTGTTTCAGTAATTAGTAGTCGTAGTAGTTGTAGTGTAGAAGTAGTAGTTGTAGTAGCAGTCGCAATAGTAGTAGTAGTAGTTGCAATGTAGAAGTAGTAGTGGTTGTAGAAGCAGCAGCAGTAATAGTAGTAGTAGTAGAAGAAGAATTAGTAGTAGTTGTAGTTATAGTACTTGTAGTAGCAGTTAAAGCAGTCGTAGCTGTGGCAGCAGTTGTAACAGTAGTAGTCATAGTAGCAATAGTAGTTGAAGTAGCAGTCAAAGTAGTAGTAGCAGAAGTAGTAGTAGCAGTATAGCAGTAATAATAGGAGAAGAAGTAGTAGTAGTAGTATTAGTAGTACTAATAGTAGCAGTAATAATGGTAGCAATAGTAGGATTAGTAGGAGTAGTAGTAATAGTAGTAACTAAGGTTGTAGTCGTAGTAATAGTAGCGGGAGAAGTATTAGTAGTAGAAGTATAAGCAGTGGTAGAAGAAATAATGTAGCTGCAGTTGTAGTAGAAGAAGTATTAGTTGTTGCAGTAGTAGTAATAATAGTAGTAGTGAGAGTAGTAGTAATAGTAGCAGTAGTAGTAGTATTTGTAGTAGTAATAATAGTAGTAGTAGTAGTAGTAGTACTAGTAGTAGTACTAGTAGTAGAAGCAGTTGTAGTAGTAACATGAGTAGTAGAAGTAATAGTAGTAGCATAAGAAGTAGCAATAGTAGTAGTAGTTGTTGTTGTAGTGGTAGTAGTAGTTGTCGTAATGATACCAATAGTAGTAGTCTTAGTAGTAGTAGTGGTAGTGGCATTAGTTGTAGTTGTAGTAGTAGGAGTAGTAGTAGTTGTTGTCATAGTTGTAGTAGTAGCAAAAGTAGAAGTAGTAGTAATGATATTAGCAGAAGTAGTAGTTATAGTTGTTGTTGCAGTAGTAGTAGTTGAAGTATAAGTAGCAGTTGTAGTAATTGGAGTAGTAGTAGTAGTAGCCATAGCCGAAGGACTAGTAGGAGTAATAGTAGTAGTTGTTGTTGTAGTAGTAGGAGGAGGAGGAGTAGGAGTAGTAGCGGGAATAGGTGTAGTATTCGGAGTAGCAGTAGTAGCAATAGTAGTTGCAGCAATTGTAGTGGTTGTTGCTATCGTAGCGGTAATAGCATTCAAAGTAGTACTTGTAGCTGAAGTAGCAAAAATAGTAGCAGTGGAAGTTATCGTTATAGCATCAATAGTAGTAGTTGTAATAGTACAAATAATATTAGGAGTAGTAGTAGCGTAGCCGAAGTACTAGTAGAAGTACTAGCAATAGCGACAATAGTCGTCATAGTAGTAGTAGCAGTATTAGCAGTAGTAGCAGCAACAGTAGTAGTAGTAGCAGTATTAGCAATAGTCACAACAATAGTAGTAGTAGTAGTAGCAGTAGTAGCAATAGCAGTTGCAAAATTAGTAGTAGTATTAGTTTTAACAGTATTTATAGTAGTATTAGTAGTAGTAGTAGTATTATTGTAGTACTACTATTAGTTTAAGCAGTATTGTAGTAATAGTATTAGTTTTTGTAGTATTTATAGTAGTAGTAGTAGTCGTGGTGGTGGTGGTGGTGGTGGTGGTGGTAGTAGTAGTAGCAGCATCAGCAGCGGGACTACTAGTAGTAGTAGTAGTAGTAGTAGTAGTTTTAGTAGTAGTAGTAGTAGTATTAGTAGTAGTAGTCGTGGTGGTGGTGGTGGTGGTGGTGGTGGTGGTGGTAGTAGTAGTAGTAGCAGCATCAGCAGCAGGACTAGTAGTAGTAGTAGTAGTATTAGGAGTAGGAGCCATAGTAGTAGTAGTAGTAGTAGTAGTAGCAGTAGTATTAGTAGTTGTAGTAGTTATAGTAGTAGTAGTAATAATAGTAGTTGTAGTAGTAATAGTAGTAGTAATTATTGTTGTTGTTGTAGTAGTAGTAGTAGTAGTAGCAGTAGAAGTAGCAGTAGTGGCAGAAATCCTAGTAGTAGTAGTGGTAGTGGTGGTGGTAGCAGTAGTTGTAGTAGCCATAACAGTAGTTGGAGTAGGAGTAGTAGTATTACTTGTAATAGTAGTACTAGTAGCAGTAGTAATAGTAGTACTAGTTCTAATAGTAGTAGTGGTACTAATAATAGTAGTAGTAGCAGTAGCTGCATAGCACTAGTAGTAGTAGTAGTAATAGTAGCTGTAGCAGCGATAGCAGCAGCAGCAGCAGTAATAGTATTGTAATACTTGTAAGAGTAGTATTACTAGTAGAATCGGTAGTAGTAGTGGCAAAAGTAATACCAATAGTACTAATAGTGGTAGTAGTAGATGTTGTAGCATTAGTAGTATAGTAGTAGTAGTAGCAATAATACTTGTAGTAGGTGAGGTAGTGGTACTTGTAGTCATAGCAGCAACAACAAGAACCGCACTGGCAACAGCAGCATCATCATCAGAAGTAGTAGTAATAATAGTATAGTACTAGTTGTAGTAGTCGTAACCGTCTTAGTAGTAGTAGTAGTAGTAGTATTACCAACAGCAACAATAGCAATAGTAGTAGTACTAGCAGCCATAGCAGCTGTTGCAGCAGCGATAGTAGTCGTAGTCGTAGTAGTAATAGTAGTAGTAGTAGTAATAATAATAATAGTAGTAGTTGTAGTAGTAGTCATAGTAGTAGAAGCAGTACTAGTATTAGCAGCAGCAGCACTAGTAGTAGTAGTAGCCGTAGCAGCGACAGTTATAGTATTTGTGGCAGTAGTAGTAACTGTAGCAGAAGCAGCAACAACAACAATAGTAGTAGTAGTAATAAAAGACGAAGCAGTAGTTGTAGTAGTAGTAATAATAGTAGTAGTAGGAGCTAGAGCTGTAGCAGTGGTAGTGGCAATAGTAAATGTAGTAGGAGTAGCAGTTGTAATCATAAAAGTAGTAGCAGGAGGAGTAGTAGTAGTTATTGTTGTTGTAGAAGCAGCATTAGTAGTGGTAGTAGTTGTTGTAGTAGTTGTTGGGGTAGTAGCATTAGTAGTTAGCGATAGTAATTGTAGCAGTAGTAATTGGAGGAGTAGTAGTAGTAGTACTAGTAGTAGTAGTAGTGCTGGCAGTAGTAGTAGTAGGAGCAGGAGCCGTAGTAGTAGTCATAGTAGTAGTCGAAGATGTAGTACTTGTAGTACTTGTAGTAGCAACAATTATACAAAAAAGCGAAGTGGTTGTATTAGTATCAGTAGTTAAAGTGGTAGTAGCGACAGTAGTAGTAGTAGGAGTAGTAGTAGTAGTATTAGTAGCATTAGTAGTAGTAGTAGTAGTAGTAGTAGTAGTAGTAACAGCAACAACAGCAACAGTAGTTGTTGTTGTTGTAGCAATAGTAGTTATAGTAGTCGGAGTAGCAGTACGGGTGGGAGTTGGAGTAGGAGTAGTAGTACGAGTTGTAGTAGTCGTAGTATTACGAGTAGGAGTAGTCGTAGTAGAAGAAGTAGGAGTAAGAGTAGTAGATGCAGCAGCAGCAGCAGTAGTAGTAGCAGTAGCAGAAGAAGTAGTAGTAGCAATAGCTATAGTAGTAGGAGTTATAGTATACAATATAGTAGTTGTAGTAGTAGTAGTTGTTGTTGTTGTTGTGCTAAAATAAGCAGTTGAAGTAGTAGCAATAGTAGTAGAAGTAGTAGCAGTAATATTAGGAGCATTAATAATAGTAGTAGTAGTAGTGGTAGCAGTAGTAGTAGTAGTAGTGGTAAAAGGATTAGTAGATGTAGTAACAGTAGTTGCAGCAACAGCAGTATTAGCAATACTAAAAGCAGTTAAAGTAGTAGCAGACGCAGCCATTGTTGTAGTAGAAGTAGTAGCAGAAATAGTAGTTTTAGGTTACGTAGTAGTAGTAGTAGCATAAGTAGTCGTGGTAGTAGTAGTAGTACTACTAGTAGTAGTAATAGCAGTTGTAGTGGTTAGCAGTCAAAGTAGCGGTAGAAGTCGTAGAAATAGTAGCAATAGAAGTAGTAGTGCTAGTACTAGTAGTTGTAGTCATTGTACTAGTAGGAGCAAGAGTAGTCGTAGTAGTAGAGGTAGCCTTAGCAGCAGTAGTAGTAATAGTAGTAGTATTAGGAGTGGAAGTCATAGTAGCAATAGCAAAAGTACTAGTAGTAGTAGTAGCAGTAGTATTAGTAGTAATAGTAGTAGTAGTAGTAGTAGTAGTAGTAGTACTAAGTAGTAGTAGTAGTAATAATACTAGTAGTAGTAGTAGCAGCGGCAATAGTAGTAATCGTACTAATAACAGTAGTAGTAGTTGTTGTAGTAGTAGTAGCAGTTGTTGTAGTAGTAGTGGTAGTACTGGCCCGAGAATTATTGGTAGTAGTAGTAGTAATAATTGTAGTAGTAGTAGTGGTAGTAATAGTTGTAGTATTAGTAGTAGTAGTAGTATTAGTAGGAGTAGTAGTGGTAGTAGCAGTTGTAGTAGTAGTCGTGGTAGCAATAGTAGTTGTAGTAATAGTAGTAGCAGTACTTGTAGTAGTAGTGGTAATACTGGCGCGAGTGATAGTAGTAGTAGTAGCAGTTGTAGTAGTAGTTTCGGTAGTAATAATAGTAGAGGTAGGAGTAGTGGTAGTAGTAGTAGTAGTGATAGTAGTAGTAGTTGTAGTAGTAGTAGTAGCAGGAATAGTACTAGTGGTAGTGGTAGTTGTAGTAGTAGTTGTAGTAGTAGTAGTAGTAGCTGTAGTAGTAGTAGTGGTGGTAGTAGTAGTAGTAGCTGTAGTAGTAGTAGTAATTGTAGTAGTAGTGGTTGTTGTTATTGTTGCTGTAGTAGAGGTAGTACTGGTAGGAATAGTAGTACAGGTAGCAAAATTAGTGGTAGTTGTAGCCGTGGTAGTTGTTACAGTAGTAGCCCTAGAAGTAGCAGCAGCAGTAGTAGCGATAGCTGTAGTAATAGCAGCAGCGGCAAGAGTACTAGTAGTGGTCTAGTAGTAATAGCAGTAGCAGTTGTAGCAGTAATAACAATAATAGTAGGAGGAGATGCAGTAGTAGTTGTTGTTGTTGTTATTGTAGGAGAAGTTGTTGTAGTAGAAGTAGTATTTGTAGCAGTATCACCAATATTAGCAATTGCAGTAGTAGGTGAATGAGTAGTAGTAGTAGTAGTAGCTGTAGTTGTATAAGCTGCAGCAGCAGCTGTAGTAGTAATAGCAGTGGGAGAAGTAGCGGTAGTAGCTGTAGTAGTAGTTGTAGAAGTAATAGTAGTGTTAGTAGCAGTAGTAGCAATTATTGCAGTAGTTGTAGCGGCAATAGTAGCAGTAGCCATGGAAGATATAGCAGAAGTAACCGTAGCTGTGGAAGTAGTGGCAGTAGTAGATGTAATATTAGCAATAGTAGTAGTGGCGGAAGTAGCAGCAGCAGTAGTAGATGTAGTAGTAGTAGATGCAGTAGCAGTGGTTCTAGTAGTAGTAGTACCAGCTGCAGTAGTAGTACTACTTCAACACCGATTCCTACTCTTGCTACTACTACTACTCCTACTCCTACTATAGCTACTCCTAATCTTGCTGTTGTTGCAGCTACTACGACAACTTCTACTACCACTATTGCTACTGCTGCCGTTGCTACTACTACTGCTAGTCTCAGTACTGTTAGTCTTACTACTACTACCACAACTACTACTACTGTTACTACTACTCTATTGCTTCTACTACTACTTCTGCTGCGAATACTAATACAATTACAACTACTTCTACGACTACTGCTACTATTATTACTACTACAACTACTATTACTATTACTATTACTACTGCTACACTTACTATAGCAACTACTACTACAACTACTACTACTCCTACTCCTACTCCTACTGCTGTTACTACTAGTACTCCTACAACAACAACTACTACTACTACTACTCCTACTCCAACTCATACTACTACAACTACTACTGCAAGAACTGCAACTATAACTCCTACTGCTATTTCTACTACTACTACAACAACAACAACTACTACTACAACTACTACATCTGCTAGTACTGTTACTACTACTACTGCTACTGCTACTACAACTACTACTGCAACAACTGCAACTATAACTCCTACTGCTATTTCTACTACTACAACAACTACTACTACTACATCTGCTAGTACTGTTACTACTACTACTGCTACTGCTACTACAACTACAACTCTTTCTATTACTGCTACTGCGACTACCACTACCACCCCTATTACAACCAGTGTACTACCTCTATTTCTACGACAACTAATGTTATTGCTGCTACTACTACAACTTCGACTACTACCCCTTCTACTATTGCTACGATTACTACTACGACTATAACTATTCCTGCTCCAACTCCTCCTACTACTACTTATACTCCTACCACTACTACTGCTGCAGCTACTACTACTCCAACTCCAACTCCTATTACTACTACCACTCCTTCTACCATTACTACCCCTACTCCGACAACTACTACTCCTATTACGACTACTACTACTACTACTACTACTGCTACTACTACTACCACCACTATTTCAACTACTACTATTCGTGCAACTACTACTACTACTACTACTCCTCCTCCTCCTCCTCCTACTACTACTCCAACTCCAATTGTTACTACTACTCCTACTGCTACTACTACTACTAGTGCCATTACTCCAACTATTGCTACTCCTACTACTACTACTACTACTACTAGTAATACTACTACTACTACTACAACTACTATTAATAGAACTACTACTATAATTACTACTCCTACTCCTGCTACTGCTACTACTACTCTTACTCCAACTATTGCTACAACTATTCCTACTCCTACTACTGCAACTACGACTACTCCTATGTGTACTATTCCTAGTATTCCTACGCCTAATGCTACTAATACTATGCCTAGTACTACTAGTACTACTACTACTATTATTACAAATACTTCTACTGTTGCTGCAACAACTACTACTACAACTTCTACTTCTACTCCAACTCCTCCTCCTCCTCCTCCTCCTACTACTACTCCTACTCCTACATCTGCTATGGCTACTACTGCTACTACTATAACAACAACTACTACTACAATTATAAACACTTGTCCTCCTACTCCTACTATTCCTGCTACTAATCCTACTCCTACTGCTACAACTACTACTACTACTACTACTACTTCTACTTATACTTCTACTCCAACTCCTACTACTACTACTACTACTGTTAGCAATACTAGAACTACTTCTACTGCAACTACCACTACTACTACTACTACTATTACTACTACTACTACTACTACTACTACTACTACTACTACTACTACTACTACTACTACTACTACTACTACTACTAATCCTATGACTATTACTAGTACTACTACTGCCACTACTACCACTACAACAACTAGTCTTATTACTAATATTACTGCTACTATTACTACTACTACAATTACTAGTACCACTCATACTGTTACCTCTACTTCTACTACTACTGCTATTATAACTACTACTATGACTGCGAATGCCACTACTTCCAAAAAAAATAACTGCTACTACTACTGCTGTAGTCTAGCTACTTCTACAACTGCTTCTACTGCTATCGCTGCTATTGTTACTACTTCTAGTACTAATAGCACTACTACTACTACTACGACTATTACCACTACTTCTACTTCTACTACTACTACTACTACAACAACAACAACAAAAAATAGTACTACAGCTACTACTTTTACAACTACAACTAATATTGTTACTTCTACTTCTACTGCTACTACAACTATGACTATTATTGCTACTACTACAACTACAAGTACTACACCTACTACTACTGCTTCTCCTACAACAACTTTGGATGCTACTACTACTAATACTATCTCAATTCCTAGTCCAAGTACTGCTACTAGTACTAATCCAACTATGACAAATGCTAGTACAATAGCTGCGACTACTCCTACAACTACAACTACTGCAACTACTACTGCTGCTTCTTCTACTACTACTACTACATCTACTGCTACTCCTACAATAACAACTACTAATACTATTGCCACCGCTGCCACTCCTACGACTACTGCTAGTAGTACTACTACAACTCCTACTACTGCTTCTCCTACTGCTACTACCACTACAATAACTACTACTACTACTACTGCCGTTGCTACTACTACTACTACTACTCTAGAGCTACTACTACTACTACTACTACTACTACTACTACTACAACTACTACTGCTAGTCCTACTACTACTACTACTGCTAGTGCTACTACTACTACTACTACTATTGCTAGTGCTACTACTACTGCTGCTACTGCTACTACTGATACTACTACTACTACTATTACTATTGCTACTACTCCTATAACTTTTACAACTTCTGCTACTACAGCTACAACTAATACTACTCCTTCAACGGCTACTACAGCTTCTACAATTACTATTATTACTTCTACTACTATTACTACAGTTACTACCGTAACTACTACTGCTAGTATTACTGTTATTGCTACTACTCCCATAAATTTTACTACTACAACAACTACTGCTACTACAACAACTACTACTACTATTTTTACTACTACTAATACTTCTATTATTACTGGTACCACCATGACTACTACCACTAGTACTTCAACTATTGCTACTACTACTTCTACTACTACTACTACTCTTGCAAATACTACTACTACTACTACTATTGCGGAAACTTCTTTTCCTACTACTAGTACTCCTACTATTGCTGCTCCTATAACAACTACTACTGCTACTCCTGACACTACTACTACTTTTGCTGCTACACCTACTACAATTACAACTACTGCTACAACTTCTTCAACTACTACTAAGACTACTACTACTACTACCACCACCACCACCACCACCACTACTTCTACTACTGCTTCTACTACTACTTCTACAACTACTAAAACTACTACGACTACTACTACTACTATTACCTGTAGTACTACTACTATATCTACAACTACTGATACTACTACTACTATTGCTACAACTGCTGATACACCTACTAAAACTACTACTACTATTGTTGTTGCACCTACTATTAGTACCACTAGTACTACTACGGTTACACCTACAGCAACTACTATTATTACAAGAACTACAAATATTATTACTACTACTACAGCAGCTACTACTACTACTAATACTACTTCTCTCACCATCGCTACTACAACAACTACTACTACTGCTACGGTTACTACTACTATTACTCTTGGTACTACTGCTTCTACTATTGGTGCTACAACTACTGCTACGATCCCTATTATTACCACTACTACTTTTACTAGGGCTACTACTACAGCTACTACCGCTACTACAACTACTCCTATTACTACTACTTCTACGAGTGCTACTACTCCAACTTCTACTACTAATAATACAAATACTACTACTACTGCCATTACTACAACTACTACTTTGTCTACTACCTCTACTAGTACTACTACTATTGCTATTACTACACTACTACTACAACTACTGCTACAAATACTACTACCACTCCGGCAACTACTACTATTACTACAAATAATACTAGTACTGCAACTACCAATACTACGACTACCACTCCTACTGCTACTACTATGGCTACAACAACTACTTCTACCACTACTACTACTACTACTACTACTACTACTACTTCTACTACTACTACTACTACTCCTACTACTACTAGCACTACTACTGCTACTACTACTTCTACTACTAGTAGTATTACTACTACCATGATGCTTACTACTACTAATGCGAGCACTACTACTATATCAACAACTACTACTACTATATCTTCTCCTCCACAAACAATTGCAACAACTGCAAGTTCTACTACTACTCCCGTTACTGTCACTATACTACTAGTATAATAAATACTATGAATACTACTATTACTCCTACAACAACTACTATTACTACAAATGATACTACTATTGCTAATAGTACAACTATTAAAACTTCTCCTCCTACTACTACTACTCGTACTACTTTTGCTACTACTACATCTTCAACTACTACTACTGCTGCTGCTACAATTACTTCTACTCCAACTACTGCTACTCCTACTTCCACTACTACTACTCCTATTGCTACTACTACAACAGCTACTACTACTACCACCACCAATACTACTACTACTAATGCTATTGCTACTAGTACTCCTACAGCTGCTACTACAACTACTTCATTTCCTATCACTACTACTACTACTATTACTGTTACTACTATTACTACTATTACCACAACCACAGCTACTGCTACAACAACAACAACTACTACTACAACTACCACTACTACAATAGCAACTACTATTACTACTACCATTATTACTATTACTACAACAACTACAACGACAACTACTGCTCCTACAAATGATTCTGCTGCTAGAACAACTGCTACTACAACCACTACTACTACTACTTGAGCTCTTATTACTACTACTGTTACTACTGCTACTATGCATAGGGCTACTTCTATAACCCCCGCAACTACCTCTGCTACTACTACTGCTACTACTCCTGCTGCTACTGCTACTAGTATAACTACTACTGCCACTACCAATGTTACTACTACTACTTCTACTACTACAACTACTACTACCACTACAACAACAACAACAACAACAACAACTACTACTACTACTACTTTTACTACTATTACTACTACTACTACTTCTACTTCTACTACTACTACTCCTAATAATCCTACTAAAAATATTACTATTACTAATAGTACTACTACTATTATTATTCCTACTACTGCTACTACTACTATCACTACTACTACAGCTACTACAACTAATACTAAAAGAATTACAACTACCACTCCTACTATTCTTGTTACTAATACTACAACTACCACTACAGCTCTTGCTACTATTGCTACTACCCCTATGCCTACTACCGCCACGACTGCTACTACTACTGCTACAATGACTACGACTACTACTACTACTACTCCTGCTAGTACTACTACTACTATTATAGCTACTACAGCTACTGCTTCTACTGCTACTCCTACTACTACTCCAACTGTTCCTACTACTTCTCCTACTATAGCAACTACTACTATTACTACTATTACTACAACTATTACTACAACAACTACTACTACTTCTACTACTCTATACGTACTACTGCTACTACAGCTGCTACCGCCACGATTGCTACTACTACTACTACAACGACTTCTACTACTACTACTAGTACTGCTAGTAGTACTACTACTACTACTATAACTACTACAACAACTATTACTTCTACTACTACTGCTGCTGCTACTATTACTCTTGATACACCTACTACAACTACTACTGTTACTACTACAACTATTACGATTGCTACTACTACTACTCTAACTACTATAATTGCTACGACCACCACAACTACTACTTCTACTACCATTACTACTATTACTGCTACAACTTCCACAGCTACTCATACTACTACTATAGCTGCTGCTACTACTGCTACTACTACTTCTACTACTTCCGTAGCTAATCCTACTGCTACTCCTGCTACTACTACTACTACTACCCCTACTACAACAACTACTATTACTACTACTACTACTACTGCTACTGCTACTACAATTACTTCTACAATTATAATTGCTACTCGTGCTCCTATTACTAAACCTACGACCAATCCTACTCCTACTACTACAACTATTACTTCTACTAGTATACCACTACTACTACTACTACTACTACTACTATTACTACTTCAACTCCTTCTACTACTACTACTTTTACTATTACTACAACTACAGCTACAACATCTACTACTACTGCTACTATTACTCCTACTACTATTCCTACTACTACTACTATAGAGAATACTACTACTACAACAACACAACTACTTCTGCTATTCTTGCCACTGCTACCAGTCATACTACAACTACATTTGCAATGACAACTGCTTCTACTACTGCTACTACTGCTGCTGTAGCTCTTACAACTACTACTAGTGATGCTGCTCTTGCAACTACTACTACTGCTACTACTACAACAACCTCTACTACTACATGTACGAGTATTACTACTATTACTACTTCTACAACAGCAATAACTTCTTCTGTTACTACTACTCGCTACTAGTTCTACTGCTACAGCTCCTAATACTACTACAACAGTTACTACAACTACTGCTACTAAAACTAATACTACTACTACAACTTGTACTACTACTACTACTATTGCTAATACTACTACTACTACTAGTACGACTACTACTACTACTACAACAACAACAACAACAACAACAACAACAAGCACTACTACTACTACTACTTGTACTACTCCTACTACTACTATTACTACTACTACTACTACTACTATTACTACTACTACTACTATTACGACTACTACTACTACTACTACTACTGCTGCTGCTGCTGCTGCTGCTGCTACTACAACAACTACTACTTATTGCTACTACTCCTAGTACTACTACACCTACTACTACCACTACTACAACTCTTACTACTACCACTTCTGCTACTTCTACTGTTGTTTCTCCTACTTCTCATACTACTACTATAATTACTACTACTATTACTACTGCTACAGCTGCTACTACAACTATTATTAATGATATTTCTATTACTACTGCTACTACCACTACTTCTGCACATAGTCCTACTTCTACTCAACAACTACTACAATTACTATCACTACTGCAACAACCGCTGCTACTAATACTACAACTATTACTACTACAACAACTATAACTATTGCTACTACTACTTCTACTACTACTCCTATTGCTATTACTACTACTCCTACTACTACTACCACTACTACTACTACTCCTCCTCCTACTGCTACTACTACTACTACTACTACTACTACTATGACTACTACTTCTACTACTACTACTACTACAACTATTAGTACTACTACAACTACTGTTACAACAACAACTATAGGTACTACTAATATGACTAGTACTACTACTACTACTTCGTAAACTACTACTATTGCTAATACTACCACTACTACTATTACTTCTGCTGCTACTGCGGCTACAGCTACTCACACTACGCATACTACTGCTACATTACTGCTGCTACTACTATAACTGCTGATGCTACTACGACTACCAGTACTCCTTCTACTACTACTACTATGACTACAAATCTACTACTACTACTACTACTACTACTACTACTAATACACTACTACTACAAGTACAACTACTTGAATTACTATTACTCCTACAATGTTTACTATTACTATTACTAATACTACTGCCGCTGCCGCAACCACTACTACTAATCCTGCCGCAACTACCGCTACTCGTACTACTACAATTACTTCTACTTGTACTCCTATTACTCCTACAACTGCTACTACTACTCCTACAACTACTAATAATACTACTACTACTACAATTAATAAAAATACTCCTACTACAACTACTAATACTGCCTGTACTACTACTCCTACTACCACACCAATACTTCTACTACCAGTACTACTAATGATACTGTTACTACGACTACTATTATTACTACCACTACTACTACGACCACAACTGCTACTGTAACTAGTACTATAGCTACTACTACTACTAAAACCAATACTCCTCCTACTACTACTACGACTACTACAACTAGAACTTCTACTACTCCTACTACTATTACGACAACTACTACTACTGTTACTACTGCTACAATGTCAACTATAAGTACTACTATTACTACTACTACTACTACACCTACACCTACTTCTACTACTACTACTACCCCTACAACAACAACAACTAAAACTACTACTACACTTACACCTACCACTACTTATGCCTACTACTACTACAACTACTACTACTGCTACTACTACATCTGCTACTTCTGCAACTATTACTACTACTACTACACCTACACCTACTACTACTACTACTTCTACCAATACTACTATTACTACTACTACTACTACTGCTTCTACTACTACTACTACGACTACTACTACTACGACTACTACAACTATAGCTACCGCTACTACTAGGACTACTACTGCTAATATGACTACTACTATTAGAACAACTACTACTCCTACTGCTTCTACAACTACTACTACTACTACTCCAACTACTACTACTACTACTATTACTACTACTATACTACTGCTGTTGCTGCTGCTACAACTACTTCTACTACTACAATTACTACTACTACTACTATGACTACTACTACAGCAATTACTACTTCTACAATGACTACTACTACTACTACTACTACAACAACTACTATGACTACTATTTCTACGACCATGGCTACCACGACTTCCACTACAACTACTACTACCTCACTACTAAGATGATTAATACTGCTACTACACTACTTCTACAATAACTACTGGTATTATCCTATAGCTACTACTACTACTCTAACTAATACTTCTACTACTACTACTACTACTACAACTACTTCTGCCACTACAACTACTACTACTACCACTACTATTGCTATTACGACTAATATTACTACTACTACTACTTTTATTACACTGCCACTACTACTACTTTTGCTGCTGCTCCCACTACTACTTCTACTATGACTACTACTGCACCAACTACAATAACTACTATTATTACTACTATTACACCTACTATTATAGCTACTTTTATTGCTACTACTATTACTACTGCTTCTCCAAGTCCTATTAGTACTCCTACTACTACTCCTACCACTATTGCTACTACTAATCCTGCTACTACTCTGACTACTACTACTACTACTTCTTTTACTATTGCTACTCCTACTCCTATTACTGCTCCTACTACTACTTCTACTAGTACTACTAGTACTTCTATTGCTATTACTGTTACTAGTACTACTACTACTACTACTATTGCTACTAGTTCTATTACAATAACTTCTACTATGAATAATGTTGTTGCTATTGCTAATATGACTACTACTACTACAACTACTAATCCTACTACAACTGCTACTCTTACTACTAGTACAACTACTACTACTACTACTGATAATAATAATAATAATAATAATAATAATAATAATAATAATAATACTGCTACTACTACTACTACTATAGCTACTTCCATAACAACTACTACTATGACTACTATACTATGACTACTACAATAACAACTACTACTATTGCTACTTCCACAACTACTACTCCTACAATAACTACAACTACTACCACTACTACTAATACTACAACTACTCCTTCGACTGCTACAATAGCTCCTACTGCTACTAGTACTACTCTTGCAACAATGACTATTACTACTACTACCACAATTAATACAAATTCTCTTACTAGTAGTAGGAGTAGTAGTAGGAGTTGGTGTATGAGCAGAAGTAGTAATAGGAGTAGTAGTATAATAGTAGTAGTGTCAGTATTTATGATAGTAGTGCCAGTAGTAGTAGGAGTAGTAGTAGCAATTATTCTAGTAGTAGTAGTAGTAGTAGTTGTTGTTGTTGTTG
>RXID01022391.1:24548-64913 GCA_005019695.1 Trichopus zeylanicus subsp. travancoricus
TAGTAGTAGTAGTAGTAGTAGTAGTAGTAGTAGTAGTAGTAGTAGTAGTAGTAGTAGTAGTAGTAGTAGTAGTAGTAGTAGTCATAGTAGTAGTAGTAGCAGCAACAACAACAGTAGTTGTAGTAGTAGTAGTAGCAGTAGTAGTAGTTGGCGTAGGGCTAGCAGTAGTAGTAGGAGTGTGGAAAGTAGTAGGAGTTACAGTAGAAGTGATAGTAGCAATAGTAGAAGGATTAGTTGGAGTTGTAGTAATAGCAGCAACAACAGCAGTAGCAGCAGTAGCAGTAGTAGGAGTAGTAGTGGTAGCAGTAGTAGTAGCAGTATAAGTAGTAGTAGTAGTAGTAGTAGTAGTTTTCAGAAAGGTAGCAATAGATGGAGTAGAAGTTGTGGAAGTAGTAGTCGAGTAGTAGTAGCAGCAACTATAGCAATATTATTAATAATAGCGGTAGTTGTAGAAGTAGTAGGAGTAATAATTGTTGTAGCAATGGTAGTCGGAGTAGTGGCAGTAGTAGTATTAGTATGAGCAGTACTCACACTTGGAGTTGGAGTAGGAGTAGTACTAGCATTAGCGGTGGTAGTAATAGGCAAGTAGTAGTAGGAGTTGTAGTAGCTATTGTAGTAGTGGCAGTAGTGGTAGTGGCAGTAGCCGGAGTAGTACTAGTAGTAGTAGTAGTTGTTGTTGTTGTTGTTGAAGTAGTAGAAGTAGTTGCAATAGTTGCATTAGTAGTAGTAGTAGTAGTAGTTCTAGTAGTAGTAATAATAGTAAAAGTAGTATTACAAATAGTAGTAGTAGTTGTTGTTGTTGTAGTTGTAATAGGAGTAGGTGAAGGATTAGGGGTTGTAGTAGTACTAGCAGTAGTAGCAATAGTAGTAGTAGTAGTAGTAGTAGTAGTAGTAGTAGTAGCAGTAGCAGTAATAGTAGCAACAACAGTAGTAGTAGTGGTAGTAGTAGTTTTCGGATTGGTAGTGATAGGTGGAGTAGTAGTTGTGGAAGTAGTAGTAGCAGTAGTAGCAGTAGCAGTTGTAGTAGTATTAATAGTAGCAGTTGTTGTAGAAGTAGTAGGAGTAGTAATAGTAGTAGTAGTGGTAGTAAGAGTAGTGGTAGTAGAAGTCAGAGTAGTAGTAGGAGTAGCAGTAGAGGTAGTTGTAGTAGCAGTTGGAATAGTACTACTAGTAGTAGTTGTAATAGTAGATGTAGTAGTGTAATAGTAGTAGTAGTAGCAACAGCAGCAGTAGTAATAGTAGTAATAGTCAGAGTAGTACTATTAGTTGAAGGAGTAGTAGTAGGAGTAGAAGTAGTAGTGGTAGTATTAGGAGTAGTAGCAAAAGTCATAGTAGTAGCAGTAGTAGTAATAATAGTAGCTGTAGTAGTAGTAGTAATAGTAGCAATAGTAGAGTGGTAGTAGTAACTGAAGTAGTAGGAGTGGTAGTTATAATTATAGTACAAGTAGTAGTAGCAGTAGTAATAGTTGTAGTAGTAGTAGTGATAATAATAATAGTAGTAGTTGTAATAGTAGTAGTAGTAGGAGTAGAAGTAGCAGCAACAGCAGTAGGAGTTGTAGTATTAGTAGTAGTAGTAGTAATAGTAGTAGTAGTAGTAGTAGTAGTAGTAGTAGTAGTAGTAGTAGCCATAGTAGCAATAGCAACAATAGTAGTTATAGTGCTGGTAGTAGTAGTACTAGTAGCAGCAACAACAATAGTAGTTGTTGTTGTTGTGGTAGTAGTAGTAGTAGTAGTAGCAGTAGTGTTAGTAGTAGTTGTTGAAGTAGTAGTAATAGTAGTAGTAGTAATAGTAGTAGTAGTAGTCGGAGTAGGTTTAGGAATAGGAGTAGTAGTAGTAGTAGTCGTGGTAGTAGTAGTAGGAGGAGGAGGAGGAGGAGGAGGAGGAGTTGTAGTAGTAGTAGTATGAGTAGTAGTAGGTGTAGCAATAGAAGTAGTGGCAGTAGTAGCAGTAATAGTAGAAGCTATAGTAGTATTTGGAGTAGTTCTAATAGTAGTAGCAATAGTAGTAGTAGAAGCAATTGTAGTAATAGCACTAGAAATAGTGTTAGTAGTACTAGTGGTAGTAGTAGTGGCTATAGTAGTAGTTATGATAGTAGTAGTAGTAGTAATGGCAGTAGTAGTAGGAGTATTACTCATTATAGTAGTAACAGTAATAGCAGCAGCAGTAGTATAGTAGTAGTAGTACTAGTGGTAGTAGCAGTAGCAGTAGCATTAGTAAAAGTCATAGTGGTTTTAATTGTAGAAGTATTAGTTGGTGTAGCAGTAGTAGCTGTAGTAGTTATAGCGACAGTAGTAGTAGTAGTAGCAGTTGCAGGTGTAGTCGTTGTAGTCACAGTAGCAGTTGTAGTAATAGCAGCTGTATTAGTTAGAGAAGCTATTGCAATAGTCGTAGTAGTAGTATAAGTTGTAGTATTAGGAGAAGTAGTTGTAGTATGAGAAGTAGTAGTGGTAGTTGAAGCTGTAGTTGCGGTTGCAGTAGTAAACGTAGTATTAGTTGCAGCTATTATAGTAGTAGTAGCAGATGTAGTAATTACAATAGTATCTAAAGCAGCGATTGTAGGAGCCGCAGAAGTAGAAGTACTAGTCATAGTCGTTATAGTAGTAGTAGCGGTAGTAGTTGTAGTTGTAGTAGCATTTGTACTAGTAGTCATAGTAGTACCAATAGAAATGGTAGGAATAGTAGTAGTAGTAGTAGCAGAAGCAGTAGTGGTAGCACATGTACTTGTAGTGGAAGAATTAGGAGTAGTAGTAGGAGGAGGAGGAGGTGTAGTAGAAGCCAAAGTAGAAATGGCAGTAATAATTCTAGCAGTAGTCGCAGGGGTAGTAGTAGTAGTAGTAGTAGGAGCAACAATAGCAACGATTATTATAGTAGTAGGAGTAGCAACAATAGCAATTGTAGTAGTAGTAGCAGGAGTCGTAATAGGAGTAGCAGTAGTAGTAGAAGAAGCAAACACATAGTAGTTGTTGAAGAAGACGCATTGTAGTAGTAGTTGGAGGAGGAGGAGCAGTAGTTGTAGTAGTCACAACAGTAGTAGCAGAAGCAGTGGTAGTAGTAGTAGTAGTAGTAGTAGTAGTACTAGTAGTAGTAGTAGTAGTAGTAGTAGTAGTAGCAGCAGCAGCAGCAGCAGCAGTTGTAGTAGTAGTAGTAGTAGTAGTAGTAGTCGTAGTAGTAGTAATTATAGTATTTGTTGTAGGAAATAGTAGCAGTAGCAGTTATTGTAATAGGAGCAGTATTGGTAGTGGTAGTAGTACTACAAGTAGTAATAGTAGTAGTTGTTGTAGTAGTAGTAGTACTAGCAGTACTCATTGTAGTAGGAGCATTAGTAGCAGCAGTAGTAGTAGTAGTTGTTGTACGAGTAGTAGTATTAGTTGTAGTAATGGTAGTTGTAGAAGTAGTAGTAGTAGTAGTAGTCGAGTAGTAGTAGGTATAGTAGTAGTCGCAGTTGTAGCAGCAACAGTAGTAGTTGTAGTAGTAGCCGGAGTATGGGTTGTAGTAATTATAGTAGTTGTGGATGTAGTAGTAGTACTAATAGAAGTAGTTATAGTAATAGTGCAGTAGTAGTAGTTTTTTTGTTGCTATTGTAGAAGAAGTAGCTGTTGTAGTCGTAGTAGTAGTTGTTGTTGTAGTTGTAGTAGTTGTAGTAGGAGTAGTAGTAGTAGTTGTTGTTGTTGATGTAGTAGTTGTAGTAGTAGTAGTTGTTGTTGTTGTTGTTGCTATAGTAGTTGCAATAGTCAAAGTAGTAGTTGTTGCATGAGTGGTAATCATATTAGTAGTAGTAGGACTACTACTACTAGCAGTAGCAGTAGCAGTAGTAGTCGTAGAAGCCGTACTAGTAGGCGTAATAGTTGTAGTATGAGTAGTAGTATTGGTAGTAGTAGTAGAAGGAGGAGGACTAGCAGTAGCTGTAGTAGTAGTTCTTGTAGTAGTAGTAGTTGTTGTTGTTGTAGTAGTAGTGGTAGTCGTGGTAGTAGTAGTAGTAGTAGTACTTGTAGTAGTAGTAGTAGTCGTAGTAATAGTAGTAGTATTGGTAGCAAAAGTAGTAGTAATAGTATTAGTAGCAGAAGTAGTAGTAGTAGTAGTAGTAGAAGTACTAATAGTAGTAGTGGTAGTTGAAGTAGTAGAAGCATAGTAGCAGTTGCAGCAATAGAAGCAACATTTGCAGTAGTAGTAGCAGTAAACGTTGAAGCAGTAGTAGTTGTTGCAGTAGTAATAGTAGGAATAGTACTAGTAGCTGGAAAAGTGGATGTAGTAGTAGTAGGAGTAGTAGGAGTAGGAGTAGTAGCAATAGTAGTAGTAGTAGTAGGAGTAGGAGTAGTAGTAGCAGTGGCAAGAGCAAGAGTAGGAGTAGTAGTAGTATCCGTAGTTATTGTTGAAGTAGATGTAGTATTAGTAGTAGTAGTTGTTGTAGTATTAGTAGGAGTAGTAAGAGTAGGAGAAGGAGTAATAGTAATTGGAGCAGTGGTTGTAGTAGTAGTATTAGGAGTAGTAGTAGCAGTAGGAGTTGGAGGAGTAGTATCTATTGTACTAGTTATAGAAGTAGTAGTAAAATAGTGGCTGTAATTGTAATAGTTGTGGTAATAGCTGTAGTAATACTACTAGTAGTAGTAATAGTAGCAATAGCAGCAGTAGTGGTAGTAGTAGTCGAAGTAGTAGCAGTAGTAGTAGGAGTAGTAGTCATTGTAGTTGTCGGAGCCGTGGCAGAAGTAGGAGTTGGAGTAAGAGTGGTTGTACAAGTTGTAGTAGTAGTAGTAGTACTAGTAGGAGTAGCAGTAGTTGCGGTAGTAGGAGTTGGACTAGTAGTAGTTGCAGTGGTCGGAGGAGGAAGAAGCATAGTAGTAGTCGTAGGAGTAGGAGTACGAGTGGTAAATGGAGTATTAGTTGTAGCAATTGTAGTAGAAGTTAGAGTGGCCATAATAGCAGTAGTTAGGGTTGTAGTAATGGTACGAGCAGTAGTAGCAGCAACAGCAATAGTAGTTGCAGTAACAATAGTGGTTTTAGTTCTAGTAGGGGTACTCATAGTAGTAGTAGTTGGAGTAGTAGTAGTAGGAGCAGTAGTAGCTGCAGCAACAGCAACGATACTACTACGAGTAGTAGTGGTAGCAATAGTCGTAGTAGCAAAAGTACTAGTAGTGGTAGTAGTTGTAGCAGCAGAAGTCGTAGAAGCAATAGTAGAAGTAGTAGAATTTTGAGTGGTAGTAGGAGCAGGAGTTGTAGTTGGAGCAGTAGTAGAAGAAGTAGTAGTAGTACTAGTAGTATTAATCATAGTAGTGGTAGTAGCAGACGTAGGCGTAGTAGTAGTTGTAGTTGGAGTAGTTGTAGTAACTATAGCAGTTGTAGTCGTAGTAAATGTAGTAGTAACAGTAGTAGTATTAGTAGTAGTAGTAGCAGTCGTAGCGGTAGCTATAGTAATAGTAGTAGTAGTAACAGGAGTAGTAGTAGTAGTAGTAGTAATAGTCGTAGTAGTAGTAGCAGTAGTTGTATTAGCAAAAGTAGTAGTAGTAGTAGAAATAGTAGTAGTAGCAATAGTAGTTGTAGTAGTAGTAGTAGAAGTAATAAGAGTAGTAGTAATTCTAGTAGCAGAAGTAATAGAAGGTGTAGTTTTAGGAGTAGGTGTAGGAGTATGAGTAGTAGAACCAGCAATAGTACTAGTAGTAGTAGTAGTAGTAGTAGTAGTAGTAGTAGCAGAGCAGCAGTAGCAGTAGTAGTAATTGGAGTAGTTGCAGTAGTAGTAGCAGCAATAGCAGTTTTAGTGGTGGAAGTAGTTATAATAGTAGTTGTAATAGTAGTTATACAAATAGTAGTAGTAGTAGCAGCAGTAGGAGTAATAGTAGTAGTAGGAGGAGGAGTAGTAGTAGGAGTAACAATGAAAGTAGCAGCAGTAGTAGTAGTAATAGCAATAGAAGCAGTACCAATAGTGGCAGTAACCGTGGTCGTAGTAGCAGTTGTAGTGGTAGCAGCTGAAGTAATCACAATAGTACGAGTATTAGCTTTAGTAGTAGTAGTAGTAGTAGTAATAGTAGAAGCAGTAGTAGCAATAGTAGTAGTAATAGTAGTAGCTCTGGCAGTAGTAGTTGTAGTATTAGTATTTGTAATAATAGGTTTAGTAGTAGTAGTAGGAGGAGGAGTTGTAGTTGAAGCAGTAGTAGTAGTACTAGTAGTAGTACTAGTAGTAGTAGTAGTAGTAGTAGTAGTAGTAGTAACAGTAGTAGGGTTAGTAGTAGTAGGTCTAGTAGTAGAAGTAGTTGCACTAGTAGTGTAATAGCAGCAGTAGTAGTAGTTGCTGAGGTAGTAGTAGTAGTAGTAGTAGTAATAGTCATTGTAGTAGTAGTAGTGGTGGTGGTGGTGGTGGTGGTTGTCATTGTGTTAGTAGTAGAAGGGGTAGTAGTAGTTGTAGTAGTAGAAGCATCAGTGGTAGTAGTAGTAGTATTAGTAGTAGTTGTAGTAGTAGTTGTAGTAGTAGTTGTTGTACTAGTGGTAGAAGTAGATGCAGAAGTACAAGTGTTGTTAGTGGTGGTGGTGGTGGTGCTAGTAGTAGTAGTAGTAATAGCAGATTTAGTAGTTGTCATAGTAGGAATAGTAGTTGTGGAAGTAGTAGTACTAGTACTAGTAGTTATGGTTGTAGTAGTAGTAGTAGCAGTAGCAGTTGCAATAGTAGTCGTAGTAGTAGTAGTATTAGCAGTATTAGTAGTAATGATAGTTGTAGTAGTCGTAGGTGGAGAAGTAGGAGTAGGAGTTGCAGTAGGACTAGTAGTAGTTGTAGTAGTAGTAATAGTACTAGTAGTAGTACTAGTAGTAGTATGAGTAGGAGTAGGAGTATAAGTAGTAGTAGCCATTATCGGAGTTGGAGTAGTAGTAATTGTGGCAGGAGCCAGAGTAGGAGTAGTAGTGGTAGTTGTTGTTGTAGTAGTATTTGTTGTAGTAGTGGTTTTAGTTGTAGTAGTATTTGTAGCAGTAGTAAGAGTAGGAGTAGGAGTAATAGTAATTGGAGTAGTGGTAGTAGTAGTAGTAGGAATTGGAGTACGCATAGTAGCAGTTGTACTAGTAACAAAATTAGTTGTAGCAGCAGCAGTGGCAATAGCAGTAGTTGTAGTTGTAGTAGTACTACTAGTACTAGTAGTAGTTGTAGTAGCAAGACGAATAGTGGTGGTAATTGTAGTAATAATAGTAATAGTAGCAGCAGCAGAAGTAGTAGCAGTAGTAGTAGGAGTAGTAGTTATGGTCGTTTTAGCTGTTGTAGTTGTCGGGGGAGTGGTGGGAGTAGGAGTTGTAGTAGAAGTGGCAATATGAGTTGTAGTAGTTGTAGTACAACTGGGAATAGTAGTAGTAAGCATACCAGGAGTACGAGTTGGAGTAGAAGTCGCAGTATGAGTTGTAGTAGTTGTAGTACAAGTAGGAGTAGTAGCAGTAGTAGTAGCTGGAGTAGGAGAAGTAGTAGTAGTAGCAGAAGGAATAGTAGTAGTAGTCATAGGAGTAGGAGTACGAGTGGTAATAAGAGTAGTAGTAGTAGTAGTAGGAGTGGTCGTAATAGCAGTAGTTGGAGTAGTAGGAGTAGTAGGCGCAGTAGCGGCAGCATTTGTAGTAGCAATAGTAACAGAAGTGGTAGTAGTCATAGTAGCAGAATTAGAAATAGTAGCATTTGGTATAGTAGTAGGAGTACGAGCTAGAGTTCGAGTAATAGTAGTAGTAGTAGTTGTAGTAGTTGTAGCCATAGTAGTTGTAGTAATAGTAGCAGTAGTAGTAGTAATAGTAATAGTAGTATGAGTACTAGGAGTAGTAGTAGTATTAGAGGTAGTAGCGGTAGTAGTAGTAGCAGTAATAGAAGTAGGAGTAGTAGTAGTAGTAGTAGTAGTAGTAGTAGTAGTAGCAGTAGTAGTGGTGGTGGTGGTGGTGGTGGTGGTGGTGGTGGTAGTAGTAGTAGTAGTAGTAGTTGTTGTTGTTGTTGTTGTTGTAGTAGTTATAGTAAAAGTAGTAGTAGTAGTAGTAATAGTAGTAGTTGTAGTAGAAGTAATAGGAGTAGTAGTAATTCCTGTAGCAAAAGTGATAGTAGGTGTAGTTTTAGGAGTAGCATTTGGTGTATGACTAGTAGCAGTAGCAGTAGTAGTAGCTTTAGTAGTATTAGTAGTAGAAGAAGGAGTAGGAGTGGTAGCAGCAGTAGCGATAGTTGTGGCAGTAGTAGCAGTATTAGTAGCACTAGTAGTAGTAGTAGTAATAGGAGTTGGAGTAGTAGTTGGAGTAGTAGGAGTAGCAATAGAAGTAGTTGCCGCAATAGTAGTGAAAGCAATAAAAGTCATAGCAATAGTGGAAGTAGCAATAGTGGTAGTAGCTATAGTAGTAGTAGTTGTAGAAGTAATCGCAATAATAGTAGTAGGTGTAGTAGTAGTAGTAGTAGTAGAATAGTAATAGTAGAAAAAGTAGAAGCAATAGTAGTAGTAATATTAGTAGTAGTGGTAGTAGTAGTAGTATTAGTATTGTTTGTCGTAATAGGTGTAATAGTAGAAGTAATGCTAGAAGTAGTAACAGTAGTAGCAGTCGTAGTTGTAGTAGAAGTATTAGCAGTAGTACTAGTACTACTAGTATTAGTAGTAGTAGTAGTAACAACAGAAGTAATTGTTGCAGTAGTAGTTATAGTAGTAGTAGTAGTAGTAGAAGTAGTAGTAGTACTATTAGTAGTAGTAGTAGTAGTAGTATTAGTAGTAGTAGTAGTTGTTGAAGTACTTTTAGTAGTTGTAGTAGAAGTACTCGAAACAGTAGTAGAAGTACTAGAAGTAGTTGTAGTGGTTGTAATAGAAGAAGGAGTAGTAGTAGTAGTAGTAGTAGTAGTAGGAGTTGTAGCCGCAATAGTAGTAGTTGTTATTGTTGTACTAGTAGTAGAAGTTGTAGTTGTACTAGTAGTAGTAGCAGTAGCAGTAGTAGTGGTAGTAGTAGTAGTACTAGTAGCGGTAGTAAAAATAGTAGTAGTATTAGAAGTAGTTGTCCTAGTTGTTGTAATAGTCGTAGTACAAGTAGTAGTAGTAGCAGTAGAAGTACAGGTAGTAGTAGTTGTAATAGGAGTTGGTGTCGGATAAGTAGTAGTACTAGTCGCAGTAGTAAAAGTAATAGTAGTATTAGAAGTAGTTGTACTAGTAGTTGTAGTTGTAGCAGTACAAGTAGTAGTGGTAGTAATAGCAGCACTAGTAGTTGTTGTTGTAGTAGGAGTTGGGATTGTAGCAGGAGCACTGGTAGTAGTAGTAGTAGGAGTAGTAGGAGTAGATATATAAGTAGTAGCTTTCATAGCAGTAATAATAGAGCTAGAAGTAGTAGCAAGAGTAGTAGTAGTAGTAGTAGTAGTAGTAGTAGTAGTGTTAGTAATAGTGGTAGTACTAATCGTAGAAATATTATTAGTAACAGTTGTAATAGCAGTAGCAGCAGTAGTAATTGTAGTAGTAGTAGTAGTAGTACTAGTAGTAATAGTAGTAAAAGTACTTGTAGCAATAGTAGTAGTAATATTAGTAGTAGTAGTAGTAGTAGTAGTGTTAGAAGTAATAGGTGTATTAGTAGTAGTAGTAGTAGTAGTAGTAGTAGTAGTAGTAGTAGTAGTAGTAGTTATTGTAGTAGTCGTAGTAGCAGTAATTGTAGTAGCAACAGTAGTAGTGGGAGTGGCAGAAGTAGTAGTAGTTGTAGTAGTAGTAGTAGGAGGAGGAGTTGCAGCCTCAGCATCAGCAGCTGTAGTAGTTATTGTTGTAGTAGTAGGAGTTGCAGCCATAGCATCAGCAGCTGTAGTAGTTGTTGTAGTAGTTGTCATAGTACGCGTACTAGTAGTAGTTGTAGTAGTAGTAGTAGAAGTAGGACTATTACTAGTTGTAGTATTAGATGTAGTTGTAGCAGTAGTAGTAGTTGTAGTAGTAGTAGTACAAGTAGTTGTTATTATAGTATTAGTAGTAGCAATTATTATTGTAACTGGAGTTGGTTGAGGAGTAGGGGTAGTAGTTGAAGCAGTGGTAGTAGTAGTAGCATTAGTTGTTGGAGTAGAAGGAGTAGTAGTAGTAGTAGTAATAGAATTAGGAGGAGGAGGAGTAGCAGTAGAAGATGTAGCTATATTAGCAGTAATCGGGGTAGTAGTCGTGGTAGTTGCAATTGTAGTAGTAGTAGCGGTAGTAATAGGAGTAGTAGGAGTAGTAGCAATAGTAATAGTAGTAGAAGTAGTGTTAGCAATTGTAGTTGTAATATATGTAGTAGTAGTAGTGGTAGTTAGTAGTAACAGTAGTGGTAGTTGTAGAAGTAGTAGCAGCAGCATTAGTAGTAGTAGTAGCAGTAGTAGTTGAAGTAGTAGGAGTAGTTGTTCTAGAAAAAGTATTAATAGTAGTAGTAGCAGTAGTATTAGTAATAGTAGTAGTAGTATTAGTAGTAGTAGTAGTAATAATAGTAGTAATAGTAGTATGAGTAGTAAGAGTAGTAGTAGTAGTAGTTATAGTGCTAGTAGTAGTACGAGTAGGAGTAGTAGTAGGAGTAAGCATCATAGTAGTAGTAGTTGGAGTAGGAGTAATTGTAGTAGTGGCAGGAACAGGAGTAGGAGTACTAGTAGTAGTAGTTGTTGTTGTTGTTATAATAGAAGTAGTATTAGTAGTATTAGTTGTAGTAGTAGTAGTTTTTGTTGTAGTAGTATGAGTAGGAGTTGGAGTAATAGTAATTGGAGCAGTGGTAGTAGTAGTAGCAGGGGTAGTTGTTGCATATGGCGTTGGAGTAGAAGTAGTATAGGTTTATTAATAATGAAAGTAGTAGTTTTAGTAGAAGCTATAATAGTAGTAGCTATAGTAGTAGTAATTGTTGTACTAGTAGTAGTAGTAGCAATAGGAATAGTGGTAATAGTAGTAACAGTAGTAATAGTAGTAGAAGTAGCAGTAGTTGTGGCAGCAGTTGTAGTAGGAGTAGTAGTGGTTGCAGTAGTTGCAGTTGTCGGAGCAGTGGTAGTAGTAGGACATTGAGTGGGAGTGGCAGTCCGAGATGTTACAGTAGCAGTAGTACCATTAGGAGTAGTAGTAGTAGCATAAGCAAGAGTACAAGTCGTAGTTGTAGTGGTAGGAGGAGTAGAAGGAGGAGCAATAGTAGTAGTGGTAGTCGTAGGAGTAGGGGTACGAGTGGTAATAGAAGCAGTAGTCCTAGCAATAGCAGTAGTAGTAAGAGTTGGCGTAATAGCAATAGTTGGAGTAGTTGGAGTAGTAGGCGCAATATTGCGGCAACAACAGTAGTAATAACAGTAGTAATAGTAGTTGCAGTAACTGTAATTGAAGTACTAGTAGTTGTCATAGTAGTAGTTGTACTAGTAGATGTAATAGTAGTTGTAGCAGTAGTAGCAGTAGTAGTAGGAGTAGAAGTAGTAGTAGTAGTAGTAGCAACGGAAGCAGTAGTAGCAGTAGTAGCAATGGAAGCAGTAGTAGCAGTAATAGAGGTAGTTGTATTTGTAATAGTAGCAGGAGTAGGAGTTGGAGTTAAGTAGCAGTAGTCGGAGTAGTAGTAGTACTAGTAGTATTAGTCGTAGTAGAAAAAGTAGCACGAGTAGTGGTAGTAGTAGTGGTAGGGGTAGTAGCAGTAGTAGTGGTTGTAGTAGTCATAGTAATTGTAGTAGTAGTAGCAATAGTAGTAGTAGTAGTAATAGTAGTATAGTAGGAGTAGTAGTAGTAGTAGAGGTAGAAGTGGTAGCAGTAGTAGCAATAGTAGTAGTAGTAGCAATAGTTGTAGTAGCAAAAGTAATAGTAGTAGTAGTAATAGTTGTAGTAGTTGTAGCAGAACTAGTAGTACCAGAAGTGCTAGTAATAGTAATAGTAGTTGTAGTAGTAGCAGTAATTGGAGTAGTAGTTATTCTTGTAGCGAAAGTAATAGTAGGTGCAGTTTTAGGAGTAGGAGCTTTTGTATAAGTAGTAGTAGTAGCAGTAGCACTAGCAGTAGTCGTAGTAGGAGGGGGTACAGTAGTAGTAGTAGTAGTTGTTGTAGCAGTAGTAGCAGTAGTGGCAGTAGTAGCAATAGCAGTCGCAATCGCAGTAGTAGTAGTAGCAGTAGTAGTAGTAGCAGCAATAATACCAGTAGCAATAATGGTAGCACTAGTAGCAGCAGTAGTAGTAGTAGAAGTAGTTGTAATAGTGGTTGTAGTAGTAGTACTACAAACACTAATAGTTGTCATAGTCGTAGTAGTTGTTGTAGTAGCAATAGGAGTAGGTGTAGTTGTAGTAGTAGTAGTTGGAGCAATAGTAGTAGTAATAGTAGTAGTAGCAGGTGGAGTAGTAGGAGTAGCAATTGAAGTAGTAGAAATAGTAGTAGTAATAGTAGTAGATGTAGTAGCAGTTGCGGTAATTGCAGTAGTGGGAGTAGCAGTTGTAGTAGTATAAGTAGTACTAATCGCAATAATAGGAGTAGTAGCTCTAGTAGTTGTGGTTGTAGCAGTAATAGTAGTAGAAGCAGAAGTAGTAATAGTGGTAGTTGTTGTTGTTGTTGTTGTAGTTGTAGTATTTGTAGTAACTGGCGTAGTAGTAGCGATAGTTGCAGTAGTTGTAGTAGTAGTAGTAATAGTAATAGTAGTAGTACTAGTAACAAAAGAAGTTGTTGCAGTAGTAGTTGCAATAGTAGTACTAGTAATAGTAGTATTAGTAGTAGTAGTAGTAATAGTAGTAGTAATCGCAATAATAGGAGTAGTAGCTCTAGTAGTTGTAGTTGTAGCAGTAAAAGTAGTAGAAGCAGAAGTAGTAATAGTGGTAATAGTAGTTGTTGTTGTAGTAGTAGTAGTAGTATTTGTAGTAATTGGCGTAGTAGTAGTTGTACTACTAGTAGCAATAGTAGTGGTGGCTATAGTAGCTGTAGTAGTAGTAGTAGTGGTGGCTGTAGTAGTCGACGTACAAGTAGTAGTTGTAGTAGAGGTACTAGTAGTAGGAGTAGCAATAGATGTAGGAGCAGTAGCAGTTGTACTAGGTGTTGCCGCCGTCGCAACAACAACTTCAGTAGTTGTTGTAGTAGTAGTAGTTGCAGAAGTAGAAGAAGTACTAGTAGTACTAGTAGTAGTTGTTGTGGCAATAGTAGTAGTTGTTGTCGTAGCTGTAGTAGTAGCAGTACAAGTAGCAGCCGCATTAGTAGCAGTAATAGTGCTAGAGTTAGTAGTTGTAATAGGAGTTGGCGTTGGAGTTGAGGTAGTAGCAGGAGTAATAGTAGTAGTAGTTGTAGTAGTAGTAGTAGGAGTAGGAGTAGTAGGAGTCGAAATAGAAGTAGAAGCTGTAGTGGTAGTAGTAGTAGTAGTAGTAGTAGAAGTAGCAGCAACAGTAGCAATAGTAGCAGCAGCAGTAGTAGTAGCAGAAGTAGTAGTAGTAGCAATAGTAGTTGTAGAAGAAGTAGTAGTAGTAGGTAGTAGAAGCAGTAGTAGGTAGTAGTAGCAGTAATAGCAGTAGTAGTCATATATTTAATAGTAGTTGTTGTTATAGCAGTAGTAGTAGCAATTGTAGTAGTACAAGAAGTAGTAGCCATAATACTAGTAGCAATAGTAGAAGTTGCTGCAGTAGCAGCAGTAGTAGAAACAACAGTAATAGTGATTGTTGTAGTTGTAGTAGTAGTCGTAGCAGTAGTTGTAGTTACATTAGTAGTGGCATTGGCAATAGTAGTACAACTAGCCGCGTAGTAGTAGTAGTATTTGTTGTAGTAGTAGGAGTAGTTGCAGCAGTTGTTGTTGCAGTAGTAGTAGCAACAGCAGTAGCATTCGTAGCCCTAGTCACAGTTACGGCGGTAGTCGATGCAATAGTACTAATGTTGCTACTACTACTAATGCTACTACGTCTTTTGTTACTACTTTTGCTATTACTACTACTACTACTACTAGTACTACTACTGTTGTTACTACTACTACTACTTCTTCTGTTGCTACTACTGCCCACAATACACCGATCAGAACTACTATTGTTGCAAATAGTGCTACTACGATTATGACTACTACTACAATTAATAGTACTACTATTATTTCAACTGATGCTGCTACTACTACCACTACTACTACTATTACTGCTATTACTACTACCACTACTAGTACTTCTACTTTAACTAGTACTACAAATGCTGCTGCTACCTCAAATGCTGCTGCTAGTATTGCTACTATTACGTATGCCGCTACTATTATTGCTACTACTACAGCTACGATTGTTGCTGCGACTACTGCCATGGCTACAAGTGCTACTGCTATTTCTTTTACTACTACAACTAGTATTGCTACGTCTACTACTACGACTGTCACTACTACTATTACTACTACTACTATAATTGCGGCTACCACTACTGCATCTGTTAATCCTCCTATTACTGTTACTATTACTACTAATTCTAATACTTCAACTACTACTACTGCTACTACTACTGCTACTACTACTGCTACTAATACTACTACTACTTCCACTACTACAACTGATATTGCTGCTGCTACTACAACTGCTACTACTATTGCTACTATGGCTGCTACTTCTGCTACTAGTACTATTGCTACTACTTCTACTGCTACTACTTTTGCTACTCCCATTTCTACTACTACTAATGCTATTACCACAACTACTAGTAACTATAACTGCTACTACTACTTCCACTAGTACTACAACTGCCACTACTGCTATAACTGCCACTACTACTGCAACTATTGCAACAACTACTACTGATACCTTCAATACTACTAATAATACTACTGCTAAGACTACTACTGCTTCTACAGCAGCAGCTACTACCACTACTACTACAATTACTACTACAACCACTGCTATTTCTACTACTACTAACACTACTACTACTCCTACTGCTTCAACTACTACTACTATTGTTGTTGCTGCTACTCCTACTACAACAACTAATACAACTACTATTACAACTGCTGCCACGGCTCCTACTACTACTTCTACTACTACTACTGTTGCTACTGCTACTACTGCTACTACTACTACAACTACAACAACAACAACTACTACTATTATTACTATTGCTACTAATAGTACAACTTCTACATCTACTTCTACTGAAACTACTACTACTACTACTTCTCGAACAACTACTGATACTGCCACTGCTGCTATTACTACAGCTATTGCTACTGCTTCGATTACAATAACAACAACAACTACTACTACAACTACAACAACAACTACTACTGCTACTACTACTACTTCCACAACCACTATAACAACTGCTTCTGCTACTACTACAACTACTGTTATTGCTAGTCTAACTACCTCTCATACTACTACAACTACTGCTACTACTACTACTAATGCTACTACTACTTATTCTACTACTACTTCAACTGCTACTACTACTTTTATTACGACTACTACTACAACAACAACTACTACTATTACTACTACAGCTTCTAATAGTACTAGTTCTACAAAGACTTCTACTACAACAACAACTACTACTACTTCTCTTACAACTACAATGACAACTAGTACTACTGCAACTACAACTTCTGCTACTACTAGTAGTACTACACTACTACTATTGTTACTACTACAGCTATTACTAGTTCTACTACTGCTACTACTGCTACAACTACTGCTGTTGTTGCTTCTACTTGTGCTACTACTATTGTTGCTTCTACTATTATTTCTATTGCTACTACTGCTACTACTTCAACAACAATTACTAGGACAGCTACTACTGCTATTACTACCACAACCACGACTACCACAACTACTACTACTACTGCTACTACTGCTGTTGCCCCTACCACTTCTACTACTGCTGCTACAACTTCTACTACGACTACTGCTAATACTAATACTACTACTACTACATCTGCTAATACTTCTGGTACTACTACTATTACTACTACTTCGACTATTACTACTACAACTACAACTACTCCTACTCCTACTACTACTACTGCTACTACTACTCCTACTACTAGTACTACTACTGTTGCTATTACTACTACTGCTAGTGCTATTGCGCCTGCTATGGCTACTACTACTACAGCTGCAGCTACTACTACGGCTACTACTACTAGTAGTACTACTACTTCTGCAAGTACTACTATTACTACTATTGTTAGCATTACTCATACTACTACTAATGCTGCTGCTGCTCCTACAACTACTGCTACTATGACTGCTGCTAATATTACTACTACTTCTACAACTACCAACACTTGTACAACAACTACTACTACTACTACAACGGATGCTACTATTAGTACTACTAGTACCACCACCACTACTACTCCTCCTATTACTACTTCTAATGCTACTTCTGCTACTACTACAACTACTACTCCTACTACTGCTACTACTACTGCTATGGCTATTACAACAACTACTACTGCTAGTACTACAACTACTACTGTGGCTATTACTACTATTGATAATACTACTATTGCAATTACTACCACTAGTTCTATTGCAACTACTACTCCTACTGCAAGTACTACTTCTATTACAACTAACAACAATAAAAACTACTACTACTACCACGACTGTTACTACTGCTACTACTACTACTACTACGACAGCTACTACAACAACAACACTGCCACCACAACTACTACTACTACTAATACTACTATTAGAACTACCACTTCTAGTGCTCCTACAGCTAATACTACTACTGCTTCTACATCTACTACCAAAGCTACAGCTACTACTGCTGCAACTACTGCTACTATTAGTAGTAGTACTACTACTACTACAACAACAACTACTGCAGCGGCTGCTGCTACTACCGCTACTACTGCTACTACTACTACTACCACAACTACTATTACAGCTACTACTACTACTACTACGAATACTACTACTCCCACTACCTTTCATACTACTACAACTACAACTACTATTGCTGGTAATGCTCCTTCCACTATTATTGCTACTACTACTACCACTACAACAACTGCTACTACTACTACTACAACTACTACTACGACTACTACAGTTACTGCTATTACAACTACTTCTCATACTACCACAGCTACTGCTACTGCTACTACATCTCCTGCTACTACTACTATTACTATTACTGCTTGTACTACTGCTACTAACTACTTGTACTATTTCTGCTACCAAAGCTACAATTACTACAACTACTACAACAACTAATGCTACTACTACTACCACTAGTACAACAACAACTAGTACTACTCTTGCTACTTCTACTACTACTGCGAGAACTTCTGCTACTACTACTAGTAATACTAATGCTTCTGCTCTACTACCACAACCACTACTACTTCTTCTAATAGTACTGCTACTATTGCTGCTACTGCTGCGGCTACTTACACTACTTGTACTACTACCACTACTACTCCAACTACTGCTGCTACAGCTGCTACTACTACTACTATTGTTGCTACTGGTACTACTAGTACTACTGCTACAGATACTACTATTACTACTACTACTACTGCTGATACTACTACTATTGTTGTTACTACTACTAGTACTAGCCCTACTACTACAACTATTATGCCTACTGCTACTGCTACTGCTACTACTACTACTACAACAACAACAACTATTGTTACTAATACTACTACAACTGCTACTACTACAACAACAACTACCATTACTACAGCTACTACTACTACTATTATTATTAATAATGCCTCTCCTGTTACTACTACTACTGCTACTTCTACTAATTCTACTACTACTTCTAAAATTACTACAGCTATTGCTACTTTGCAACCGCAACCATTATTACAACTGCTACTGCTAGTACTTCTACTGCTACTACTATGATTACGACTACTACTGCTGCTGCTGCTGCTGCTACTACTACTACTTCTACTACTACTACTACTTCTTCTACTACGACAGCTACGGCTGCTACTACTGCCACTGCTACTACTACTATTGCCACTAAAGTAGATACTACTACCATTTCTACTCTAACTACTTCTTCTATCATTGTAACTTCTACTACTATTACTACTATTACTTCTTCTGCTACTACTACTACTACCACTACTGCTACCACTACTACTAAAACTGCAATTACTGCTATTACTACTGCTGCTTGTACTACTACTACTATCGCTACTGCTGCAACTACTACTCCTGCTACTACTACCACTGCTACTACAGCTTCTACTGCTGCTATTGCTACCAGTAATACTACTAAACCTAATACTTCTGCTACTACTAGTACTGCAACAACTATTACTATTTCTACTACTGTTTCTACTTCTACTACTACTCCAATGACTTCTACTACTACAACTACCACTACTCCGATTACTACCAGCACTACTACTGCTTCTACTACTCGGATTACTACTAGCACTACTACTGCTACTACTACTAGAACTACTGTTGCTACTGCTCCTACATCTACTACTACAGCAAATACTGTTGCTACTGCTACTACTACTACTAAGGCTGCAGCTACTACTGCTATTGCTACTACAATTACTTCCACAACCGCTACTATTTCTACTACTACTATTACTACAACTGCTACTACTAGTACTAGTACTACTGGTACTACTACTATTACTACTAGTACTACTATTACTACTACTAGTGGAACTACTACCATTACTATTACTACTATTATTACTACTACTATTACTTCTACTTGTACTACCACTACCACTACTACTACTTCTACTACTGCTACAACTACTATAACTACTACTACTATTACTTCTACTACAACTACTACTATTACAACTACTTCTACTACTACTACTACTACTGTTACTACTACTTCTCCTACAATAACAACTTCTACTACTTCTCCCGCTACCACTATTACAACTATTACTACTTATACTACTACTACTCCTCCTCCTCCTCCTACTCCTGCTAATGCTACAGCTGTTACTACCACTACTGCTACTACTCCGACTACTACTCCTACTACTATTAATAGTACTTCTACTAATCGTACTACTTCTACAACTACTTCTACTCCTACTACTACTACTACTGCTATCACAAATACTGCTACAACATCTGCTACTGCTAATAGTACTATGACTACTACAACTACTACTGCAGTAGCTACAATGACTGCTACTCCTGCCACTACTACTACTTCTTCTACTACTACTATTACTACTGCTGCTATTGCATTAAATTACTACTATTGTTACAACAATTACAACTAATGCTACTTCTACTACGACTATAATTACTACTAATGCTACCATTACTACAACTATTACTATTGGTAATACTACAACAGCTACTACTAGAACTATTACAGCTGCTCCTTCAATAACAATTACTACTACTATTACTACTACTACTACTACTACTACTTCCTGTGCTGCAACTACTAATACTACTACTACTACTACTTTTGCTATGGCAGCTACTACTACTTTTACTACTATTGCTACTGCCACTACTACTACTACTACCACCACTACTACTGCTACTACAATAACAACAACAACAATTACAACTACTACTATTTCTACCACTACTACTACTACATCATCTAATACTACTACTACTGTTACTACTACTATCGCTTCTGCTCTAGCGGCAACTACTAATACTAACGCTACTACATCTTCTCCTATAACTACTACTACTTCTACTGCTAATACTACTACTACTACTTCTACCACTTCTACTGCTACTGCTATTACTACTAATTTGACTACTACTAAAACTACTACTAGTACTACATCTACTCTTGCTACTTCTGCTGCTACCACTAATACTGCTACCGTCCTTACTACTGCTCCAACTAGTACTATTACTTCCTCTATTGCTGTTAATGTACTATTACTACTACTGCTACAATAACTACTACTACTGCTGCTACTACCACTACCACTATTACTATTACTACTACTCCTATTGCTACTACTGTTACTTATACTACTGCTGCTTGTACTACTGCTACTTCTACAGCTATCACTACCGCTGCGACTACTACTAAGGCTGCCAGTGCTATGGCTACTTCTGCTACTCTTACAACAACAACAACAACAACAACAACAACTACTACTACTGCTACTCCTGATGCTACTATTACTACTACTACTACTACTATTACTAGTAGTACTGCTATTTCCACTAATGCTACTACTAATGCTGCATCTACTACTAGTACTACTACTACGACGACTACTACTAATACTACTACTACTATAACTGCTGCTACTACTATTACTACTTTTGCTATGATTGCTACTAGTACTACTGCTACTACTTCTACGACTACAACTACTGCTACTAGTATTGCTACGACTACTACTACCACTAACTACTACCACTACAACTACTGCTACTACAACTGCTGCGACTATTACTACTGCCATTGCTGCTGCTACTTCTGCTACTACCACCATTGCTACTACTACTATTACTGCTAATACTACTACTGTAGCTACTACTACTACTACTACAGCAGCTGCTGTTACCACTAATTCTACAACTACTGCTACTATCACTTCAACTTCTACTGCTACTACAACTGCTACTGCCACTACTACAGCGATGACGGCTACTATTACTACTGCTGTTGCTATCGCTGCTACTGTTGCTGCTTGTACTGCTACTGCTACTACAGCTACTACTGCTACTATTACTACTACCTCTACTACTGCTACTACGGCTGCAACTACGACTATTACTACTACAACATCTACTACTTCTAGTACTATTGCTACCGCTACAATTACCACTTCCCATACTACTACGAATACTACTGCCACTGTTGTTTCTACTACTACAGCAACTACTATTATGACTGTTGTTACTGCTACTACTAACACTAATACTACAACTATAACTGCTTCCACTACTCCTATTACTACTACCAATACTTTTGTCACTATTGCTACTATTACACTACTAATAATGCTACTACTATAGCTACTTATGCTAGTACTACCACAACTACCACTACTACTACTATTACTACTACTATAAAAATTGTTACTTCTTCTACTACTGATACTACAGCTACAGCTACTACTATGACTACTACTACAACAAATACTGCTACTACTGCTACAACTATTACTACAAGTATTATGCTTATTATAACTGCTACTACTGGGACTGCAACTATTGCTACTGCTGCTGTTTCCACTTCCGCTACTGCTACTTCTAGTGCTGCTACTGCTACTACTACTACTACTGTTGCTATTATTACTACAACTATTACTACTATTACTAGTTCTACTACTTTTACTTCTACTACTATTACTACCACTACTACTACTACTACCACTATTGCTACTGCTGCTACTACTACTACAACTACTACATCTTCTACTACAGTAACAATAACTACCAATCCTCCTACTACTACTACCACTCCTGCTACCACTAGTTGTGCCACTACTTCTCCTACTACAACTACTACTACTACTTCTACAACTACTGCTACTATTGCTACTACTACTATTACTACTACTACTACTTCTACTACTACAACAACTACTACTACTACTACTCCTACAAGTACAAGTATTGCTACTACTACAATTTATCCTATAAGTGCAACTATTGCTACTACTACTACTTCTCCTACAACTCCTACTATTTCTACTGCTACTGCTACTCCTACTGCTACTGCTAGTATTACTACTATTACTGCTACTACTACTACTACTCCTACTACTACTACTACCACAACTATGACTACTACCACTAGTGCTACTACTATTACTACTACTGCTACTACTGCTACTCTAACTACTTCTCATACCACTACTATTAACACTGCTACTGCTACTACTACTACTGCTATTGCTGCTACTACTACTAGTACTATTGCTGCTACTACTGCTTCGACTATTGTTGTTATTAGTAATACTACTACTAGTACTACTACAACTATTAAGGCTTCTTCTACTGCTGCTGCTACAATGACTACTAGTACTACTCCTGCTACTGCTACTACTACTAATACTACCACTATCGCTTGTACTACTACTACTACTATTGCTGCAATTACTACTATTACTAGTTCTATTCCTACTGCTAGTAATGCTACTGCTGCTCCCTCAACTACTACTACTATTGCTGCTACTAATACTACTACTGATTCTGCAACTACCACTACTTGTACGATAACTACTACTACTACTGCTACTGTTATTGCTACTACTATTATTACTTCTACTGCTTCAACAACTACTACTTCTACTACTACTACTGCCACTACCGCAACTGCTACTCCTACTACTAGTACTACTACTTCTACTGATGCTACTATGGCTACTACTGCTGCTACTACTGTAGCTATTACTACTGTTGCTGTTACTACTACTATAATTACAACCGCTACTACTACAGCTACAACTATTGCTTCTGCAACTACTACTTCTATTACTATTGATACTACTATCAATACTAATACTACTACTCCTTCTACTACTACTATCGTTGCAGCTATTGCTTCTGCTGCCACATCTATTACTACTACTTCCCCTACTTCTCCTACTTTTGCAACTACAACTACTATGGCTACTGCTGCTTGTACAATAATAACTACTACTACTGCTACCACGACTACTACTATTCCTACTATTACTACTACTACTAATACTACCACTACTACTATTACTACTACTACTACTACTACTACTACAAATACTGCTACTAGTACTACTACCGCTACTACAAATACTACAACTAGTACTACTACTTCTACAACTCTTACAGCTTCTACTACTAGTACCACTACTAATACTACTCCTCCTCCTCCTCATGCTACTACTACTAAAACTACTACTACTGCTTCTGCTACTACTTCTATCGCTGCTACTGCTACCACTCCTCCTCCTACAACGACAACTATGATTACTACTACAACAACAACTACTACTTCTTCTTCTACTACGTGTACTACTACAACTACTAGTGGTAGTACTAGTACTACTACTACTACTACTGTGACTATGGCCACTACGACTTCTGCTTCTACACTGCTACTTCTATTACCACTATTACCACTACTTCCGCTACTACTACAACTATTACCACTACTACTACTACTATTACCACTACTGCTACTGCTACTACTACTACTACAACTGATACTTTTCATACTACTACAAAAACTGCTAAGACTACAAGTACAACAACAATTGGTTCTACTACAACTACTATATATGCTTCACCTGCTATTGCTACTAATACATCTACTACTACTAGTACAGCTACTACAACTTCTCATATTACGACAACCACATCTACTACTACTGCTAACCAATATAGTACTATTATTGCTTCAGCTACTACTACTACTAGTACTTCTACTATTGCTGCTGCTACTGCTGCTACTACGGGTACTACTACGACTACTGCTACTACTACTACTACTACTCATGATACGACTGCTGCTCCTACTACTAATCCTACTACTGGCACTCCCACTACTACTACTACTACTACTACTACTACTACTACTACTACTACTACTACTACTACTACTACTACTGCTACTTCTACTACTACCACTAATACTGCTACCACTGCTATACTACTCCAACTAGTACTATTACAACAACTACTACTTCTACTACTACAGCTACTGCTAGAACTACCACATCTCATCATACTAACAATACTACTACTACTGTTGCTTCTACCACTACTGCTATTACTATTAAGGCTTTTGCCACAATAGCTTCACCTCCTTCTACTACTACATCTACTGCTACTTCTATTACTACTTCTACTACTACTCTTGCTAATACTGATACTACTACTGCTGCTACTGCTACTAATTCTACTACTGCTAACACTACTATTGCTACAACTACTACTTCTTCTGCAACTACTGCTACTCCTACTACTACAGTTGCCACTACTGCTACTACTTCTACTACTGCTACTATGGCTACTACTACTTCTTCTTCTTCTACTGCTACTGCTGCTAAAGCTACTACTATTACATAATGCAATTGCTCCACCAGCAACTACAACCACAGCTCCTACAACTTCTATTACTACTTCTACTACTACTCTTGCTAATACTGATACTACTACTGCTGTTACTGCTACTAATGCTACTACTGCTAACACTACTATTGCTACAACTACTACTTCTTCTGCAACTACTGCTACTCCTACTACTACAATTGCCACTACTGCTACTACTGCTACAACTACTACTACTTCTACTACTGCTACTATGGCTACTACTACTTCTTCTTCTTCTACTGCTACTGCTGCTAAAGCTACTACTATTACTTAACGTAATTGCTGCACCAGCAACTACAATCACAGCTCCTACAACTTCTACTACTATTACTACTACTACTAATAATAATAATAATACTTCTGAAATAGATACTACTGCTGCAATTGCTACTACTACTACTGCTACTACTGCTACTACTACTACAATCACTTTCACTAGTTTTGCTACTACTATGACTACTAATGCTTCTACTACTGCTACTACTGCTAATACAATTACTACTACAACTACAATTGCTACCACTAATCATATTACTACTAGCACTGCTACTACTACTATTGTGACAAATATTGCTACTATTATTAACGCTACTTATGATACTTTTACCACTACTACCACTACCACTACTACGATTGCTGCAACTACAGCTACTCCTGCAACTACTAGAACCACTACGGCTGCTACTATTGATACTACTGCTACTGCTACTACTACGACTACTACTACAGCGAATACTGCTATTGCTGCTAGAACTGCTACCACAACTAGTACTCTTACTATTACTACTACAACTACTACTGCTACTATTACTACTCTAAGTACTACTACTACTGCTACTACTGCAGCTACTACCGCTACTGCAACTACAATTACTACTACTACTACTACTACTACTACTACTTCTACTACTGCTACTATTACTACTAATGCTGCTGCTGCTGCTGCGGCTGCTGTATCTACTGCTACTACTACTAATACTATTACTACAATTCTTAGTACTAGTACTACTACTACTACTATTACTACTGTGACAGTAACAACTACTACTGCGACTATTACTACTCCTACTATTATTACTACTATTACTCTTACTACTATTACTGCTACTACTAATTCTACTTCCACTACTACTACTTCTTGTACTACTACTACTACTACTACTACTACTGCTGCTGCTACTATATTACAACAACTAGTACTACTACTGTTACTACTACTGTTACTACTACTGCTACTTCTATTATTGCAACTACTCTTACTACTACTGCTACTACTACTACAACTATTACAGCTACAGCTTCTCCTACAATAACAACTACTACTACTTGTCCAACTACGACTAGTGCTACTACTAATTCGGCTACTACTACTACAACAACCACTACTACTGCTATTGCTGCTGCTGTTGCAGCAACTACTAATAATACCGCATCTTCTACTACTACTATGGTTGCTACTACTACCTCTACTACTACTATTACTGCTACTACTACTACTTCTACTACTACTACTACTACTACTACTACTACTACTACTACTACTACTACTACTACTACTACTACTACTACTACTACTACTACTAGTACTATAATTACTACCATTGCTACAATTAGTACTACTTCTATAATAACTTCTACTACAATTACTAATACTACTACTACTACTTCCCCTACAACTACAACTACGACTACTACTACTACTTCTTCTACAACTACTAGTACTGCTACTACAAGTTGTACTACTACTACTATCGGTACTGCTACTGCTACTGCTACTATTCGTACTACTACTACTACCCCAACTTCTACTACAAATACTACTCCTACGGCTGCTGCTACTGTTGCTTCTATTACTACTACTGCTATTGTTGCTCCAGCTACTGCTGTCACTACTTTATCTACTACAACTACTACTAATACTACTACTAATACCACAGCTTTCACTACTACTGCTGCTGCTTTTGCTACTGTCGCTGCTACCACTACTACTATAACAACTGCTACTACATCTCCTGCTCCTCCTCCTACTACTACTACGACTGTAATTACTATTCGTAGTGCTTCTACTTCTACAACTACTTGTACTACTGCTGTTACTTTTGCTATGACTACTACAACTAGTGCCACAACCCCGACTACTACTACTACTACTTTGACTATTGCTATTGCTACAACTACTACTATTACTGCTGCTTCTACTTCTGCTACTGCTACAACTGCTACTGCTGCTGCTACTAGTACTACTACTACTACTACTACTATGACTATTACTACTGCTACTATTACTATTACTACTATTGCTACTACCGCTACTACTACTGTAACTACAGCTACTACTGCTGCTATTGCTCCTACTACAACTACTACTACTACTGCTGCTGCTACTACTACTACAACAACTACTACCACTACTACTCCTATCACTACTTGTCCTACAACTAATGCAAATACTACTGCTGTTGCTGCAGCTACTTCTACTACTGTTATTGCTGCTACTACTCTGGCTGCTACTACTATTGCTATTGCTTTTGCTACGACTATAACTTGTACTATTGCTACTACTTTTGCTGCTACTACTACTACTACTACTACCAGTGCTGCTACAAAAGCTACAACTACTACTATTACGGCCTCTTCTGCTATCGCTACTACTATTAATAATACTACTGCCACTACTGCTACTACGAATGCTGCGACTACTACTATGACTACAACTACTTCTCCTACATCTACTACTGCTACTGCTACCGCTACTTCTTCTACTACTACTCCTACTATAATTGCTACTGCCACTATTATTGATACTACTACTGCTGCTACAACTTTAATTACTATTACTACTGCTATAATGACTGCTACTCCTACTATTACTAGTAATACAATTGGTACTACAACTACTATAATTGCTACTACTATGGCTACTAAAATTACTACTACTACTACAACAACTATTGCTACTACTATTATTGTTGTTGCTAGTACTACTACAATTACTACAACTTCTCCTACTACTACTACTTCTGCTACTAATATTTCTCCTACAACCACTGCTACTAACTCTAATACTACTACTACTACAACTACAACTTCTGCCACTTCGGCTCATACTACTACTACTCCTACTATTACTACTACCATTACTACTACTTGTGCTAGTACTGCTACTACAACTACCACTATTACTACTACTACCACCACTACAATAATGACAACAACTACTACTATAATTTCCACACCAATTACTATTGGTACCACTGCTACTAATACTTCTCCTATTACTATTACTACTACTACTACTACTACTACTACTACTACTACTACTACTACTACTACTACTACTACTACTTCTTCTACTATAATAACAACAACAACAACTACTGCTACTAACAACAACTATGCTACTACTACTACAACAACAATAACAACAACAACAACAATAACTACTACTACTACTACTACTACAACAACAACAACAACAACAACAACTACTACTACTACTACTACTATGACTACTACTATTACTACTAATACTACTACTACTACCGCCACCACTACTACTACTACCACCACTACCACCACTACTACTAATACTATTGTGATTACTACTCCTATTACTACTACAAATACAATGACAAATACTACAACAACTACTATGACTACAAATACTACTACTTGTAGCAAGAGTAGTAGTAGTCATAGTAGTAGCAGTAGCAAGGGTAGTAGTAGTAATTGTATTTGTAGTAGTCACAGTTGTACCAGTAGCATAACTACTACAAATAGTAGCAGTAGTAGCAGTAGAAGCTATTATAGTAGTAGCAAAAGAAGTAGTAGTCGTAGTAGTAGTAGTCATACAAGTGGCAATAGTTGTAGTAGCAGTGGAAATAGTAGCAATCATTATAGTAGCAGTAGTAGTAGTGGTAGTAGAAGTAGTAGCAGTAGTAGAAGTGGTAGTAGAAGTTGTAGTAGTAGTAGTAGTAGCATTAGTAGTTGTCGTAGTTATAATAGTAGTAAGAGTAATAGTATTAAGAAGATTAGTAGTAGTAGTAGAGGTAGTTATCATAGTAGTAGTAGTAGTAGTAGTCGAGGTAGTTGTAGTAGAAGTAGTTGTAGTAGTAGTAGCAGTAATTATTATAGCAATAGTAGCAAGAGTAGTAGTATTAGCAAGAGGAGGAGGAGGAGGAGTAGTAGTAGTTATAGTTGTAGTTGTAGAAGTATAAGTCGATGTTTTAGCAGAAGCTGGAGTAGTTGGAGTAGTAGTTGGAGTAGTAGTAGTAGTGATACTTGTAGTAGTAGTAGTAGTAGTGATAGTGGTAGTAGAGTAGCAGTAGCCAAAGTAGTAGTAGTAGTAGTAGTAGTAGTAGTAGTAGTAGTAGTAGTAGAAGTAGTAGTAGTTATTGCAATAGTAGTAGTAGTAGTAGAGGTAGTTATAATAGAAGTAGTTGCAGTAGTAGTAGTAGTAGGAGTAGTAGTATTAGCAAGAGCAGGAGGTGGATTAGGAGTAGTAGTTGTAGTAGTAGTTATTGTAGAAGTATAAGTAGATGTTATCATTGAAGATAGAGTAGTTGGAGTGGTAGTAGTTGTTGTTGTTATTGTAGTAGTAGTAGCAGTAGCAGCAGTCAAACTTGTAGTTGTAGCAATAGTAGCGATAGTTGTAGTAGCGGTAGTAGTAGTAGTAATAGTAGTAGTAGTAGTAGCAGTAGCAGTAGTAGTAGTAGTAGTAGTAGTAGTAGTAGTACTAGCAGTAGCAGCAGAAGTAGCGGCAGCAGCAGCAACAACAACAGTAATAATAATAATAATAGTAGTAGTAGTAGTCATAGTAGTAATAATGGTAATTGTATAGCAGTAGCAGTAGTACTAATAGTAGTAGTAATAGGAGAAGTAGCAGTAGAAGGAGGAGTAGTAGTAGTAATAGTAGTAGTAGCAGTATTAGTAGTAGTTGTAATAGATGTAGTAGTGGTAGTAGTAGTTGCTACAATAGTTGTAGTAGTATTAGTAGTAGTAGTCGTAGTTGCAGTAGTAGCAGTAGCAGTCATTGTAGTGGTAGCAAGAGGAGGAGGAGGAGTAGTAGTAGTAGTAGTAGCAATAGTAGTTTTAGTAGTAGTAGTTATTATTGTAATAGTAGTAGTAGTAGAAGGAGTCGTAGCAGTAGTTGCAATAGTAGCAGGAGTAGTAGTAGCCATATTGGCAGTAGTAGCAATTTTTGGAATAGTAGTAGTAGTTGTTGTTCTAGTAGTTCGGGTAGCAGTAAGGCAGCAGTAGTAGTAGTAGCAAGAGTAGCCGTAGTGGCAGTAGAAGTACCATCAATAATAGTAGTAGTCATAGTCGCAGTAGTGGTCATAGTCGAAGAAGCAGTAGTACTAACAAAAGGAGAATTAACTATAGTAGTAGTAGTAGCAGTAGTACTAGTAGTAGTAATAGGTATAATAGTAGTTGTTGTTGTTGTAGTAGTAGTAGTAGTAGTACTAGTAGTAGTAGTAGTAGTACTAGTAGTAGTAGTAGTAATAATAAGTAGTAATAGTTGTAGTAATAGTAGTTGAAGTAGTAGTAGTTGTTGTTGTTGTAGTAGTAGTACTAGTAGTAGCTGTTGTAGTTGCAGTAGTAATAACAATAATAGTTTTAGTAGTAGTTGTTGAAGTAGTAGCAGCTGTAGTAGTAGTAGCAATTATATTAGTAGTAGTAGTCATAGCATAAGAGCAGTAGAAGCAGTAGTATTAGCAATGACAACAGTAGGCATTGTAGTAATATTTGTTGTAGTAGCACTAGTAGTAGCTGTAATCGTAGTATTTACCATAGCAGCAAGAATAGTATTGGTAGTAGCAGTTGTAGCAGAAGTGGTAGTCGTAGGAGAATTAGAGTACTGGTAGTAGAAAACGTAGAAGTACTAGTAGTAGTAGTAGTAGTAATGGTAGAAGAAGTAGTATTGCTCGTAATAGCTATAGTACTAGTTATAGTAGTAGTTGTAGTACTTATCATAGTAGTAGTAATAGTAGGAGGAGTAGTAGTAGTTGCAATAGTAGTTGTAGTTTAGTAGCAGTAGTTGTTGTAGTACTAGTTGTGGTAGTAATAGCAGCTGCTGCAGTAGAAGTAGCAGCAACAACAACAGCTGCAGTAGTAGCAGCAGTAGTAGAAGTAGTAATAGTAATAGCAGCAGTAGTAGTGGTATTAGTAGTAGTTGTAGTTGTAATAGTTGCATTTGTTGCAGAAGTAGTGGTAGTAGTAGGAGGAGTAGTAGTAGCAGCAGCAGTAGTAACGACAGCAGTGGCAAAAGTTGTAATTATATTAGCCGGTTTAGTAGTAGCAGTAGCAATAGTAGTAGTTGTATAAGTAGAAGTAGTAGTAGTAGTAGTAGTAGTAGTAGTAGTAGTAGTAGTAGTAGTAGTAGTAGTAGTAGTAGTAGTAGTAGTAGTAGTTAAAGTAGTAGTAGTAGTAGTAGTCATTATAGTTGTAGTAGTCGGTGTAGTAGTAGCCATATTAGTAGTAGTAGCAGTAGCAGCAGTAGCAGTAGTAGAAGTAGTTGTTGTTGTATTTGTAATAGCATGAATGGCAGTGATGGTAGTAGTAGTAGTAATAGTAGCAGCAGTAGTACTAGCATTAGTAATAATAATATTAGTAGTAGTAGTCGTAGTAATAGTACTAATAGTTGTTGCACTAGTACTACTACTAGTACTAGTACTAGTACTAGTAGTAGTTCTTGTAGTACTAGTAGTAGTTATTGTTGTTCTAGTAGTACTAGTAATAGTAGTAGTTGTTGTTGTAGTAGTACTAGTGGTAGTAATAACAATTATAGTAATAGTAGCAGTTGTAGTAGTAGTAGTCATACTAGTTAGAGCAGTAGAAGTAGTTGTTGTAACACCAGCAGCAACAAGCATTGTAGTAGTAGTTGTTGTTGCGGTACAAGTAGTAGCAGTAACAGCTGTATTTGTTATAGCGGCAACAATATTAGTAGAAGAAGCATTAGAGCAGTAGTGGTAGTAGCAGTAGTACTAACAGTAGTGGCAATAGCAGCATAAGTGGTAGTAGTGGTGGTATTTGTAGTAGTAGCAGCTGCAATAGTCGTAGTAGCAGAAGTAGTTGCGATTGTAGTAGTAGTAGAGGTTGGAGTAGTAGTAGTAGTAGTAGTAGTAGTAGTAGTAGTAGGGGAAGTAAAGTGCTGGCAATAGCAAAAGCTGAAGTAGTAGTAGTAGTAGTTGTTGTTGTTTTAGCTTTAGTAGTTGTAGTAGTAGTAATAGTAGCAGCAGCAGTAGTGGTAGTAGTTGTAGTAGTAGCAACAGTAGTAGTGGTAGAGTAGTAGCAGAAGTAGTAATATTGTTAGTAGCAGTTGTTGCAGATGTAGTAGTAGTGGTAGTGGTAGTAGTAGGAGTAGTAGTCATAGTAGCAGGAGTAGTAGTAGTAGCAATAGTAGTAGTAGTAGCAGCAGCAGCAGTAGTGGTAGCAATAGTAGTATTGGTAATAGTAGTACTAATAGTAGTAGAAGTAGTTATAGCAGCAGTAGTAGTAGTATTAGTAGATGTACTAGTAGTGGTACTAGTAGTTGTAATAGTTGATGAAGTAGTAGCGGTAGTACTAGAAGCCATAGTAGTTGAAGTAGTAGTAGAAGTAGCTTTAATACTAGTTGCAATAGTAGTAGTAGTAGGAGAAGTCGTAAGATTAGTAGCCGTAGCAGCAGTAGAAACAACAATAGTAGTAGTAGCAGTAGCAGTAGCAGCAGTAGTTGTTGTAGTAGTGGTAGTAGTAGTTGTTGTTGTTGTAGTGTAGTAGTAGCAGCAGCAGTAGTAGTAGCAATAGTAGCAATAGTGGCAGTAGTAATAGTAGTAGTAGTAGCAATAATAGTAGGAGGAGTAGTGGGAGTAGTCGTGTCAGTAGTAGTAGAAGTACTAGTAGGAGTTGTAGGAGTAGTAGCAGCAGTAGAACTCATAGTAGCAGTAGTAGTGTTAGTAGTAGCAGTAGTTTTAGTAGTAGCAATAGTATTAGTGGTAGTACTAGGAGTAGTTAGAGTTGCAGTTGTATTAGTAGCAGTAGTAGTTATTGTAGTAGTTTTAGGAGTTGTCATAGTTGCAGTAGTAGTATGACTAGCAGTAGGAGGAGTACTAGTTATACTAGCAGTAGTACTGACAATCACAGTAGTAGTGGCAGTAGCAGTGGTAGTAGTTGTAGTAGAAGTAGTAGTAGTAGTTGTCTTGTAGTAGAAATAGTAGCAGTAGTAGTGGTAGTCATAGTAGTAGTAGTAGTAGTAGTAGAAATAGTAGTAGTTGTAGCAGCAAGAGTAGTAGTAGTAGTAATAGCAGCAGTAGTAGCAGTAGTAGCAGTAGTTGTAGGCTTAGTAGTACTAGTAGCAGTAGTAGCAATAGTAGTAGTCATAGAAGTTGTAGTAGTAGTAGAAGATGTAGCAGTATTAAGGGTATAAGTACGATCAGTAGTAGTAGTAGTAGTAGTCATCGTAGTGTTCGTAGTAATAGTAGGAGTAGTAGTAGTTTTAGTGGTAGTTGTAGCCATAGTACTACTAACAGCAATAGTCACAGTAGAAGTAGTCGTAGTAGTTGTAATAGTAGCGGTAGTACCAACAATTGAGTGGTTGTAGTAGTTATAGTAGGATCGGTAGCAGTAGTAGTAGCTAGAGTGTTATTCGGAGCAGTAGCAGTAGTAATAGTAGCAGGAGTAGTAGCAGTTGTAATAGTAGTAGCAGTAGTTGTAATTGTAGTGATAGTAGGTATAGTAGTAGTAGTAGTAGCAGCAATAGTAGGAATAGTATTAGTAGTACTAGTAGTAGCAGTAGTTGTAATTTCTAGTAGTATTAGAAGTTGAAGTGGTAATTGGATTGGTAGTAGTAGCAATAGTAGATGGAGTAGTAGCAATAGTTTTAGGATTAGTGGCATTAGTTGTAGTAGTAGTAGTTGTAGCAGCAATAGTAGTAGCAGTAGTTGTAGTAGTAGCAGTAGCAACAGGGGTAGAAGTAGCTGTAGTAGTTGTATTAGTAGTAGTAGCCATACCGATAGTCGTACCAGTGGTGGTAGTAGTAGGAGAACTAGTAGTTGTAGCAGTAGTTGCTGTTGTAGTACTAGCAGTAGTAGTAGTAGTAGTAGTAGTAGTAGTAGTAGTATTAGTAGTAGTAGAAGTAGCAGTAGTAGCAGTTGTCGTAATAATAGTAGTAGTAGTAGTAGTTGATGTCGTAGTAGTAGTAGTAGTCGTCATAGTAGGAGCAGTCATCATATTAGTGGCAGAAGCAGCAGTAGGAGTAATAGCAGAAACAGCTGCCGCAGTGGTAGTAGTAGTAGTAGTTGTAGTAGTAGTACGAGCAGTAGTAGTATAAGTAATAGTAGTAGTAGTAGTTTTAGTTGTTGTTGTTGCTGTTGTAGTAAGTAGTAGTAGCAATAGTAGTAGTAATAGTAGCAGTCGTAGTAATTGTAGTAGTAGTTTTAGTACGAGTAGCTGTAGTAGTTGTACTAATAATAGTGGTAGTAGTTGTAGTGGTAGTAGTACCAGCAATAGTTGTAGAATAGTAGCAGTAGTAGACGTAGTATTAGTTGTAGTCATGGCATCCATAGTAGCAACAGCAATAGTTGTTGTTATTATAGTGTTTGTTGTAGAAGTAGTAGTCATAGTAGTAGTTTCAGAAGTAGCAGTAGTTGTTGTAGTAGTAGTTATAGAAATAGTAGTCATTGTTGTAGTGGTAGTAATAGTAATAGTAATAGAAGTAGTAGTACAAGTAGTAGTATATGTAATAGCCGCGACAGTAGCTGCAGCAGTAGTAGAAGCAGTAGCAGGAGTAGTAGTAGAAGAAGTAGAAGCTTTAGTAGTTGTAGCAGTAGGAGTAGTAGTAAGGGAAGTAATAGTAGTTGTAGTAGTAGTCGTAGTAGCGATAGAAGTTGTAATAGAAGTAGTTGTTGTCGTTGTGGCAGTAGTAGTGGCAACAACAGCGGTAGTAGTAGATGTAGTAGTTGTAGCAGTAGCAGCAGCCATACCGATAGTCGTACCAGTGGTGGTAGTAGTAGGAGAACTAGTTGTGGTAGCAATAGTTGCTGTTGTAGTACTAGTATTAGTAGTAGTAGTAGTAGAAGTAGTAGAAGTAGTAGTCGTAGTAGCGATAGGAGCGAAAGTAGTAGTAGTACTACTAGCCGCAGTAGTAGTTGTCGTAGTAGTAGCAGTTGCAGTAGTATTTGTAGTAGGAGTAGTGCTAGTAGTAGTAGCAGCGACAGTCATAGTAGTAGTTGTAGTAGCAGTAGCTACTAGGGGTGTGCACTATTCGGTTTTAACCGAACCGAACTGACCGACCGAAACCGAATAATCAACTCGGTTCGGGTTATTCGGTTCTCGGTTCGGTTTCGATTTTGAAAAAAAAAATTTAAATTTCAGTTCGGTTTCGGTTTCTGATTTTCGAAAACCGTAAAAACCGAACCGAACCGAATTATATATATACCTATATACTGCGGTTAGGTTTCGATTTTTGTCTAATCAGCTCAAACAGACTGCCTATATATCCTCCATTTTCAGACCGGTTCGTCGACGCCTGCTATTCTGCTAACCCTAACCCTGACCCTCTCGGCGCTCTCGCTCTCGCTCTCGCCGCTCTCGCCACTCTGGCTCTCGCCGCTGCGGACCTGCGGTGCTGCGCCTTCATCCCTCCAGCTTTCGTCCACCCCCGGACCCCCCTCCTCCTCTGAGGACTGAGGCTCTGAGTCCCGACGCAGTGATGCCTCTCTCGGGTCGACGCTCTGAATTTCAATCTCTCATTTTTTTACGACGGATTAAGCTGCAAGGTGAGGGTATTTAGGGTTGATTTTTTGTGAAATTAAATTAGGGTTTTTTGATTTCATACGATTTTATTGTTAATACTTTCATCCATGGTCCACCCCCGGACCACCCCCCTCCTCCTCTCCTCTGAGGCTCTGACTCTCAGTCCCGACGCCTCAATATCTCTCTGGTCGACGCTCAGAGCTTCAATCTCTCATTTTTCTACAACGCATTAAGCTGCAAGTTGAGAGTATTTTGGAAATTATGAAATTTAGGGTTGATTTTTTGTGAAATTAAATTAGGGTTTTTTGATTTTATATGATTTTATTATCATATCAGTATAAAATTAAATTAGGGTTCTACAATGGCATCATCAGGATCAAATTGCAAGGTTAGGGTTGAATTTTGTGAAATTAAATTAGGGTTTTTTGATTTCATACAATTTAATCTGTAATTCTATATTTTTCTATTGACAGATGTTGAACCAGGATGACAGTCAGCAGCTTTCAAACACAAATCCAGTTATTCCAAGTCCAATGCCAATTTTTGCCTCGCAGGAAAGTTCTACACCTATGGCTATCGAAGTTGCAAATGAGGGCAATGCATCTACGTGCAGTACAAAGCCTCCAATGCCGAGGAAAAGAATGGCAGCACAATCAGCTGTATGGGAGCATTACACAAAGTTCACAGACCCGGGCAAGTCAACCAAAGCCAGATGCAACTACTGTGGTAATGAATTCTTGTGTGATTCAAAAAAAAAAATGGTACTTCTTCTCTTAGAAATCACATGAATCAATGCAAGCGATATCCATATAATGTTTATACACATCAAACACAACTTGCTATGCAACCTATTCAGAAAGAAGTAGCAAATAAGCCTGTGCTAACAAGCTGGATGTTTGATCAAGAAAAAATTAGAAAAGCACTGGCACACATGATTGTTGTAGATGAACTGCCTTTTTGTTTTGTGCAACATGAAGGCTTTCAATATTTTATGTCTCAAGCTTGTCCTAGATTTCGAATGCCTTCACGTTGGACTATGACTAGAGACTGTTTTCAACTCTACCATGATGAAAAGGTAAAGTTGAAACAGTATTTCAGAGAGTCCAAACAGAGAGTTTGTTTGATCACTGATACTTGGACTTCAATTCAAAACATAAACTATATGTGTATCACAACACATTATATTGATATTGATTGGAACTTGAAGAAAAAGCTTTTGAATTTTTGCAAGATTACAAGTCATAAGGGTGAAGTTATAGGAAAAATAATTGAAAAATGCCTCTCTGAATGGGGAATTGATAATGTTTTGACTGTTACTATTGATAATGCCTCTTCAAATGATACTGCTATTTCCTATTTGAAGAAAAAATTTTTGAATTGGGGCACTTGTTTGGCACAAGGAAAATATATTCATATGCGTTGCATAGCACATATCATTAATCTTGTGGTGAAAGATGGTTTGAAAGAGATGGCAGATTCTATTGCTCGGGTTAGATCTGCTGTTAAATATGTGAGATATTCTCCAGCTAGATGGCAGAGGTTCAAAAAATGTGTGGAAATTGAAAAAATTGAAAGCAGGAAATGTCTTTGTTTGGATGTATCCACAAGGTGGAATTCCACCTATATGATGCTTGAAGCAGCTCAAACTTTTGAGAGGGCTTTTGAAAAATTTGAAGAGGAAGATAGCAATTTCCGTCATGAGCTTAATGATGAAGATGGAACTCCTCTGTCTTTTGACTGGCAGAATGTCAGGCGACTTATTACATTCTTAGAGCATTTCTATGAGCTGACTCTTAGAGTTTCTGGCTCTATGTATGTTACAAGTAATTTATTTTTTGATGAAATTTGTCAAGTTAACCTTCTTTTGAATCTGTGGAAGGTCAGCGGTGATACAAAAATCCAAGAAATGGCTGCTATGATGAAAGACAAATATGACAAGTATTGGGGTGAGCCAGAGAAGATTAATATGCTTCTCTTTGTTCCTATTGTCTTTGATCCAAGATGCAAGTTAGAATATGTTGAGTTTGGAGTTGAAAAAAATGTATGAAGGTGAAAGAGGTGTTATGATGAGGAGAAGGTTGCGTGAAGTTGTATATGATTTGTTCAAAGAGTACAGAATGCGACTACAGCCGGGAGGAATGCCATCTGGTGAAGGATCAAGTATGCGAAAGCAATCAGGTAAGTACATCTTAAGAAGTCTATTTGCTGAGCATAGAAAAAGTTTCATGGGTAATGAAATGAAGTCTGAGCTAGACAAGTATTTATCAGTGGATCTTGAAAAAAATGAGCCAAACTTTGATGTTCTGGGCTTCTGGAAAGTGAATAGCTACAGATTTCCTATTTTGTCACATATGGCTCATGATATGTTAGCTATGCCTATCTCTACAGTGGCCTCTGAATCAGCTTTTAGCACAGGAGGGCACGTACTTGGTCGTTTTCGTAGCTCTTTGACTCCTCCACTAGTACAAGCTCTCATTTGCACTCAAGATTGGATTAAAAATTCAAAAATAGAAATCAATGTTGAGGAAAGTTTGGAAGAACTTGAAAAGATTCAAGAGGGTAAGATTTGCATTGCTAATATTTTTATTATTATATTGTATATTTCTTTATTATGATCAGATAATCATTGATTGACTTTTTTATTTCAGAGCTGATAAAGATGAAATTGGATGTCGCAACCATTGAATTTTGAAAATTCATCTTAAGGTTTGAATATGCTTACTTATTTTTTATGCATTTCTGTTCATGTTCCTAACTTTCTATGGTCATCTCTTGCAGATTCATTCTTATATATCCTTATCATTCATGTGCATCGCAGCATCAGTGCATGTGTGAAGTTATGATCTTACTGTCCTTAGTTCCTTACCCAGTTACCTACTTACATGATATTTTCTTAATTGCTTTTACTGTGATGATATTTTACTATGTTTTTTAGGTTCAACAGTATGATCCAACTATCAAGGTACAGGTATGTATCCAACTATTATTTTGTAGGAGCAGCTGAGCAGGTTGATGCTTGAGGGGAGACATCTTCGTTTTTGATGATGCATCAAAGCCATCTAAGCCTCTTGAATTTTTGCTTTTATTTGAGGATTTTTTTGTCTTTGGTGTTTTGATGCGGAGCTGTTCATATGGTCCCCTACTCTGGCTTCGTCCTCTTCACTTTGTAGGCTTGTAGCAATGGCATGATTGTTTGGATGGCCTGTGAAGGCAACCACTACCTACCATTCGCTCACGGGGATAGCCAGAGAGGGATGCTGGGTATGACAGTATAAGGTGAATATGACGGTATGACCCTCTTGGAATGTTTTATGGTTTTTTTAATGATATTTGTTGAATTTTTCATCAGCTGTTTGAGGCGATGAAGATGTTTAATCATTGGCTCATTGCCATATGCTATGATCGCATATGGGCAAGTGACTGATTGGACGATTATCTCATTCTTTGGCTTCACCCTAGTAATGTTATGCTGCTTAGAAGTTGGAACTTCTGGTTCTGGGCCTTCTGAGTTCTGGCTTCTATTTTGTTACTTTTGTACACAGGACTACAGGAGATTTCTCAAGCTTTTCTTAATGGATCATTTGCATGATATAATCCTTCAAAGTTAAAATGCAAACTGATTACTGAATTGATCATATTTATTCTGAACCACATAATTACAGTTATTTATTCTGAACCACATAATTATAGTTGATCATATTTATTCTAAACAACATAACTGTTGAAGTGTTCTACAGCAGTGCAGCTTGCCAGCTTCTGATACTATACAATATACATGCTCCTGCTGCTGTGCTGCTATGCTGCTCATGCTGCTCTGCTGCTCCAGCAACTTGAAGACTTGATTCACTTGAAGTCTTGAACTGTCTTGTTACATGAATTTGAGCTGTTGAAGTGTTTTGCAGCTTGCCGGCTTCTGCTAGACTGCTAGTCTGCAACTATACATTGTCCTGCTGTTGCTGCTCAGCCTGCTCCTAGCCTCCTGTTGTGCTGCTCCTGCTGTGTTGCTCCGGCTGCTGCTGCTCCTAGCCTCCTGCTACTCCTGCTGTGTTCCTCCTCCTCCTGCTGCTCCTAGCCTCCTGCTGGTCCTGCTGTGTTGCTCACTTGCTCCTGCTGTGTTTAACCTGTTGCTGCTGCTCCTAGCCTCCTGCTGGTCCTGCTGTGTTGCTCCTGCTGCTGCTGCTCCTAGCCTCCTGTTGCTCCTGCTATGTTTCGCACTTGCTCCTGTTGTGTTGCTCCTGCTGCTGCTGCTCCTAGCCTCCTGCTGTGTTGCTCCTAGCCTCCTGCTGCTCCTACTATGTTGCTCACTTGCTCCTGCTGTGTTGCTCCTGCTGCTGCTGTTCCTAGCCTCCTACTGTGTTGCTCCTGCTGCTCCTGCTGTGTTGCTCACTTGTTCCTGCTGTGTTGCTCCTGCTGCTGCTACTCCTAGCCTCCTGCTGCTCCTGCTGTGTTGCTCACTTGCTCCTGCTATGTTGCTCCTGCTGCTGCTGCTCCTAGCCTCCTTCTGTGTTGCTCCCGCTGTTGAAGTATTTTGCAGCTGAGCCTGCTCCTAGCCTCCTGCTGTGCTGCTGCTGCAACTTGAAGACTTGATTCATTTGAAGTATAATGTATATCTTGAACTAATTCTTTTCCCCCTTAATCCCTTATGCAAATGACCAGATCCATTAACCCTGTCAAATTCGATTTGCAATTCGGTTATAACCGAACCGAACCGAATCGAAATATTTCGGTTCGGTTCGGTTAGGTTCGGTTTTATTACTGTTCGGTTCGGTTCGGTTTTGGTTTCCAAAAATTTCAAAAAATTTGGTTTTATTATTGTTCGGTTCGGTTCGATTCGATTTTAGCCGAATGCACACCCATAGTAGCTGCAACAGTTGTAGCAACAATAGCAATAGTAGTAGCAGTAGTACAGGATGTAGCAGGTGTAGTAGTAGCAGCTGGTGTAGTAGTAGTAGTAGTAGTACTAGCAGTAGCAGGAGTAGTAGCAGTAATAGAAGCAGCAACAGTAGTAGCAACAGTAGCAGTAGTAGTAGTAGCAGTAGTAGTAGTAGTTGTGGCAATAGTAATAGTAGTAGTAGTAGTAGTAGCAGTAGTAACTGCAACAGTAGTAGTAATAGTAGTTGTAGCACTAGGAGTAGATGAAGTAGTAGTAATAGTTACAGAAGTTGTAGGAGTAACAACAGTAGTAGCAGTAGCAGTAGTTGTATTAGTTATAGAAGTGGTAGCAGTTGTAGTAGCACTAATAGTAGTAGTAGCAGTAGGAGTAGAAGTTGTAGTAGAAGTAGTAGTAGCATTAGTATTAGTAGTGGTAGTAGAAGTAATTATCGTAGTAGTAATAGAAGTACTAGTAGTAGTAGTTGTAGTAGTAGTACTAGTGATAGTTGTGGAAATAGTGGTAGTAGTTGTATGGGTAGCAGTAGTAGTAGCAATAGTAGTAGCAGAAGTGGCAGTAGTAGTAGTAGTAGTAGTATTAATAGTTGTAGAGTTGGTAGTAGTGTTAGCTGTAGTAGTATGAGTAGTAGTAGTAGTATAAGTTGCAGACATAGTAGTAGTAGCTATAGCAGTAGGAGTAGGAGTAGTAGAATAAGCAATAGTACTCGCAGCCGTAGTTGCAAAAGAAGTAATAGTAATTATAGTAGTAGTAATGGTAGTAGCAATAGTAGTAGCAACATTAATCACATTAGTAGTAGTAATAGTAGAGTACCAATAGTATTAGCAGTAGTAATAGTAGTAGTTCTAGTAGTATTAGTATTAGTAGTT
>RXID01022392.1:0-10045 GCA_005019695.1 Trichopus zeylanicus subsp. travancoricus
AAGGAGAAGGAGAAAAGAAAGAGTAGGAGAAGCAGAAGCAGAAGGAGAAGAAGAGGGAGAAGGGGAAGGAGAAGAAGAAGGAGAATCAGAAGAACAAGGAGAAGAATGACAAGAAGAAGAAGAAGAAGAAGGAGAAGCAGAAGGAGATGGAGAAGAAGAAGGAGAAGAGAAGGAGAAGGAGAAGAACAAGTAGAAGCATAACAAGAAGGAGAAGGAACAGAGGAAGTAGAAGAAGAAGGAGAAGGAGAAGCAGAAGCAGAAGGAGAAGAAGAAGGAGAAGGGTACGGAGAAGAAGAAGGAGAAGCAGAAGAACAAGGAGAAGAATAACAAGAAGAAGGAGAAGCAGAAGAACAAGGAGAAGAATAACAAGAAGTAGAAGCAGAAGAAGGAGAAGCAGAAGAAGATGGAGAAGAAGAAGGAGAAGAACAAGTAGAAGCATAACAAGAAGGGTTCAACGTTGTTTTGAGGATCAAGTCATTATTGTTTGTGTTATTTTTAATGAAGTAGTGTACATTTTCAAGAAAGATTACATCCATGGCTATATATTTCGTGTGGTTCTTTGGATCATAACACTTATAACCCTTACGTGTTCTACAATACCTTAGGAATACACATTTAATTGTTTTAGGTTGGGGTTTGTCTCTATTTGTACTTAAGTCTTGAACAAAACAGATACATCCAAATACTTTGAGATTCATGTGAAATGTCTCATTGTTAGTGCATAGGACTTGTAAAGGACTCTTATTTTGAAATAGTTCGGAAGGAGCTTTGTTGATTAAATAGCAAGTTGTTTGAACTACATCCCCCCAAAAGCTATATGGCAAGTTTTGCTGGATCATAGTGGATTTAGCAACATCTGAAAGGTATCTATTTTTTTTTAGCCACACCATTTTGTTTTAGTGTTGCAAGTCATTAAGCTTCAAAATAATTCTATTGTCTTGGAGATATTCTTGGAACTCTCTTGAGCTGTATTCTTCTCCGTTATCAATTCTGAAAGTTTTAATAGATGCATTATACTGATTCTATACTTCTTTGTGAAACAATTTGAATATAAGAGTGACATTAGATTTGTTTTTCATTAGGTACATCATCCATCAATAACAGTACTTGTATCCAGCTAAAGAACTATTTCTGGATGTCCATACATTACTGTGGACCAAAAAAAAGAATGACTGTAAACTTTTCTCATTAACTCTAAAAGTGTATGTACTTCTGCGATACTTGACAAACTCACAGGTTTTACAAAAAGACTTTAAATAAAAGCTAAGCTTATGGAACATAATTTTCAGCTTAGAAGAGGATAAATGACCTACTCTATAATATTAAGAGTATCTTTTCTTGCTAGCTTACATAGACTTGAGATTTCTTTCCACCAGATTCCAGAAGGTATAAGCCTCCATCTTCAATCCCTTTAATTGTTTTTCTTGCTTGAAGGTCCTGAAAAATACAATGAGATATTGATAGCTTACATAGACTTGAGGGCTTTTGTGAGCTGGTTTACTAAGAGTAAATTACAAGCAAACTTGTCAACTAAGAGAGCAGGGATGAAATCCAGTGTTTCGACTTACATACTACGCCTAAAACATGTTCTCCATTCCAAGATTACATGCTTTGATTGTACTAGGTTTGACAATGATGACAACAGTCTAGGATTGTCAGTCATATAAATTTGTTGCTCTTGAGTCAATAATCCATGGCTTGCTATCAGCTTGATTTACCTTCTCCTGCTGCAGTTAAGGCAAATAGAGCTTTTCTAGTTTAGATGACATTGTCATACTCCTATTTACTGAGTTTTAATCTCATTGTATTTGGGATTAGGGCCTGTTCTGATATATTAAGGGCCTCATTAAAAACTCCTGATAGGAATTGGATGCTTGTGAGATGTGTGCAGTGAAGATTTTCCATACAGAATCCAACACTTGTGCATTGTGTGATTAGTCCTTTTACAATGAGTGTACTTAAGGTTGGTTCTATCTCGTCCTCATCCTCGTCCGCTTCCTGATTGTTCTCCTAGTGGAATGAATTCTCCTCTTCCAAGGCTTTTGCTGCCATTAGTAACTTGGTTTTGATTGAAAGCTGGTACAAGTCTAGTTCGCTCTAGTGGCACTTCATATTTGCAAAGTTATCTTCTGGAATTTCACCGGCTTGTTTAGTTTTGACCATGACTTCTGTAATTTTAAACGTTCTTGAAATATTATCTCTATCTGAATAGAGTCTTCTACCTTCTTGCTATATCTGTTTTGTTGTATCACACGCTGTTCTAGAGCGTGGTCATTAACCATCTTCTCTGAACCAGCCTTCTGTTGGCTTCTCTGATGGACCCCTTTAATGTACAATCTCTTTTCTCCTTCCTCCTCCTCCTCCTCCTCCTCCTCCTCCTCCTCCTTCTCCTCCTTCTTCTCGTTCTTCTTCTTCTTCTTCCTTTGCTTCTTATTCTTTGTCTGCTTCTTCTTCTGCTCCTCCTTCTTCTTCTCCTTCTTCTTCTTCTCCTTCTCCTTCTGCTTCTCCTTCTTCTTCTCCTTCTCCTTCTGCTTCTCCTTCTCCTTCTCCTTCTCCTTCTTCTTCTCCTTCTCCTTCTGCTTCTCTTTCTGCTTCTCCTTCTGCTTCTCCTTCTTCTTCTCCTTCTTCTTCTCCTTCTTCTTCTCCTTCTTCTTCTTCTTCTTCTTCTTCTTCTCCTTCTCCTTCTACTTCTCCTTCTGCTTCTCCTTCTGCTTCTTCATCTTCTTCTTCATCTTCTTCTTTTTTTGCTTCTCCTTCTCCTTCTCCTTCTCCTTCTGCTTCTCCTTCTCCTTCTCCTTCTGCTTCTCTTTCTGCTTCTCCTTCTGCTTCTCCTTCTTCTTCTCCTTCTTCTTCTCTTTCTTCTTCTCCTTCTCCTACTACTTCTCCTTTTGCTTCTCCTTCTTCTCCTCCTCCTTCTTCTTCTTCTTCTTCTTCTTCTTCTTGTTCTGCTTCTCCTTCTTCTTATCCTTCTGCCTCTCCTTCTTCTTATTCTTCTGTTTCTCCTTCCTCTTCTGCTTCTCGTTCTTCTTCTTCTCCCTCTCTTTCTGCTTCTCCTTCTCCTTCTCCTTCCCCTTCTCCTCCTCCTCCTCCTTCTTCTTCTTCTTCTTCTTCTTCATGAGCACCAAAAGATGGTGAATATGCGACCATTGCGATGATCCACAAGGAAGATTGTCAAACCCATTCACTATGGTTATGGGAACTGGTCACTCCAGGTTCATGTTTCTTTGCAGGTCCTCTTGATGAGAATGAACCTTCATTCTATGATGAAGCTAAAGTCATCAAAGAATGGGAGGACGCCATGAATGAAGAAATGAAAACACTGATGAAGAATGAGACTTGGGTTCTTGTTCCAAAACCCAAGGATATGTAGCCCATTTATTGCAAATGGGGGTATACAAGTTGAAATGAAAGGCATATGGGAGTATTGAAAGACTTGTTGCTTGAGGGTTCTCTCAAAAATATGGAGAGGACTATGAAGAAACGTTCAGTTCTGTGGTGATAATGACTTTTGTTAGAGTGGTGATCACTTTCGCAGCTAGTGGAGGATGAAAGTTACAGTAACTTGATGTCAAAAATGCCTTCCTTCATGGAGAGATTGATAAAGATAATTCATGGAGCAACCAGCAGGGGGGTATGTTTCAAGTTCCCATCCTGAACATGTTGTCAAGCTTAATGATGCAACGGAGGGAGGCAAGAGGGGTAGGAAGAAGATCACCGTCTTCTCACCACGATAGATCCTTGAATCTACAATGAAGATGGAAGGGAACAAACTCAAAATAAGAGAATATTATTGATAGAAAAGCTTTTTTTCTGTTCTAGAGCATGGTCATTAACCATCTTCCCTGAACCAGTCTTTTGTTGGCTTCTCTTATGGGTCTCCTTTAATGTACAATCTCTTTTCTCCTGCTCTGAAAAAGACACACAGTTTTGACCCATTGGAAGTAATTTATGTATTCTACCAAACATATTGATGTCATCTGAAGTCCCAGGTTATCTCCAAGGATCATTGATGCCTTGTCTTCTCTAATGCTTGTCATGATGTTTGTGGGTTTCAGGCTCTATTGGTTTTGAGAATAATCCGGTTCCCAAAACTATGATACTACGTTACAAAATTCGAGGGTTTGCTAATCTTGAACTAGGTTTTATTCTCCATGAAGAAAAAAAGAGAGAGAGATTCTTATTATTTTGAGAGAAAATAGGCTTACAGTCTGACATAAACTGCAGTATCCTCATCTTTAAATATAATTCATACTTGAACTCTTTTTGCAGCCCATTTATTTCTTTTGTCGGCTATTTTTTTGCAAGTTGATTTTGGCTTTATTAGGTGATTTCTATATTTACTCAAGTATTTGGAGAGTACTTTAGTGCAACCATATTTGAAATGAACCTAAATTCCAAATGAGTATTATGAGCCTTATTTTTCAAATTTTTTGAGCTTTGAATCTTCTGTTATTTTCTCAACAAACTGCATATTAGACGCATACATTTAGAAAGGAAAAGGAAATTAAAAACACATTAGTGAAAGCACTCAAGCCAATGAAAGGAAATTAATTTTTCCTGATGGGACAATTTGCAGCACAAACTGTAGTGAAGTTATTGAAGAATGTTGGATGATTTAAATATTAAATGTTAATGGTTTGCCATGGAAAAGGATAGATCGACACATTGTTAGCAGTTTTTATGAGGTGGGTTTACCATTACTATTGCAGAATAATGCTTCCATTCCCTGGTTCACAACAACAGGACACAAAAGGATAACATCATTTCGTTGGAACAAGTTACAGGCAGTAGTTGCAGACTAATGAGCTCAAGGAACAACAGAACAACACACAGTTAAATCAAACAGATATAAGGTCACATAATCTAAATCCCTGGCAAAAGCAGAATGCTGTCAAATGAGGTGAAACACAACACCAAAAAAGTTATAAGGCTCTGAGTACTCTATACTCATGAAATGTTTTTGCAGCATCCTGAAAAAGAGATGACAAGTTTATCAGTTTGCAAGAAAATAATTATCTAAAGAAGCAAGTACTACAATCGGAGATATCATAGGCTGATGATAATTAAGGAAAACTGGATATTGAAGGATATAGTTACGAGATCATTGTATTCCATGTCCTTGGTGCAGTAAAACTGCAATAACAAAAAGAGTACAGATGACAGGTGGATTTTGGTGATAATTCAATACTGACAAAAAATGGGTGTGATTATGCTAAACATAAGCTGGCATTGATGGATGCATTCACTAGCATTCACAAAGCTCCCATATGTTCCAGGAGGACGACATTCAATATCAGTATTAGCATCTGAATCAGGGCATCAGCTGCATTTCCTAAGAAGTGGTAGACCAAAGGAGATAATTGATGTTACCAATGACACTATGCATGCCTCCAAAATCTGCAATAAGAGAGGATAAGACATTAGAGCAGCAAAACCAGTATTCAGAGTATCAACAAACCTGGCATATTATATTTGAAAAGCATACTTTGACTCTCCTTTTATGCAGATATTTCTGATGCCATGAAGTCACGTAAAGAGTAAGTTGATTAAACAAGGCTCCTGACAATATCAAAGATAACAAAAAGCAATATTTATAAAAAAAAATTTACAGAATATTGGTGAGAAAAATAAAACTTCAAGGGTCACATGATACCAAGAAGGCTGCCAATAACAACAATTATGGCCTTGGGCAATAATTCCTGGAATGAGTAGTCCTCCTAATGACTTTATCAAACACAATAGTAAGTCTAGATACAATACTTGTTGGACAATGAAAACAATGTTTAAAACCAAAATCTCTAGTATTCACACCCTGATATGTCCCAAATTATGAATCCACCAGAGCCAAAATGCCCACACTTCCCACTCTTGCATCAACCCATTGCAGCACGTACCACAATAGCCACAATGGCAGAAGTAAAAAAATACTCTCCACATAAGATGGCTTCTCCACCTTGAATTAGACAAAGAAAAAACAAGTTAGCAACTTATATACATAATCATCAGAAGTCAAAGTAAAAAAACAGCTTCTGGCTATCATTCTGAGAAGGTACAAGAAGGAATATCGGATGACATAAACTAATTAAATGGACTAGCATTTCACCTAATCTTTAATTTCTTAAGAAAAAAATAAACCTAATAAGCTTAGCAACAAAAGGACTTCCAAATTATGCAGCAAGATGTACTTTGATACCATCATGAAGTAAAAAGTAGAGATAGTTTTCCTAACCAAGATGTGACTTCTTCAAGAGAAAATAGTACACCCCCAACAGGAGCTCTGAAAGCAACAGAAACCCCAGCAGCACATCCACACGTGACCTTTTAAATATTGGAGAGGGTCAATAAAAACGAAGAGCAAGATCTGAGAATTATAAAATTTAGGCAGACTGGATTTGTCATACATGCATGGCAGACAAAATATGCTCAACATTAGGCTTTGCATTCGTAGTAGAATTATCCAAGATAAACACACAAAAATACAGAAAAACAGTAAGCATGTAGATTATCACCTGGTGTCCACTAACAAATCCTCGTGTCACAATTTTTGACTGCAGTAGATTCAACATGGACGCTCCTTTTATTTATTTTTCTTTTTTATAAAAAAATATTATAATGAAGAATAGCTTTTTTCAGATTTGCAGCAAAAGTTCAACATTTTCAGAGGAAAGAACACTTGAGAACATTTCATGTGAGCAAGGTGCAATATCTCTTAAACATAAGCAAGTCCAGCACCAACAAATTCACAAGAGGTTCGAATATTCACAAGGTCTCGGAAATCCCGATCACTCTCAAAAATGTGCAGCCACTTAGAATTTAAATGATGCTTCATGGATCCACCCTGTGATGTCCAGAAGTGCAAGAACAAATAATTACACAAACAAATAAATCCTTTATAGATATCCCACCATGTGATGAGGACAATCGATAATGGCTAGAGAGAAAGCACAAGCTTGAGATAGTGAGAGAGCCCTTGACAATGCAATGAGGATGGCAGAATTCCTTCCAATAGGTATTGCTTGGAATAATCTCGCGATAAAATGAATAACAAATTCTTGTTCTGAATTACCAGTTCACCACATGCCTTCAGACAAGAAAAAATATGTTCTACATGAAAACTTAAGCAAGAATCAGAACCAAGTATCCAAATGAACGTGATTTCCTAGGTAGAAAGCCAAGTTAACAAACTAAGTTTCTCCCAATTCTTGTCATGTTTCTTTAAATGACCATCTGGCATCTGCAAATATCTATAATGGTCTGGTATAATTTAGAACTATAATGTCTCGAATGAATTTTGGTTGTTAATCAGCAAGCCTTCTTAAAAGAGAAGTGGCAAGGTTACTGTTTATTTTTTATCCTTTAAAATAGATATCTTCTATAAATGAGTTCAAATAGACCTGCTTTTCAAGCAAAATCACCAATCTTCGAAATAGTACACTTAAGTTACCTAACAAAGAAATAGAAGTTTGGGGGAATAGCCATCTACAAGAATAAGACCTACAAAGTTATCCAACAAACCAACAAACCTATGCCATTTTATTGTGGGTCAAACAGCCCATTTATTGTCAGATAACTTTAGTTGCCAAATTTATCTTTTGATAAAAATAACATGTTAAGAGTTTAGAATTAGAAAAGAAAATATTTATTTCATTCTGCTAACTATTGGGTAGAAGTTTTCTTTTTTTCAAAAAAAAGTTGTTTATTAGCTCCGGGTTTCGCACCATAAATTGCATCAAACAACTCTAGACAAGGTTGACTGGTTCCTTTCATGGGAACAAATTCATCTATTATCAGGTAGCCATAGTCTTTACTTCTCATGTAAGGTTCAGTCAATATTAACATATTACAAAAATTAATCAAATAAGACATGGCAAACATTACACAAGAAGTGGTAAGCATCCTTATATATATATATATATATATCATTACACAGCAATCTCATGGAAGTCAGCAATTTTAAGAAAATCCTTATATATAAAGAGTTTAGCAGGCAGAAAAGTTGTACTTGTCCAACTAGGGAAGCTATACAAGCACCAATATGAACAAGAGGGCCTTCTTTCCCAAGTGCATGCCCGCCTCCAACAGATCCAATGCTTCCAAATATCTAAAGATGCTCGAGCACGAAGGAAAGGTTGTGAACAAAGATCATAGCAAATAATATTAACACTAATTCAGAAGGTTGAAGATGAACCTTTCCAATCAATGTTCTGAACAGAAGGATTCCACGTGTATCAATCCCTGGATGGATATAAATAATATTTCCATCATAAGTATGGAGAAAAAGTGATAGGTGTTGTAGTTAATTACTCCCTACCATTTAAATAGCCTTTGATCTCAGGGATATACCAGACCCTGCTGCTGCTGGAGCAAATTGAGTGACGATAAATACAGAAGAAAATACCAATCCCAAATTAAGTATTGCATAAACCAAGAAACCATCAAACTATGAATGCTTTATAACAGAGAAAGTTGCAGCATATTGCCATCCAGAAACGTTTTCAACAGCTAGGTTTATGAAAATTGCAGCTAGTCCAGTCCCTGCGAGACACTAGAAAAACATAGTAACCAATCTAACCAATGATGTAAATGTCAAGTTATTGCAACATGCAACAATGAAGAATAATAGCGAGAATTTGTTAAAAAAGAGGCAGTCCAAAAAGATTGACAATTGATTATAAGTAAATACAAATTTACAATGAAGAAAAAAAAATACTAGAACAAACTAACTTAATCCTAACACTAAATCCCTAGTGCTAATCAAATTAGGTGAAAACAATATTAAAACTCATGGTATCGTAAAATTACATGACAAAGGATGTCTACATCAGCATTCCCCAATTATGATAACTGAACTATCTGAATAAGATCTAAAAAGGTGGGTATTATATTGAAGTAAACAATGGAGAAGTTGTGGTCAATACCAAGTTGTGCATCTATCCTGCTGGAGTAAGAAGTGACCAACAACTTTTTATGGTAAAACATGTAATAAATCATAACGGCATGAATTGGATGATAGAAGAGAAGTGAACATTTATTGCTTGGGAATTTCAAAACCCACAAGCTTAGAGAAGGAATGTGATGTTTGCATATATTCTGTACAATGATTATCAAAATATCTGATCCCTGTCAGAGAGGAGCATTCCATACTAAGATTTGGAGCCCATCTAGGGAAACTCATATCAAGCAATGCCCTTGCTTATGCACAAGTTTAAAATCCACTTAAATTAATTGAACTTTCACTATACCACTGAGTTAATGCCGACCCATAGCAAATAGGGCATTTGAAGGTAAAATGAGATCAAAAGAAAATGTATGGGCTTCGTTTGACAAACAATGAGATTGTTATGAGTCACTTCAATGTCTCCATAAGCATCAGGAGAAGGGAGAAACTTAAAAACCCCTCAAGTTAGATCTCACATGTAGTTGAAAAGGTAGGAAAGTGCTCAGTGAAACTCTAGACTTGATTTTAACTAGATATTATTCAACACCGACTACAAAACATTGTCTTGAGAAGCCTGAAGGTATCTGATTCACATGGCCATGTCTCCAGATTAGATGACATCTTGTTTCAATAAGGTAAGGGTCAGAAGGCTCTGATGTCAAGACCAGTTACTTGATTGGGCCAGATAGGTTGCATTTTACAGGAAATAGTACTGTTTCTCTAGCTAAAGTTGAAAATTTTCTGCTTTGTTTCCATTAGAAGATCATAATCAAGTCCTGGAGCTTGTAGGAAAGTTAACAAATTCTTCTATTTATGGTTCTAACTTCTATTCTAACTTATGGCATGTTTCTGCCCATATTGAATCAAAACTAAGCAGAGATACACAAGATTCACTCGACAACATAGCTAGAAAAAAAAAAGATCACCACTTGTCTCCTCACCAATGACAATGAGCAACGCAGCAGCCAACTTCCCTCTATGTGCCTGCAAACCATATTAAAAAGCCAAACAAATCCCACATATTACAAAACAATAACAAAGAAAACTGCAAAAAAACCCTAAATCCACATACCTGTTGTTCTTTCCTATACGCATAGTTCTCAATCA
>RXID01022393.1:0-22500 GCA_005019695.1 Trichopus zeylanicus subsp. travancoricus
CTACAGCAGTTGCAACTAGTACACCACTACTACAACTACTACTGCAAGCACTGCAACTACAACAATTATTGCAATTACTACTACCAATACTACGACTGCTACTAATACTACTACAACTACACATACTACAAGTGCTACTGCTACTATTCCAGTTGATACTAGTACTACTACAACTACTGCTCCTGCAGCTACTACAGCTACTACTACTACTGATGCTACTACTGCAACTATACCTACTGCTACTGCTACTACAAATACTACTACTACTACTCCTGCTGCTGCTACTACTGCTACTACTGCTACTAATATTACTACAACTATTGCTACTACCACGACTACTACTGCTGCTACTGCGGCTACTAATATTACTACTACTATTGCTACTACTACAACTACTCCTACTATTACTACTACTACAGCTACTACTACTACTACTACAACTACTATTACTACGGCTGCTAATACTACTACTATTCCCACAACTACTGCTACTGCTATTGTTGTTGATGCTACTACTACTACTACAATGACAACAACTTCTCACACTATGACTACTGCCGCTACTACTACTATTGCTACGACCACGACTACGACTACTACTAAGACTACAACTAAATCTACTACTACTGCTACTACTACAATCACAACTGCTACCACTACCTCTACTACTACTACTACTATAACTATAATGACTAATACCACTGCTACTACCGCTACAACAACAACTACTACTACAACAACTACTACAACTACTACTACTACTACTACTACAACTACTACTACTGCTACTGCTACTACAACTTCTACTACTACTGGCACTACTATTTCTACTACTATTAACAAGATTAGTACAACCACTTCTAATGCTCCGACTACAGCTACTACTACTACTATTGCTACTCCTACTATTGCTACGACTATTATTGCTACTCCTACTATTGCTACGACTACTACTGCAACAATTGCTACTTCTGCTACTACTACTACTGCTGCCGCGTTATAACTATTGCCCTGCTTCTAGTACTACTACAGTTGTTGTTGCTACTGCTGTTTCTCCAGCTACTCCCAGTACTACTATTACTATAACTACAGCTACTATTATTGCTACTACAGCTGCTACTATTACTAGTTGTACTCCAACTACTACTCCTACTATTTTCCCTACTACTACAGCTCCTACTGCTACGACTACTGTTATTAAGAATACTATTACTACTACCACAATAACTACTACTACAACTACTGCTACCACTACTGCTAAAACTATGACTACTACTGTTGTTGCTACTACAACTGCTACAACTTCAAAAGCTACTTCTACTGCTACTATAATAGTAGCAACAACAACAACTACTACTACTTTTGCTATTGCTCCTACTACTCCTACTACTACTTCTACTATTTCTACAACTACTACTACTATTACTTCACCAACTACTATTACTACTGCTATTACTATTACATCTACTACTACTACTACTACTACACCTACTACTAAATCTACAACTGCTACTACTACTACTACTAGAACTACTAGTACTACAATAACTACTACTACTACTTCTATAACACTAGCAGAACTACATCTACTACTACTACTTCTACAACTACAATGACTAGTACTGCTACTACTATGACTAATACTACAACTTCTACTACTACTACTACCTCTACGACTGCTACAATTGCTACTAGTGCTACTACTATTGCGACAACTACTACTGCTTTTGTTGCTACTGCTACTATTGCTATTATTATTGCTCCAGCTATTACAATTACTACTATTGCTATTACTTTGACTACTACTTCTACAATTGCTACTACTGCTACTACTTCTACTACAACTACAAATACAACTTCTACTACTACTAAAGCTCCAATGCTATTACTACAACTGCTACTACGACAACTACCACTAATATTGCTACTACAACTATTGCTACTGCTTCTACAACCACTGCTACTACAACATCTGCTTCTACTGCTATGACTAACACTACTACAAGAACTGCTACTACTACTGCTACTTCCACTATAGCTACTACAACTACTTCTGCTACTACTACAACAACAACTAGTACTATTGCCACAACAACTATTGCTACTATGAGTACTACTAGTAATACTACTACTACTGCTACTGCTACTACCATTACTACGAGTGCTACTCGTAATACTACTACTACTGCTGCTGCTGCTACTGCTACTAATGCTACTACTACGCCTACCACTGCTTCTAGTACTACTAATATCACTCATATACAACAACAGCTACCTCTACTACTACAACTACTACTACCGCTAATGCTACTGCTACAACTACTACTATTGTTATTTCTACTAGTACTACTGTTGCTGCTGCTGCTACTATTGCTACTGCTGCTAATAATGTTACTACTATAACTAGTACTCATAATACTACTACTACTACTACTACTACTACTACTACTACCACCACCACCACCACCACCACCACCACCACCACCACCACCACTACTACTGCTGCTGCTACTACTTCCACTACTACAACTATTGTGACTACTACAACTACTGCTACTATTGCTACAACTACTACTACTCACCCTACTACTACAATAACAACTACTACTACTACTCTACTACTACAACTACTAATACTACTATTGCTATGGTTGTTGCTGCTACTAAGACCACTATTGCTACTACTATTACTATTGCTATTACTAGTACTACTACTACACCTACAACAACTACTACACCTATTGCTACTATTGCTTCTACAACTACTAAAGCCCCAGTGCTACCACTACAACTGCTACTACTACAACTACCACCATTACTACGGCAAATACTATAGCTGCTACCACCACTACTGCTACTATCACTACAACTATTATTGCTACTACTAATACTACTGCTGCAACTACTACTACTACTACTACTGCTACTACTACAACTGCTACTACTAGAATTACTACAGATATTGCTACTACTACTACTACTACTACTACTTCTGCTACGGCTACTACTACTACTACCACCGCTACAGCTACTGTTGCTACTACTACTACTACTATTGATACTACTGTTGCTATTACTAATACTATAATTGCTACTGCTGCCACTACTGCTACCATTGCTACAACTGTTCCTACTAGTTGTACTTCAAATACTACAACAACTACTACTACTGTTACTGCTGCTCTAGTACTACTACTACCACGACTACTACTCCTACTACTAATACCAAAACTACTACTACTACTACTACTCATATGGCTACACCTTCGTCTACCACGACTACTACGCCTACTACTACTACTATCGTTGCTACAACTAATTCTGCTACTACAACTACTTCTGCTACTGCGTCTACTAACGCTACTTCTACTGTTCCTATTGCTATTACTACTACTATGATTATTCCTGCAACTATTGCTACAACCGCTACTACTAACACAACTAGTACAACAACTTCTACTATGACTAATACTGCTATTGCTACTACTACTGCTGCTACTACTGCCACAACTACTACTACCACTACTGCTACTGCTACTACTGCTGCTGCTGCTGCTGCTGCTACTACTAATACTACTACTTTTACCACAACTACTGCTAATCCTTCTACTGCTATTGCTACTACTACAACTGCTACTAGTACCACTAGCACTACCTCTACTACTGCTACTACGACAACTACTACTACTGCTGCCCCTACTATTAGTAATACTACGACTCCTATTACTACTACCACTACTATAACTACTACTACTCTTATTTCTGCAACTTCAATTGCTGCTACAACGACTACTACTACTGGTGCTGCTGCTGCTACTACTGCTACTAATGCTACTACTACTGCTACTACTACTATTACTGCTACTGCTACTACAACTGCCACAGCTACTAGTACCACTACTGCTACTGCTACTACTGCTGCTGTTGCTGCTGCTACTACTACTTTTACTACAACTACTGCTACTCCTACTACTGCTGCTACTACTACTACTACTACTACTACTACTACTACTACTAGTACTACTAGCACTACCTCTACTACTGCTACTACGACAACTACTACTACTGCTGTCACTACTATTAGTAATACTACGACTCCTATTATTACTACCACTACTACGACTACTATTACTCCAATTTTTGCTAGTTCAATTGCTGTTACAACTACTACTGCTGCTAGTGGTGCTGCTACTACTACTACTGCTACTGCTACTGCTACAACTATTGCTACTACTATTACTACTCCTACTGCTACTACTAGTACTGGTACTCCTGCTACAACTACTACCACTAGTACTACTGTAACAGCTGCTGTTGTAGCAGCTACTACTATAACCACTACAACTACTACTGCTACTGCTACTGCTACTCTTGCAACTGTTGCTGCTACTTGTATTACACTGTTACAACATCTACCAGTACTCGTAGTACTAGAAGTCCTACAACAATTACAATCACTACTACTACTAATACTACTACTAGAGCTACTACTACTACAACACCTGTCGCCACTAATACTACTACAACTAGAACAACTACCACCACTAATTCTATAGCCATGATGACTACTACTACAAGTACTACTACAACTACACGTACTACTACTATTACTACTATTGCTGCTCATGCTGCCATTGCTACAACTACTACTTCTATTGCTACAACTTCTACTACTACAACTACTATTGCTACTGCTACTGCCACTGCTACTTCCACTAATACTACTACTACGACTTCTACTATCAATATTACTGCTACTAATACTAGTACTACTACTATGACTACTACTACAACAACTACTAATACTACGGCTACTACTACTACTACTTCTACTACTACTATTACTCCTCTGAACATTCCGACTATTACTACTACTACTAGTACTACTACAACTACTGCTACTCCAACTATAACAATTCATACTTCTACCACTGTTACAACTACTACCACTACCTCTACAATTCTTGCTTCTACTACTACTACTGCTATTACTACTACTTATAATACTACGATTGCTACTATTACAACTACTACTGCTACTTCTACTGCAGCTCCACCTACTTCTACTACTACTACTACTTTTGCTATAATAACTATTGCTAATACTACTGCTACTATTACGACTACTATTACTTCCGCTACAACAACACTTATTACTACTACCACCACCACCACGACGACACTACTACTACTACTACTACTACTACTACTACTACTACTACTACTACTTCTGCTACTACTGCAACTGCTACTTCGAATATTACGACTACTGCTGTGGCTGCGATGGCTACTACTACTACCCCTATTACTACAATTACTAGTACAATTGCTATTAGTCCAACTTCTACTACTTCTATTGCAGCTACTACCACCACCACTACTATTGCCACTGTGACTTCAACTACGAGTACTACTATGACTACTGCTACTACTATTACTACTAGTACTACTTCTACTGCAGCTACTATTGCAGCTGGTACTAATACTACTTCTATAACCTCTACTACTGCTGCTGCTGCTCCTAGTTCTATACTGCTGCTATATCAACCAATACTCGTACTACTACAACTCCTGCAATAATTACTTTTATTACTATTGCAAGTACTGCGACTGCTACTACGACTACAACTCCTATCGCCACTAATACTACTACTACTAGAACCACTATTGCTACTAATTTTACTACTATGACTACTACTACTAGTACTACTAATTCTACTACTATTTTATGACTACTACTGCTACTACAACTACTACAAGTACTACAGCTACTACTGCAACAGGTACTGCAACTACTACTACTATTACTGCTACTATAACTAGTACTACCACTGCTACCATTACTACTACAACAGCAGTAGTACTATAACTAGTACTACTGCTGCTGCTGCTACTATTATTACTACCATGGCTACTATTACTCCTACTCCTACTACTACTATTACAATTACTAGTATATTACTACTACGGCTACTATTATTGCTACTACTACAACAACAACAACAACAACTACTACTACTACTCTGTTACTGCAACTACGATGAGTACTACTACTACTACTACTATAGGTTCTACTACAATTGTTGTGCTACTACTACGACTGCCACTGCTACTACTACTACTGCTGCTACTATCACTGCAACTACTTCTGCTACTCTGGCTATTGCTACTACAATGGCTACTACTACAACAACAACTACTACTACTACTGCCACTACTACTAATACTACTACTACTATCATTATTACAACTACTACTACTGCCACTACTACTACTACGACAACTACTGATAGTCCTATTTATACATGTACCACTACTACTATGACTGCTAGTACTACTTCTACTACTACTACTTCAACTATTACCACCACTTCCACTACTACTACTACTGCTTGTGCTTCTGCTACTAGTGCTACTACCACTTCAACAACAACTACTACTACTTTTGCTACGGCAACTGGAACTTCTAGAACTCCTACTACTACGACTACTACTAATACTGCGACTACTACTACTACTACCACAACAACAACAACAACACTACTGTTGTTGCTGCTACTACTACTACTCCTACGACTAGTATCACAACTATAAATACTTCTACTACAGCTATTACTACTCACTACTACTACTACTACTCCAACAACAACAACAACAACTACTACTACTACCACTACTACTACTCCAACTGGTATAACTACTACGACTACTACTACTCCAACTACTGCTGCTGCTACCACTACTACTACTACTACCGCTACTACTAGTCCAACTACTAGTAGTACTACTACTACTGCTGCTTCTACTACTACTACTACTACTGCCACTACCCCTACTACCACTCTGACTTTTATTACTGCTACGACTACTACTACTAGTACTACTACTAGTAGTAGTACTATTACTACTATTACTACTACTACTATTACTACTACTTCTAGTAGTACGACTACTACTACTATTACAACTATAGCAAGTACTACTTCTAGTCCAGTGATTACTACTACTACTACACGAATAACTGCTTCTACTACTACTACTACTACTTCAGCTACTACTGCTACTACTATTCCAACTTCTGTAGCTACTATTACAACTACCGTTTTTGCTGCTACACCTACAACTACTACTGCTTCCACTACTACTAATACTGCTACTTTTATTGCTACTAATACTGCAATAATAACAACAACAACTACTACTACTACAACTACTACTATAGCTACCGCTACTACTACTACAACAATAGCTACTACTATTGCTAGTACTACTAGTACGACTACTATTGCTACTACTACTACTACTACTACTACTACTACTACTACTACTACTACTATTACTACTACTACTAATATTACTGGTCCTACAAGTACTCCTCATACTCTAACTAAAATACTACTACTACTACTACTACTACTACTATCACACCTAGAACAACAACAACTACTACTACTTCCACTCCTACAACTACTACCACTATTACTATTGCTACTGCTGCTACTACTACTGCTACTTGCTCCTTTTCAATTCTACTTACTAATACACCACTACACCGTCATACTACTACTACTATAGTACTAACTACTTACTCCTATTAATACTACCACTACTACTACTACTATTGCTACTACTATTACTAATACTACTACTACTACTTTTGCTACTATTGCTACTACTACTACTGCTACTACTGCTATTACACCAATAGCTACTATTGCTACTACTCCTACAACTATAGCTACTGCTACAACTACAGCTATTAATGTTGATACTACAACTACCACTTCTGCCAATACAACTATTGCTTCTACTACAATTGCTAGTACTACTACCACTCTTGCAATGACTACTATAGCTCCTACTACTACATCTCCTCCTCCTCCTCCTCCTCCTCCTCCTCCTACTACTATAGCTATTGCAATAACTACTACTTCTCCTACTACTACTACTACTATGTCTACTACTACTACTGTTATTCTTCGTACAACTACTACTCCAACTAATACTACTTCTTCTACTACTACTACTCCTTTTACTACTACTGCTACTATTGGTAGAACTACTACTGCTAGTACTACTATAGCTACTGTCACTAATATTACTACAAGTGCTTCTACTTTTACTACTACTACTACTACCACCACTGCTATTGCTACTATTTCTACTATTGTTGCTACTGCTACTAATGCTACTACTGCTACTTCCACTATAGCTACTAATACTACTAGTGCTACCACCACCACCACTACTGCTCCAACTGATGCTACTACTACTATTATTACTACTACTACAGTTGCAACTAGTACACTACTACTACAACTACTACTGCAAGCACTGCTACTACAACAATTACTACAATTACTACTACTAATACTACAACTGCTACTAATACTACTACAACTACACCTACTACGAGTACTACTGCTACTATGCCAATTGCTACTAGTACTACTACAACTACTACTTCTGCAGCTACTACAGCTACTACTGCTGCTACTAATTCTACTACTGCGACTATACCTATTGCTACTAGTATTACTACTACTACTGCTCATGCCGCTGTTGCCACCGCTGCTGCTGCTGCTACTGCTAGTAATACTACTACAACTATTGCTACTGCCACGACTACTACTACTGCTGGTACTACTACTACTACTAATACTATACTACTATTGCTACTACTACATCTACTCCTGCTATTACTACTACTCCAACAACTACTACTACTACAACTACTATTACTACATCTGCTAATACTACTACTATTCCCATAACTACTGCTACTGCTATCGTTGTTGATACTACTACGACTACTATAATGACAATAACTTCTCACACTATGACTACTACTACTACTACTACTACTACTACTATTGCTATGACCACGGCTGCTACTACTACTAAGACTACTACTAAATCTACTACTACTGCTACTACTACTACCACAACTACTACCACTACCTCTACTACTACTACTACTTCTACTACTATAACTATAACGACTAATACCACTGCTACTACCACTATAATGACAACTACTACTACAACTACTACTACTTCTACTACTACAACAACAACAACAACTACTGCTACTACAACTTCTACTACTACTGCTACTACTACTAACAAGATTAGTACAACCACTTCCAATGTTCCGACTATAGCTACTGCTGCTACTACTGCTACTACTACTATTGCTACAACTACTACTGCTACAATTGCTACTTCTGCTAGTACTATAGCTAATACTACTACTATTGCCATGTTACAACTATTGCTCCTGCTTCTAGTACTACTACAGTTGTTGTTGCTGCTGCTGTTTCTCCTGCTACTCCTCGTACTACTATTACTATAACTACAGCTACTATTATTGCTACTACTGCTCCTACTATTACTAGTTGTACTCCAACTACTACAACTACTATTATCCCGACTACTACAGCTCCTACTGCTACGACTACTATTATTAATAATACTATTACTACTACCACTATAACTACTACTACAACTATTGCTACTGTTGCTACTGTTGCTATTGTTGTTACTGCTGCTACTGTTGCTGCTACTACTACTTTACCTACTTCTTCTCCCAATGCTACAACTGCTACTACTACTACAACATCTACTGGTACTACCACTACTTCTCCTAGTTTTACTACGGCTCATACCACAACTTCGACTACCATTATTATTACTGCTACTACTGTTGCTACTACTACTACTACTACTACTTCTACTGCTACAACCCTACTGCAACAACAAGTACTGCTACTACTACTACTGGTGTTATTTCAACTACTACTCCTATTACTGCTACTACTACGACTACTACTAATAGTACTACTACAACTACCACTACGGCAACTATTACTACTGCTACTACTACTACAACTACTACAACTATTACTACTATTATTACTACTACCACTACTACAACAACAACTACTACTGCTACTACTACTACCACTACAACTACTAATACTATTACTACTACTACTCCTACTCCTAATACTACTACAGCTTCTATTATTTTTGCAACTACTGCTACTACATCTATTGCTACTCCTACTACTTCACCTACAACTACTACACCAACTCCGATTACTACTACTACTCCTCCTGCTACCACTACTACTCCACTCCCAAACCAACTCCTCCTCCTCCTCCTCCTCCTCTTCCTCCTCCTCCTCCTACTACTACTACTACTACTACTACTACTACTACGACTACTACTACTACTACAACAACAATAATAATCTACCACTACTGCTACTACTACTACTGCCACCACAACAACAACAACAATAACTATTACAACTAGCACTACTGCTACTGCTGCTGCTACTACTACAACTACTACCAATACTGTTACAACAACAACTACTACTACTACTATTGCCGCTGCTGCTATTGCTACTCCTACTACAACTATTACAACAACTACTATTATTACCACTACAACTACTGCAACAACAACAACAAGAGCAACTACTACTACTACTACTATTACAACTAGTACTCCTGCTACTTCTGCTACTACTACTACTCTATTATTGTAGCTATTACCATACTGCTACTGCTAAAATTGTTACTACTATTACTACTTCTATGCCACCTACTTCTACTCTGAAAACTACCACTACTATTTCTACTCCTACTACTGCAACTACTACTCCTCCTATTACTACTACTACTAATGTTGTTGCTGCTACTACTACTACCACTTTTGCAACTACTACTACTACTTTACTAATACTACAATTACTACTGCTACTACAAGAACTTCAACTGCTACTCCTACTACTACTCCGATTTCTACTACCGCTACTCCTACTACTACTGCAACTACAATTACTACTGCTACAACTACTACAACTAATACTACTATTACTACTACCACTGCTGCTACTACCACTGCTACTACTATTTCTACAACTACTACTCCTTCTATTGTTACCATTATGACAACAATAACTACTACTACTACTACTGCTACTGCTGCTGCTACTGTTGCTATTACAACTACTACTACTACCTCCACCACTACTACTTATGCAACTACTGCAACACCACAACTATAACACTACTACTACTACTGCAACTAAATCTATGGTACTACTACTACTACTACTGCGACTACTACTAGTACTACAACAACAACTATTACTACAACAACTAATACTACTACTACTACTACTACTACCTTAACAACTACTACTACTGCTTCTATTACACTTCTACTACACTACTACCACAACTACTGGCACTGCCACTACTACTACTTCTTCTAATACTACAACTACTACTACTACTAGTACTACTACTGTTGCAACTACTTCTATAACTACTACTCTTATTCCAGCAACTAATACTACTCCTACTACTATTACTACTATTGCTACTACTACTACTACTGCTACTACTAGTACCCCTACAACTACTACTACTATGACTGCTATGACTACTACTATTGCTACGACTACTTCTACTACTACAACTACTACTAGTACTACTACAACTACTATTCCTACTACAACTTATGCTAATAGTCCTACTACGACAACTGCTACTACTATACCTACTACTACTACTACTACTACTACTGCTACTTCTTCTACTACTACTTCTACTACTACTTCTACTACTACTTCTACTACTACTACTTCTACTACCTCTACTACTAATCCTGCTGTTCTTGCTACTGCTGCTACTACTTCTCCTACAACTTCTACTATTGCTGCTACTACTACTACAACTATACTGCTACTGCTTCTACACCTGCTACTACTACTAATGCTACACCTACAACTACTGCTACTACTTCAACTATTTCTACTACTATAACTACACTACAATTGCATTGACTACAACTACAACAACAACAACAACTGCTACTACTATAATTTCTGCTATAACTACCACTACTATTACTTCAACTGCTACTACTATTAGTACTACTACTTCTGCCGCTACTGCGACTGATGTTATAGCTACTACTACTATAGATACAATAGCTATGACTACTCTTACGACTAATACTACCACTTCTGTTACTACTACTACTACTACAACAACTACTACTACCACTATTGCCGCTACCACAACTATTACTGCTTCAACTACGACTACTACTACTACTACTACTTTTTCCACAATAACAACTAATGCTCCTTCTTCGACTATTACAGTCGCTGCTGCTACTACTATTGCTACAACTACTCCTATTGTTACTACTACTACTACTACCACCACCACCACCTCTACTACTGCTAGTGCTGCTACTACTGCTATAGCTACTTCTAATCCTACTATTGCTACTATTATTGCTACAGCTATCGCAACTACTATTACTACTAGTTCTACTACTGCCACTACTACTACTGCTATTACTACTACTACTATTTCTACTACTATAACTACTACTATTCCTACTATTGTTGCTACTATTGCTAATACTACTATTGATAATACAAGTACTGCTACCACTACTTTTACTTCAACTACTACTCATACAGCTGCTGCTACTACTACTACTAAAAAAGCTATTACTACAACCACCGCATCTACTGCAACTACCACTACACTAACAACAACAACTACTACTGCTATTACTACTGCAACTACTGCTACTCCTACTAATACTACTCCTACTGCTACTCCTACTAACACTACTACTATTGCTACTACTATGACTACTGCTACTAGTACTACTGCTACTACTGCTGCTAATACTACTACTGCTATAGCTACTACTACTTCGGCTAAAGTACTGCTACTACTACTACTACTATTACTAATACTCTGCTACTACTACAATGACTACAACTACTACTACTATTATTGCCACTACTACTGCTACTGCTACACTACTACAACTGCTACTATTACTTCGACTACTACTATAATTATTACTACTACTACTACTACAACTACTGCTACTTCTGCTACAATTGATTATGCTACAACAACAACTACTACTACTACTACCGCTGCTACTACTAATACTACTACTATTGCTTCTACTACTTTTATTGCTACTACTACTACTACCGTAGCGACTGTTGCTACAACACTACCACTTCTGCTGTTGTTGCCGCTACCACCAGTGCTACAAGAACTACAGTTGCTATGACTACTGCTACTACTACTGATATGTTTGTTGTTGCTGGTCTTACAACTACCACTGTTGTTGTTGCTACAATTACTACTGCTTCTTCTACTTCTACTTCTACGACTACTACTACCACTGCTACTGCTACTGCAACAACTACTACTGCTGCTGCTACTGCTGCTACTACTACTACTACTACTACTACTACTACTACTACTACTACTACTACTACTACTATTACTACTACTACTACTACTATTACTACTACTACAACTAGTACAACTGTTGATACCACTACTGCTATTGCTTCTACTACAACTATTACTACGACTCCTATTACTATTAGTACTACTACTACTCCTACTATAACTTTTTCTACTATTACAACTACCACTATTATTACCATAAGTACAACTATTACTGTTGCTGCAACTACTACTATTACTACTACTAAAGCAATTACTGTTGCTGCTCTTAATACTACTATGCAAATTGCTGCTACTACTTCTATTATTACTTCAACTACTGCTACTACATTGGTTGCTGCACATAATGCTACTCCAACTACTGCTACTGCTACTACTATTGTTGCTACAACTTCTACTACTACTACTACAATAACTACTACTGCTGCTACTATAACCACTACTAGTACTACTATTACTACTACTACTACTATTGCTACTATTGCTACTACTACTATTGCACATACTATTACTACTAGTACTATTATTACTACTACTACAACTGCTACTACTGTAACAACTACTACTACAATACTACTAATGCAACTACTGCTCCAACTTCTACTATTACTACTGCGAAAGCAATTACTACTGTTGCTATTACTACTACTACTCCTACTACTACTACTACTTTTATTATCTCTGCTACTTCTACAAGTACTTCGGTTCCTACACGTGATGTTACCCCAACTACTACTACAACTTCTATTTTTAGCACTACTACTTCTACTACTACTACATCGACTACTACTAGTACTACTGCTACTACTACTACTACTACTACTACTACTACTACTACTACTACTACTACTACTACTACTACTACTACTACTACTACTACAACTACTACTTCCTATACTTACTACTACTACCTACTAGCCACAGTTGAAGACGTTTGTAGCAACAATAGTCGTAGTGGGCCAATAGTAGAAGCAAGTGTTAGATAAGCAGACAATAGTACCTGTCATAGGGTTGTAGTAGTATTCATATAGTAGTAGTAGTAGTTGTGTTGTTGTAGTAGTCAGTAGTATTTCTTAATAGTAGTTGTAGTAGAAGTAGTAGTAGTAGTGGTAGCTATAGTAGCAGAATTAATAGTAGAGTAGTAGTAGTAGTAGTAGTAGTAGTAGTAATAGCATTAGTAGCCGAAGTTGTAGCAGCTATAGTAGCAGAAGTAGTAGTAGTAGGAGTAGTAGTTGTAGTTGTAGTGGTCGTAGCATGCATAGTAGGAGTAGAAGTAGTAGCAGAAGTAGTTGTTGTAACAGAAGTAGTAATAGCAACTATAGTGGTCGTAGTATTAGTGGTAGTGGTAGTGGTAGTAGTAGTAGTAGTTGTAGTAGGAGCAGTAGGAGAAGTAATGATTGTTGGAGCTACAGTAGTAGTAGGAGAAGTAACAGTAGTAGCAGTACGAGTAGAAGTAGTTCTAGTAGCAGAAGTAGTAGGAGTATTAGTAGTAGCAGTAGTGGTTGTAGTAGTAGTAGTAGCTGGGGTATTCGTAGTACGGGTATCACTAGTAATTGAAGCAGTAGCAGTAGGAGAAATAGTAGCAATAGTAATAGTAGAAGTAGATGTATTACCAATAGCAGTAGTAGTAGCAGTTGCCGTAGGGGCAGTAGTAGTAGGAGTAGCAGTTGCATTTGCTGTAGCCAAAGTAATTGTAGTACAGTAGTAGTAGAAGTATCACTAGGAAAAATAATGGTAGTAGTAGTAGTAGTAGCAGGAGTAGTAGTAGTAATAGTAGTAGTAGGAGCAGAACAAATAGTAGTAGTAGTAATAGTAGTTGGAGAATTCAAAGTAGTAGTATTAGTAGTAGCAGTGGTAGTAGCAGCAGTAGTTGTTGTAGTAGTAGCTGTAGCAAGAGTGGGGGAGCAGTAGTAGAAGAATTAGTAGTAGTAACGGTAGCATTAGTAGTGGTAGCAATAGTGGCAGTAGTAGTAGTTGCAGTAGTAGTAGTTGTAGTAGTAGTTGTTGTAGTAGTAGTTACAGTAGTAATAGCAGTTGTAGTAATAGTAGTAGAAGCCGAAGTAGTAGTAGTCATAGTATTAGCAGCACTCGTAGTCGTAATAGTTGTAGGAGCCGTAATGGTAGCTATAGCAGTAGTAGTAGTAGTAGTAGCAGTGGTGGTAGTAGTAGTAGCGGTGGTGGTACCAATAGATGTAGTATAGTAGTAGTGGCAGTAGTAGTAGTAGCAGTAGCAGCAATAGTAGTAGCAATAATAGCAGTAGTATTAGTAGTAGCAGTGATAGTAGTAGCAAAAGTAGTAGCAGCAACAGCAGTAGTTGTAGTGGTCATAGTTGTGGTTGAAGTATTTGCAGTAGTAGTAGTAATAGTGGGGATAGTAGTTGTTGTAGTAGGAGAAGCAACAACATTAGCAATAGCAGTTGTTGCAACATTTGTAGCAGTAGTAGTAGTAGCTGTTGTATAAGAAGTAGAATTAGAAGTTATAGCAGTAGTAGTAGTAGTGGCAGTAGTAGTATTAGCAATAGTAGTATTAGCAGTAGTTGTAGTAGTAGTAGCAGGAGAGCAGAAGTAGCAATGATAGTTGTAGTAGCAGAAATAGTAGTAACAGTTGCAGTAGTAGTAGTAGTATTAGCAATAGTAGTAGCAGTAGCAGCAGTTGTAGTAGTAGCAGTAGTAATAGTAGTAGAAGAAGTCGTAGCTGAAGTTATAGCAGTAGTTGTTGTTGTTGTTGTAGTTGTTGCAGTATTAGGAGTAGTAGCACCAATAGTAGTAGCAATAGTAGGAGCAATTTTAGAAGTTGTAGTAGTAGTAGCAGTACAAGTACTCACTGTTGTAGCAGTAGTAGCTGAATTAGTAGTCGCAGTAGTTGCTGTTGAATCAGCATTAATGGTACTAGTAACAGTAGATGCAGTATTAGCAGTTGTAGAAGTGGTAGAAATAGTAGTAGTGAAATTAGTAGAAGTAGTAGTCATAGTAGTAGCAGAAGTAGAAGCAGTAGTAGTCTAGTAGTAGTAGTAGTAGTAGCAGTCGTAGTAGTTGTAGGAGAAGTAGAGCAGTAGCAATACTATAGGAACAGTGACAACTGCAGTATCAGTAGTAGTAGAAGTAGTAGTAGGAGTAGCAGTAGTTGTTGTTGATGTAGGAGAAGTTGTACTAGTCGCAGTAGTAATAGTTGTGGTTGTACCACTTGTAGTATCAGTAGTAGCAAAAGTAGCAGTTGTAGTAGCAGCAGCAGTAGTAGTAGTAGTAATAATAGTATTAGTAATAGTTGCAATATTGGTAGTAGTATTAGTAGTAGAAGTAGTAGTAGCTAAAGCAATTGTAGTAGTAGTAGTGTCGTAGCCACCGCAGCAGTGGTAGTAGCAGCAGCTGTAGAAGTAGTGGTAGCGGTGGCATTAGTTGTTGTAGTAGTAATAGTAGTAGTAGGAGAAGTAGTAGTTGTAGCAGTAGTAGTAGTCATAGTAGTAGTGGAAGTAGTATCTGTAGTTGTAGTAGGAGAAGTTGTAGCTGCAGTAGCAGTTGTAGTAACTGTAGTAGTAGTTGCAATAGTAGTAGCAGAAGTGGTAGTATTAGTAGTAGTAGTGTTAATAGCAGAATAATTAGTTGTAATAGTTCTATTAGTAGCAGAAGTTGGAGTAGCAGCAATATTAGTAGCAGTGATAGTAGGAGTAGTAGTACAAGTACCAGTAGTAGTAGCAATAGTAGAAGCAGCAGTAGCAACAACAATAGTAATAATGGTAGGAGGAGGAGGAGGAGGAGTAGTAGTAGTAGCAATAGTGGTAGTGGTAATGGTAATAGTTGTAGCAGCAGTGGTAGCGGCAATAGTCATAATAGTAGCAGTAGTTGTAGTAGTACTAGTAGTAGTTGCAGTTATAGTAGTAGTAGTAACAATAGTATTATTAGTAGTAGTAGTAGTAGTAATAGTAGTATTAGTAGTAACAGTAGCAGCAGTATTATTGGTTGCAGTAGTAGAAGTTGCTATAGTAGTAGTCAGAGCAGTAGTACTAGTTGTAGTAGTAGTAGTGGCAGTAATAGTTGTAGCGTAAGATGTAATAGTAGTAGTAGTAGCAGTGGTAGTTGTAGTAACAGTAGTATTAGTAGGAGCAGCAGTTATTGTAGTAGTAGAGTTTGGAGCAGTGGTAATAGTAGTAGCAGATGTAGTAGCAATAGCAGAAGCAGTAGAAGTTCTAGTAGTAATATTCGTAGTAGCAGTTGTAGTATTAGTAGTAGTAGTTGTGGTAGTAGTAAAACTAGCAGCAGTTGCAGTTGCAGAAGTTGTAGTAGTAGTAGTAGCCATAGTAGTAGTTGTTGTAGTACTTGTAGTAGTTGTTGTTGTTATTGTGGCAATAGTAGCAGTAGTAGTATTAGCAGTAGTGATTGTAGTGGCAGTCAAATTAGCCGTACAAGTAGCGGTAGTAGTAGCAATAGCAGTAGTTGTTGTTGTTGTTGTAGCAATAGTAGCAGTAGTAGCGGTAGTAGTTGAAGTAATAGTAGTAGCAGTAGCTATTGTAGCAGTAGTTGTTGTAGTGGTAGTCGAAGAAGAGGTAGCAATAGTAGCAATAGTAACCATACTAGTAGTAGTAGTCGTAGCACTAGTCGTAGCAGCAGCAGTAGTAGTAGAAGTTGTAATAGAACTAGAAGTAGTAGTTGTTGTTGTAGTAGTAGTAGTAGTAGTTGTTGTAGGAATACTAGAAGTAGTAGTAGTAGTAGCGGCAATAGTATTAGTTGGAGTAGCAGACTACTGTTACTACGAATACTACTTCTCCTACTACGAGTACTACTGCTGCTACTACTAGTTTCAATATTGTTACTTCTACTCCAACTACTACTCATACTAGTACTACAAATGCTTTTACAACTACTTCTACTCCTACTGCTGCCACTGCTACTATTACTATCACTACTTTTACTACGACTATTACTACTACTACTATTACTACTACTACTGCGAGTGCTACAACTCCTACTACTACTACTCCTATTACTACAACTGCTACTACTTCTACTACTCTTACTACTACGACTGCTATTACTACTACTCCTACTACTACAACTTCTACTACTACGACAATTGCTACTACTACTACTACTACTACTTATTCTACTACTACTACTCCTTCTAATGCTACTACTACTCCTTTTATTGCTACTCCTACTCCTACTCCTACTGCTACTACTACTACTACTGTTGCTACAACTTATACTACCACTACAACACTTATGACAACCACTGTGACTACTACTATTACAACAACTACTACTACAATAACAACTACTACTATGACAACAACTACTGCTATTACTACTACTACAATAACAACTACTACTATTACAACCACTTCGGCTACTACTACTTCTGCTACTACTACTACTACTACTACAACTCCTACTACTACTAGAACTACTATTTGTTCTACTACAAATACTACTACTACTACTACAAGTATGAGTACAGCAACAGCTATTACAGCGACTACTACTACTGCTACTACAACTATTCCACCTACTACTACAGCCATTGCTGCTGCTACAACTACTACTCCTATTACTGCTACTATTACTAAAACTACTACTACTACTACTACTTCTACCGCAACTACTACACTACTAAAACTTCTCCTACTACTACTCGTACTCCTGCTACTACTACAACTACTAGTGTTGCTACTACTACTACCTCAACTAACACAACAACTACTACTACTGGTACAACCACTACTACTACTCCTACTGCTACTACTACTACTACATCTACAACTAGTACAACAACAACTACTACTACCACTATTGCCATTACAATAACTACTGCTGCTACTGCTACAACAACAACAAGTACTACTACAACTACTCCTCCTACTATCACAACCACTACATCTACTACTACTACTACTACTACAACAACAACAACAACAACTACTACTACTACAACTACTACTGTTGCTGCTGCTGCTACTGCAACTACTACTTCTACTGCTACGTCTACTACTACTGTTGCTGCTGCTGTTACTACACTACAACTACAACTACTACTACAACTACTACTCCTACACCAACTCCTACTCCTTCTACTACAATAACAACAACAACTACCACAACTACTACAACTACAACTCCTACACCAACTCCTACTCCTACTACAACAACAACTACTACTACTACTACTACTACTACTACTACTACTACTACTACTACTACTACTACTACTACTACTACTACTACTGCTACTACTTCTATTACTACCACTAATACTACTAAAACAATATCTACTACTACTTGTACTCCTACTCCTACTACTTGTACGATTACTACAACTACTACTACCTCTATCGCTATTGCTATTGCTACAACTACTTTTACTACTTTTGCTACTACTACTGCTTCTACCAATTCTGCTACTGCTATAATAATAACTACTACTACTACTACAACAACAACAACAACAACAACTACTACTACTACTACTCCTACTGCTGCTACTAATACAACACTATTGCTTCTCCTACTACCACTATTGCTAGTACTACTACTGCTATTGGTGCTATAACTACTACTAATGCTACCACTGCTATAACTGCTGCAATGACTACTACAACTATTGCTATTACAACAACTACTACTACTACTAAAGTTGCTATGGCTACTACCCTTACTACTATCACTACTTCTACTATGACTACTACTATGACTACACTACTGCTACTGCTACTACTACAGCTACTTCTACTTCTACTTCTACTACTACTACTACTACTACCACTACCTCAACTACTACTACTACAACTACTACTAGTACTACTACCCCCAACTATGACTATTACTATAACTAATACTACTACTACAACAACAACTACTCGTACTGCTTCCACTACTACTCCTACTAATACTACTATTGCTACTACTACTACTATTTCTACTACTACTACAACTGCTGCTACTACTTCAACTACTACTTCTACGCGTACTACTACTACAACTGCTGTTGTTGCTGCTCTTACTACTTCTATGGCTACTACTACTTCTACTACTCCTACTCTTCCTACTACAACTACTCCTACAACTACTACTACTGCTACTCCTTTTGCAACTACTACTACTTCTTCTGCTACTACTACTACTACTTCTACTACTACTACTTCTAATGCTACTACTCCTTGTGCTACTCCTACTACTACTACTACTATTACTACTATGACTACAACTCCTCCTCCTCCTCCTACTGATACTAATAGTACCATTACTCCACCTACTACTAATGCAACTATTACACCTACACCTACTACTATTCCTACAACTACTACAACTGCTACTTCTACTACTTCTACTTGTAGTACAACTGCTGCTACTACTGCTCCTGCTACTGCTACTACTATTACCTCTACTACTACTACTATTCTTACCCCTACTCCCACTGCTTCTACTACTACTCCTACTACTACTACTACTACGGCCACTACTATAGCTATGCTAAAACCCATTACTACTAATAATCCTACTACTACTACTACCCCTACCCCAGCAACTACTACTCAAACTACTACAACTACAACTACTACTACAACTACTACTACTACTCCTACTCCAACAACCACTACTACTGCAACTACTACTACTGCTACTACTATTGCTGTTGCTGCTGCTGTTATTTCTATTAGTACTACTGCTAATACTACTACTATTACTATTACAATAACTACTACTACTACTACTTTTACTTCTAATACTACTATTAATGCTTGTACTTCGACTACTGGTACCCCTAACACTATTGCTACTACTACAATAATGACTCCTATAGCTATCGCTAATGCTTCTACTAGTACGACTACTACTACTACTACTGCTGCTGCTACTGTTGTTGTTGCTACTGCAGCTACTACTGCTACTACTACTACAACTACTACTACTTCTACTACTACTACCACTACTACTACTAATACTACTTCTACTAGCAGTATTTGCAGGAGTAGTAGTAGTTATTGTAGTAGTAGCAGTATTTGTAGTAGTTGTAGTTATAGTAGTAGTATTAGTTATAGTAGTAGTTGTAGTACTGGTTGTAGTAGTAATTGTAGTAGTATTAGTAATAGGAGTATCGTAGTAGTAGTAGTAGTAATTGTAGTAATAGGAGTAGTAGTATAAGTCGTAGTAGAAGGAGTAGCTGTAGTAGCAGGAATAGTAGTAGTAGAAGTAGTAATAGTAGTAGTAGTAGTAGTAGCAACAACAACAATAGTAGTAGTAGTACTAGTTATAGTAGTAGGAGTAGTCATTGGAGTAGGAGTTGTAGGAGTAGCACTAGAAGTAGTAGCTATAGGAGCTATAGTAGTAGTAGCAAAGAAGTTGTAGCAGAACTAGGAGTAATAGTAGTAGAAGTCACAGTACTAGTATTTGTAGTAGTATTAGTTGTAGTGGTAATTGTAACAAACGGAGTTGAAATTTTAGTAGTAGCTGTAGTAGTAGGAAAAGTAGTTGTAGTAGAAATAGTGGTAGTAGAAGTAGTAGTAGCAGCAGCAGTAGTAGATGTCGTAGTAGTAGTAATAGGAGAGTAGTAGAAATAGTGGTAGTAGCAATAGTAGTAGTAGACATCGTAGTAGTAGTAACAGGAGGAGGAGTAGTAGTAGTAGTAGTAGTAGCAGTAGTAGGAGTAGCGATAGTTATAGCTGTTGTAGTAATAGTAGTAGTCATTGTAGTTGTGACAGAAGCAACAACAGCAGTTGCAATTGTAGCAGTAGTAGTGGTAATATTAGTGGCCACAGTAGTTGTAGTCATAGTAGTAGTAATAGAAGTAGTAGCAGTAATAACAATATTAGTAGTAATAGTAGTAATAATAGCAGTAGCGGCATCAGAAGTAGTATTAGTACCAGTAGAAGTAGTAGTAGTAGTGGTAGCAGAAGTAGTATTAGTAGCCGTTGAAGTAGTAATAGTAGCAACAATAGCAGAAGCAGCAGCAATAGCAGCCGCATTAGCATTAGTAGTAGCAGTAGGAGTAGTAATAGTAGTAGTAGAGGCTGTAATACTAGTAGTAGCAGTAGAAGTAGCAACTGCATCAGTAGTATTAATAGTAGTATTAGTATTAGTATTAGTAGTAGTCGTAGTAGCTGTTGCAGTAGTAGGAGTAGTAGTAGTAACAGTAGTAGTTGCTGCGAGAGTTGTACTAGTAACACTAGTAATGGGAAGTAGCTGAAGTAGTCG
>RXID01022393.1:25000-31662 GCA_005019695.1 Trichopus zeylanicus subsp. travancoricus
AATGGTAGTAGTAGTAGTAGAATTATTTGTAGAAGTAGTAGTTGTAGTTGTTGTAGCAATTGTAGCCTCCGTAGTAATAGTTGAAGTAGTAGTAAGAGCATCAATAGTTGCCACTATTGTATTAGTAGTAGTTGTAGCAGCAGCAAAAGTAGTAGCAAGAGCATCAATAGTAGCCACTGTAGTAGTAGTAGTAGCTATAGCAACAGTAGAAGTAGTAGTAGTAGTTGGAGTAGTGGCAACAGTAGTAGGTGCAGTTGTAGTAGGAGATGTAACACAAAATAATAGCAGTAGTAGAAGTAGTAGTAGTAGCTACAGTAGTTGAGTATTAGTAGTAGCTGTTAAGGTAGTAGTAGTAGTAGTAGGAGATGCAGTAGTTGTGGTAGTAGTAGTCATAGTAGTAAGAGTTGTGGTACTTGTTGTCGTAGTAACAGTAGCATTGGGAGTTCCAGCATTAGTAGTAGAAGTAGTTGGAGCGATATTACTAGAAGTTGTAGTAGTAGCAGTTGTAGAAGTAGCAAAAATAGCAGTAGTAGTAAGGAGTTGTAGTTTTTGTAGCAATAGTTGACGTAGCAGTAGTAGTAGAAGGAGTACCTATAGTAGTAGTTGTCATAGCTGTGGTGGGAATAGTAGCAGCAGTTGTAGTAGTAGTAGGAGTAGTAGTTGTAGTAGCAGCAGCAGCAGTAGTCATAGTAGAAGCAATAGTATTATTAGTAGGAGTAGTAGTAGCAGTATTAGTAGTAGTAGTATTAGTAGTAGCAGTACCAGAAGTAGCAATAGTAGCAATTCTAGTGGTAATAGTTGTAGTAGTAGTAGTAGTAGTAGTAGTAGCAATAGTAGTAGTATGAGTAATAGTAGTAGTAGTAACAGTAGTCATAATAGTAGGGGAAGTAGAAGTAGTAGTAGTAGCAGCAGTAGCAGCCGTAGTGGTAGTAGTAGTAGTAGTTGTTGTTGTTGTTGAAGTAGTAGTAGTAACAGTAGTAGTAGTAGTAATAGTAGCAGTAGTAGTAGCAGTAGAGTAGTTGTAGTAGTAGTAGTAGTAATTGTACAGTAGTGGTAGCTAGTTAAGTATTCGTTGTAGTCGTAGTAGTGTATTGTTAGTAGTAATAGTAGCAATAGTAGTAGTAGCAACGCTTCTTATGTCGTAGTAGTAGTCGTAGTAGCAGTCGTAGTGGTTGTAATAGTAGTTTTAGTAGTAGTAGTAGTAGTAGTAGTAGTAGTAGTAGTAGTAGTGGTAGTAGTAGTAGTAGTAGCAGTAATAGTAGTGGCAGTAGTAGAAGTAGTAGTAGTAGTAGCAATAGTGGCAGAAGTAGGAGAAGTAAAAGTAGAAGTAGTAGTAGTAGTAGTCGTGGCAGCCGTAGCAGCCATAGCTGAAGCGGTGGCAATAGTTGTAGTTGAAGAAGAAGAAGTAGTAGCAGTAGTAGAAATAGTAGTCATAGTTGTTGTAGTAGTATTATTAGTAGGAATAATTGCAATACTAGTAGTAGTATTTTTTATAGGAGCAGTAGCATCAGCTGTAGTAGTAGTAATAGTGGCAGTACTAGTAGTAGTAGTCATAGTAGAAGTAGTAGTAGTCCTCGTAGTAGTAGTAGTAATTATAGCGATAGTAGTTGCTGTTGTATTAGTAGTAGCAATAGTAGAAGGAGCAAGAGAAGTAGTAGTAGAAGTAGCAATTACATTTGCAGTAGTAGTAGTAGTAGGAGGAGAAGTAGTAGTAGCATTAGTAGTATCATTAGTAAAAATATTAGTAGTTGTAGTTGTAGCAGGAATAGTAATAATAGTAGCAGTAGGAGTAGAAGAAATAGTAGCAATAGTAATAGTAATAGAGCAGCAGCAGTAGTCGTCGTCGTAGTAGTAGTAGTAGTAGTAGGAGGAGGAGGAGGAGGAGAAGTAGTAGTAGTAGCCATAGCACTAATTGCAGTAGTAGTTGTCATAGTAGTAGCTGTTATGGCAAAAATATTAGTCATAGCAGTAGCAGTTGTGATAGTAGTTGTAGTAGAAGCGATAGTCATAGAAGTAGCAAAAGTAGCAGTAGCAGTAGCAACTGCAGCAATAGTAGGAGTGATAGTAGTTGCAGTTGTAGTTGTAGTAGTCACAGTAGTAAAAGTAATAGTAGTACAAATTGTAGTAGTAGTAGTAGTAGTAGTAGTAGGGGTAGTAGAAATAGTAGTAGCAAGAGTAGAAGTTGTAGTAGCGATAGTAGCTGTGGCAAAATGGACAGTCAAAGCTGTAGTAGTTGTAGAAGCAATAGTAGGAATAGTAGTAGTAGTAGTAGTAGTAGTAGTAGTAGTAGTAGTAATAGCAGTAGTAGCTGTAGTTGCAGCAGTGGAAGTAGTAGTAGTAGTTTTAGTAGTTAGGGTAGTAGTTGTAGTTGTTGTAGCAGCAGTAACAGCAGAAGTGGTACCGATAGTAGTAGTAGTAGTAGTAGAAGAAGAAGAAGAAGAAGTAATAGTTGTAATGGTGGTTGTTGTTGTTGTTGTTGTAGTAGTAGTAGTTGTAGTTGGAACAACAGCAACAGTAGGTGCAGTATTGGTATTAGTTGTCGCAGTAGTAGTAGTGGTAGCTGTATTAGTTGTAGTAGTAGTTATTGTTGCAGTCGTAGTAGTAGTAATAGTAGAAATAGTAACAGTAGCACTTGTAGCAGTAATACTAGCACTTCTAGTAATAGTAGCACTCGTAGTACTAATAGTAGTAATAGTAATAGGAGTAGCACTTGTAGTAGTAGGAGTAGGTGTAGGAGTAGGACAGGTAGTAAGAGTTGTAGTAGTAGTTGTTGTTATAGGAGTAGTAGTAGGAGTATGAACCAATGTTGTAGCAGTAGTAGCAGTAACAGTAATAGAAGTAGCTGTAGTAGGATTAGTAGTAGCAGTTGTAGCAGTAGCAGTAGTGGTAGTAGTAGTAGTAGTAGTAGTACTAGTAGTCGTAATGGTTGTAGAAGTAGTTGAAGTTGTAGTAGTCCGCCGTATTGGTTAGTAGTCGTGTAGGAGTTATTAGTAGTAGTAAAAAAAGTAGTTGTAGTAGTAATAATAGTAGTAGCAATCATAGTAGCAGCAGCATTAGAAGTAGTGGTAGTAGTAGCAACAATAGTAGTAGCAGTACTAGAAACAGCCGTAGTTGTCGTAGTGGTTATTGTAGTAGTAGAAGCAGTAGTAAGGGGAGTGGTATTACAAGTAGTAATTATTGTAGTAGTAGTAGCAGTAGAAGCAGTAGTAGTACGAATGGTCGTAGCACTAGTAGTAGTAGCTATTGTAGTAGTAGTTGTAGTAGTAGTAATAGCACTTGTCGTAGTAGAAGTAGTCGTGGTAGTAGTAGTAGTATTAGTAGTAGTAGTATTAGTAGTGGTAATAGTAGTAGTTGTTGGAGTTGCAGTAGTACTAGTAGTAGTTATTGTAGTAGTAGTATTGTAGCAGTTGCAGTGGTAGCAGCAGTAGTAGTAGTAGTAGCAATAGTAGTTGTAGTAGTAGTAGTTGTTGTAGTAGTACTAGTAGTTGTACTTGTAGTAGTTGTTATTGTTCTTGTAGTAGTTGTAGTTGTAGTAGTTGTTGTTGTTCTTCTAGTAGTCATTATAGTGGTATTAGTAGTAGTATTAATTATATTAGTAGTACTAGTAGTAGTAGTAGTTGTAGTAGAAGAATTCATAGGTGTAGTAGTAGTAATAGTAGTAGTGGTAGTCGTACTAGTAGTAGTAGTAGTAGTAGCAGTAGTAGTAGTAGTAGTAGTAGTAGTAGTAGTAGTAGTAGTAGTAGTAGTAATAGTTATAGTAGTAGTGGTGGTGGTAGTAGTAGTAGTAGGAGTAGTAGTAGCAGTCGTAGTAATAGTAGCAAAGTAGCAGTAGTACTTGTAGCAGTAATAGTACTAGTAATAGTTATTCTTGTGGAAGTAGTACTTATTAATATAATAGTTGTAGCCAATGTAGTAGTAGCTGTAGTATTGGAGGTAGTTGTAGTGGTAGTAGTAATAGTAGTAAAAGTAGTAGTAGTAGCACTAGTAGTACTACTAGTAGTAGGAGTAGCAGTAGTAGCAGCAACAGTATTAGTATTAGTTGAAGTATTAGTAGAAGTAGTAGCAGTATTAGTGTTAGTAGTAGTAGTAAGAGTAGTAGCAGTTGTTGTAGGACGAGCAGCAATAGTAGTACCAGTTGTACTAGTTGTAGCAGTAGTAGTTGTTGTTATTGTTGTAGTAGTAGTAGTAGTGGTATTAGTAGTAGTAGTTGTTCTTGTTGTTACTGTAGTAGTAGTAGTAGTAGTAGTAGTAGTAGGAGCGGCAGTAGTAGTAGAAGTACTAGTAATAATAGTTGTAGTAATAGTAGTTGTTGGTATAGTATTTGTAGTAATAGTAGTAGTTGTTGTTGTATTTGTAGCTGCAGTAGTGGTACTAGTAGTACTAGTTGTAGCAGTAGCAGTAGTAGTAGTAATTGGGGTAGGAGTTGTAGTAGAAGCAATAGTTGTAGCACTAGTTGTAGCAGCAGTGGTTGTTGTAGTTGTAGTAATTGTGATAGCACTAGTAGTTGTAGGAGTAAGAGTTTGAGTAGGGGGAGTAGTAGTAGTAGTAATAGTATTGGTAGTAGTTGTAGCATCTGCAGGAGTAGTAGCAGAAGTAGTAGTTGTAGTAGTAGGATTAGTTGCAAAAGTACTATTAGGTGTAGAGGTAGGAGTAGGAGTTGAAGTAGGAGGAGTAGTAGTAGTAGTGGCAGTGGCAGTAGTAGCAGCAGTAGTAATAGTAGCAGCAGTAGTAGTAGCAGAAGTAGAAGCTATTGTAGTAGTAGCAGTAGCAATTCTAGTAGTAGCAGTAGTAGTACTAACAATAGTAGTAGTTGCAACAGTAGGAGGTGTAGTAGGAGTAGTAGGAGCAGTAGTTGTAGAAGTTGAAGTCGTAGTTGTAAAAGAGGTAGCAGCAGCATTATTTGTAGTTGTAGTATGAAGTAGTATTTCGCGGATCAATCGGCCGGCTGCGGCGGCGGATTAACTCTGCGTGGAAACTAATGCGGAATGCAAAGAGAATAAGGAGAGGATTTGGAAGAACTCACAGATAACTCTGCACTTTGCTTATAACTTCGCCGATCGATGTATCTTATTATGATATCCCTCCCCTTTTATAGAGAAAACTTACACCCGGCAGATGCGATAAGGCTGCCTTTGTAAAAGCAGATGCGATAAGGTCGCATCTGCTTTTACAAAGGCAGCTTTTCTAAAAGCTGCTTTACTAAAGCTAAAGCTGCAGGCAACTTTTCTAAAAGCTACTTTACATCACATCTTCTTTACAAAAGCCTCTTTTCTAAAAGTGGCTTTACCAAAAGCTACTTTACTAAAGTAACGTTACTTTACACCTATGCCACGGCCTCTGCTGGACTGGGCCGGGCCGGATGTTCCTTGGACTGGTTGGTTTGAGCAATCTTGGACTTGCTGGGCTAGGTTATTGGGCTGAAGCGATCTACTCCCCACCACGCTTCTATTATGGAGTTGGCTGAAAGGCACCCGTTCACTAAGTCGAGCTAAGTGTGAGTCGAACTACTCGTTTCAGCTATTCATCAATCTGTTGAATTGTTGGATACCATTGGGCCCAAAATCTGTCAGTCTTCCGCAGTCGGAGGCACTCCTTCATTTTTGTGGAGTGCATCTCCCGAAGTTGGATTAGTGCTGCTAGGGCTTCGTGGGCAGCATGCTGCTCCAATTGCTTGATGTCCCTGGTGATAGAGTCTTGAACCTCGAGTGGTAGTTGTGGACATCCGAGGAGGCGGATGAGTTGTTCATATCGCACCACGTTCCTAGTAGAGTCACCAGTTGGTCTTGCGCCTCTTGATGGGGTAATGTTTGAACTTCCTGTAGAGCTAGTGTGGCGAGATGGAGTTGCTCCTGTTTCTCTTCTGTTGGCCATCCTGCAAAAACAACACAGTTAATTAACCTAGAAAGTGCGTCCTCCAGTTGGTTGTTGCTCCCGTCAATGTGCTCGAACTGGATTGCCACTCCCGTCCCCGTGATGTAGTCAGTAAAGGCCATCCACCTGACCCGTGATGGTTTGTTATTTGAGGACTTGTTGAAGTAGTTGCAATAGTAGTAGTTGTAGTGGTAGAAGTAGTAGCAGTAATAGTTGTAGGAGTATGTGTTGGAGTACAATTTGCACTAGTAGTAGTAGTAGTGGTAGTGGAAGTAGTGGTAGTAGTTGTTGTAGTAGTAGTAGTAGTACTAGTAGTTTTTCTTGTTGTTGTTGTTGTTGTAGTAGTAGTATTAGTAGTAGTAGTTATATTAGCAACAGTTGCAGGAGCTGCAGTAGTAGTAGTTGCAGGAGCTACAGTAGTAGTATTAGATATAGTAGCAAAAGTAGTAGTAGTTATAGTAGCAGCAATAATAGTGGCTGTAGTAGTAGCAATAGCAGTAGTTATAGAAATAGTAGTAGTAGTAGAAGCACCTGCAGTAGTAGTAGCAGTAGCAGTAGTTGTAATAGAAAGATAAATAGTAGTAGTTGTAGTAACAGCAGTAGCAATAGTATTGTAATAGTAGTAGTAGTACTAGCAGTAGAAGTAGTATTAGTAGTACTACGAGTAATAGTTGTAGTAGTAGTAGCAATAGTAGTAGTAGTAGTAGTAGTAATAGCAGTAGTAGCAGCAGCAGCAGCAGCAGAAGCAGTAGTAGCTGTAATAGTAGTAGTACTAGCAATAGTAGTAGTAA
>RXID01022394.1:8401-21505 GCA_005019695.1 Trichopus zeylanicus subsp. travancoricus
AAGAAGAAGAAGAAGAAGAGGAAGAAGAAGAAGAAGAAGAAGAAGAAAGAGAAGAAGAAAGAGAAGAAGAAGTAGAAGTAGAAGGAAAAGGAGAAGCAGAAGGAGAAGGAGATGTAGAAGGAGAAGGAGAAGGGGAAGGCAAATAAGAAGATGAAGGAGAAGCATAAGAAGAAAAGCGAAAAAAAGGAGAAGGAGAAGGAGAGGGAGAAGGCGAATGAGAAAAAGAAGGAGAAGGAGAAGGAGGAGCAGAAGGAGAAGGAGAAGCAGAAGGAGAAGAAGAAGGATTAGGAGTAGGAGAAGAAGGAGGAGAAGAAGAAGAGGAAGAAGAAGGAGTAGGAAAAGAAGAAGAAGAAGAAGAAGAAGAAGAAGAAGAAGAAGAAGAAGAAGGAGCAGAAAATGGAGTATAAGAAGAAGTAGAAGAAGAAGGAGGAGGGGGAGGGGGAGTAGAAGGAGAAGGAGGAGGGGGAGGAGAAGAAAGAGCAGAAAAAGGAGCAGAAGAAGAGGAAGAAGAAGCAGATGAAGAAGAAGAAGAAGAAGAAGGTGGAGGATGAGAAGAAGAAGGTGAAGAAGAAGGAGAAGACAAAGGAGAACGAGAAGCAAAAATGAGAAGGAGAAGACGAAGGAGAAGGAGACGGAGAAGAAGATGGAGAAGGGGAAGGGGAAGGAGAAGGCGAAGGAGAAGAAGAAGTAGAAGTCAAAGGAGATGTAGAAGGATAAGGAGAAGCAAAAGGAGAAGGAGTAGGAGAAGATGAAGGAGAAGAAGAAGGGAGAAGGAGAAGGAGAATGGGAAGGGGAAGGAGAAGGATAAGTAGAAGGAGAAGAAGAAGGAGAAGGAGAAGGAGAAGGAGAAGGAGAAGAAGAAGGAATAGGAGAAGGAGGAGAAGAAGATGGAGAAGCAAAAGGAGTAGTAGAAGGAGAAGAGGAAGGAGAAGAAGAAGGAGAAGAGGTAGAAGACCGATTTTTGAAAATGGCTCATTTTATTCCCTGTCACAAGACAGATGATGCCTCTCACATTGCATATCTATTCTTCAAAGAGATTATTAAGCTTCATGGAGTTCCCAAAAGTATTGTTTTAGATCGTGATTTAAAGTTCCTTAGTTATTTCTGGAAAACTGGAGAAAGTTAGGAACCAAACTGTTGTTTAGCACCACATGTCACGAACTGATGGGCAAATTGAGGTGATAAAATCAAACTCTATCAACCTTGTTGAAAACTTTGATGAACAAGAACGTGAAAAGTTGGGATGAACACCTAGCACATGCAGAGTTTGCTTACAACAGGAGCACTCATCGCACTACAGGGAGTACTCCATTTGAGATTATTTATGGCCTCAGTCCTATCAACCAAATTGATCTCACTCCACTTTCGGAGCTGGAAAGAGTTTGTTTTGATGGTAATGAAAAACAACGAAGATGCTACATGAGCAGATTTAGAGACAAATTGAGAGGAGGAGTGAAGCTTACAAACAAGCAGCTGATAAGCATAGGAAGAAAGTTCAGTTTGCTCCAGGAAACTTGGTGAGGATTCAATTGCGAAAAGAAAGGCTTCCAAGCAAGAGGAAGTCAAAGTTGAAGCCACGAGCTGAAGGCCTATTCAAGGTATTGCAAAAAATTGGGAAAAATACTTATAATATAGACTTACCTGGAGACTACAATGTTTCAGCTACTTTTAATGTTTGTGATCTTTTGCCCTATCCCAAAAATGTAGACCTGCTGGATTTTAGGACAAATCCTCCCCAACAAGCAGATATTGATGCATCAGCTAGTGACAACCAAATTCAAGGGAACATTGGGCCAGTTACCAGGTAAAACTTCAAGCTGAGTCAAGCATTTTCCTTCAAGAACAAGTGGGCTGACCCATGTGGAATCCTAGTTCAGCCTACTAGAATCATCTCAAGTGGAATATTGCCCAATTTGACTAAATTCAATATTACTCGAAATTCTAGGAGCCTTTTGAAATTCTAAGTATCTTTTAACTAGTTTTCAATATAAACCTTTAGAATTTCAAGTGTTATATTTAAGGAAAAGGAGAAAAAGAAGAAGAAGTAGAAGGAAAAGAAAGAAGAAGAAGAAGAAGAAGAAGGATATGGAGATGGATAAGAAGAAAAAGGAGAAGAAGAAGACAAGAAGAAGAAGAAGTAAAAAAAATTAGGAAAAGAAGAAAAATAAGAAAAAGACAAGGAAGAAGAAGGAGAAGGAGGAGCTGAAGAAGGAAGGAGAAGAAGGAGAAGGAGAAGAAGAAGAAGGAGAGGAAGAAGAGGAAGGAAGGAAAAAGATGAGAAGTAGAATGTGAAGAAATATAAGATGGAGAAGCAGGAGGAGGAAGTCAAAGGAGAAGGAGAAGGAGTAGGAGAAGGTGAAGAACACGAAAGTAGGAGAAGGAGAATAAGAAGAAGAAGAAGTGGAAGGAGAAGAAGAGGAGAATTTGAAGGAGAAGAAGAGGGAAAGGGTGAAGATGAGGAAGATGAGAAGAAGTAGAATGATAAGGAGAAGGAGAAGAGATAAGGTATATGATAAATATAGTATTTAGGAATACAAATGGTTTACAGTGAAACCTCGTTAAAAGAACCCTTAGAAATTCCAAAAGGCTCCCAAAATTCAAAGAAACATTAAATTTAGTCAAATTGGGTAATTCTCCACTTAAGACAATTCTGGTAGTCTGAATTAAGACTTCACACGGGCTAGCCCACTTGTTTTTGAAAAAACAAGGTTTCACCCAATTTGGCCTTTGACCTGGTAATTGGCCCAATGTTCTCTTGAATCTGGTTGTCACTAGCTGATGCATCAAGAGGAAGAAGAAGAAGTGATGTATCGCTAGTGACAACCAAATTCATGAGAACATTGGGCCAATTATCAGGTCAAAGGCCAAGCTGGGTCAAATCGTTTTTCCTTCATGAACATGTGGGCCAGACCTTGTGAAGCCCTAATTCAACCTACTAGAATTTAATGTTACGTTCTAGGATTGTAACTATTTTTTAATGTAAACCTTTAATATTCCCAAGTACTATATTTATTATACCTTATCTAGTATATATAAGTTATCCCTATAAATAAGAGAATTTTGATATAATTAGAGTTTTTTTATTTTTTGAGTTTAACCAAACTGCTTTAAAGTTGGTTCTTGAATTGAATTTCAAGACTTATCAATTCTTATCACTTGAATTCCTTCAAGTGTGGTGAGTTATTCCTAGTTCTTTATCTGAGGTCTGGTTGCTTGCATTCTCACCTTGGTGGGGAGTTTGCTTATCATATCTAAGGTGTGGTTGTTTTAGATTATCACCTCGGTGACAAGACACTCTCCATTTACATTATCATCTGTCTCTTATCTAAGCATATCCATCAGATTGGTATCACAGTTTGGGTTGTCTTGAGTGGAGAGGAAACTGTGAAATCCTTTTTTTTTTCTCCATGGAGGACAGACAAGTACCACAAGGCTTGAGTTTGGAGCATGCTCGGTCTTCAATGTGGCTTTGAGGAATTGAAGGAACAACTTGCTCAATTGATGACAAAAATGCAGCAACCACATGGGACAAGGAGAAGAACACTGCCACATCTACAACAACTGAATGTTTCTTCTAGTGGTGAATCATCAAGTGATTAGGAACCTGACGAAAAACAAAATCCTATGTTGAGAAGACAGCAGAGGCAACAAAAAGATGATTTGAAGGTGGAAATTCCTGCATTTAAAGGTAGATCACCTCCAGAAGAATTCATTGATTAGGTGCAATGTGCAGACAGAATTTTTTATTACAAAGGCTACTCAGATAAAAAAGATACAAGATGGCTGCATTGTGAACTGATAGAGTATGCTAGTCTATGGTGGAAAAACTTGCAAGCTCAAAGAAATGTGATGGCAAGCATGGCATAAAGAGCTGGGTCAAAATGAAGCATTGATGTAAAAATGTTTCATTCCAGAAAGCTAGAAGCAAGATCTATATTTCAAGCTATAAGGGCTGAAGCAATATACTAAGCGCGGAAGATTATATTCAGGAAATTGAGACTCTAATGCTGAGGTGCAATTTAAATGAACCACAAGAGCAGATTGTTGCACGGTTGGGAGACTGAACAAAGAAATTGCCAATGCGGCGGAGTTGTAGCACTTCTCTTCCCTTGAAGATGTCATTAAGCTGGCTACCAAGGTGGAGAAACAAATCAAAGGTGTCTAAAAGATCCTCTTTTAGAATTTGTGACAAAGGCTCTATTCCTAACAAGGGAAGTTCTTCAAAGGGTGAGTCCTCTAAAGCTGAAGCTAACTCTAAGTCAGAGAAAGAAAAGGAGCAGGGGGGTGCTTGTCAACTTCAAAAGAAGAACAACCAGATCAAGCACTTCAAATGGGGGGTGCTTTGTGTTTCAAAACATAGGTGTATTGCTGTAAGAATGACGACCATCGACCATGCATGCGATTCAAGTCCTTCTGGCTATCAATGAATTTCAAAGCTTGGTGGTCAGTATATAGAATGAACTCTCGTTGAATTAGATAGTGCTTCCAATGGCGAACTGCTTGTACAACAGCATAAAATTTCAGCTCATATGTTGACCACTTCTTTCGAGCTTCACTCAACTTTTCACTATAGAAAGCTATTGGTCTTCCTTCTTGGGATAGAACGGCTCCAATGCCTATGTACGAAGCATCACAATCTATTTCAAATAACTTCTCGAAGCTAGGCAATGCCAAAATAGGTGCAGTAGATAACTTCTCCTTAATCAACTCGAAGCATCTATTAGCTTCTTGAGTCCAAGAACCTTGCGTTGCTTCAAACATTCAGTTATTGGTGCCCCATATCATGGAACTAACAGTTTTGGACCACAACCTCCGCTAGAAGTCGCCAGGACCATGGAAGCTTCTACTTCTGCAACACTTCTGGGTTAGGCCCTTCACTCTAATAGATTTTACCTTTTCTCATCACATGAATGCTTCAGCCATCTAAACGCACCCAAGAACACCAACTGGTCAGTCATAAAATGGCATTTCTTTGAGTTGATGTACAACTTCTCCTTCTTCAGCACCGTAAGTACTTCTGTTAGATGCCTTTTATGTTCTTCTTCATTATGACTGTACACCAGGATATCATCAAAGTAAACAATAACAAAATGACCAATGAAAGGTTTGAGTACCTGATTCATCAATCGCATGAAGGTACTTGGTGCATTTGAGAGTCCAAAAGGCATAACAAGCCACTCATAAAGTCCTTCTTTTGTTTTGAAAGCAGTTTTCCATTCATCTCCGGGTCTAATTCTGATTTGATGGTATCCACTCCTCAAATCTATCTTTACCATGATTCGGTTGATAGCTCAACTATCTACACACATCCGCCAACTTCCGTCTTTCTTAGGTGTCAATAACGCTGGAACTGCACATGGGCTCATACTGACTCTGACCATTCCTTTTCTGATCAACTCCTCAACCTTGTCTTGTAAAATTTGTGACTCTTTTGGACTCATTCTGTAGTGGGGCAGATTTGGTAAAACTCGCTCCAGGAACAAGGTCAATGTGGTGCTGAAAATCTCTCATTGGGGGTAGTTCATCAGGAAGATCATCGGGCATATGATTTCCTTGAATTCATCTAGGAAGGGTTGCAAGCCTTTTGGAGCTTCAGTGGGCATTGTCTCCATTCCTTTCTCAATCACAAAAAATATTTGGGATGTCTCTTTAGCCTCGTTTATAAAATTTTGCACAATCAGGAAGGAGTGACCCTCCTCTTGTAAACTTTTGGGTCGACGCTCTTCGCCAATGGGGGTAAGGCTAATTTTCTTTCCATCTTTGAAGAAGATGTAGCGATTGTCTCACCCATGATGTGTAGAATCTCTATGAAATTGCCAAGGTCTGCCTCATCCTTGTAGAATCTCTATGATCCATCTCCACAACATCACAGGTTACCTCATCCTTGTAGAATTTTCCAATGGAAAAACAAATTTGACACCGTTCAGTTACCTTGGTTTCACCAACCTTTTTAATCCATCGGATCTTGTAGGGAGAAGGATGTGATTCCGTCTTCAATTGAAGCTTGTCAACCATAGTCTTGGAGATGATGTTTTCACAGCTTCCCCCATCAATAATCATGTCACAGATCTTACCATTTACTGTGCATCGAGTGCGAAAGATATTGTGACGTTGTAGGTTTTCCTCTTGCTTTGGGATGTACATCAGATTTCGAACTACTAAAGATGACCTTTCACCATCAGGCTCCTCGAATATTCCATTCTTCATAGTTTTCTTGATCACAAGCTAGGTCATCATCTTTTGAGTCATGTAAATTGTCCGCAACAAAATTATCTTTCAATAGCCAAGTTCACAGGTTGTCGTGCTGGACAAACCTTAAAACGATGTCCAATTTTCCACAACGATAGCACTTTAGATCAGGATTTGAACTTGGGTTCTTTGCTGATGTGGCATTTCCTGATGGCCTTGTAGGTCTAGCTTCAAGACTCACTTGTGTGGGAGGTCGAGAAGGTTGTGTAGCTGCACCTCTATTAGGAATAGATTGTGCTCCTTTTGAATTCTCACCAATGGTTCTCCCCACCTGATTTCTGATGACAGGTCGCTCCAATTGGGACTCCACACGAGTTGCACTCCTCACAGCCTCATTAACCGTCCAAATAGGTTGTAAAGAAATCCTATCTTGGATGGTTGTGCGTAGCCCACCGATGAATCTTGCCACTTGATGAGATTCAGTCTCTATTAGATTATTACGTGCTGATAGGCAATAGAACTCCTCAGCATATGCCTTCACACTGCGATTACCCTGTCGACAATTTTGATATTGCTGAAAGAGTACTTGGTCATAATCTATGGGAAGGAATTCCTTTTCGAGAAGAGCCTTCATCCGTGGCCATGCTCGAATTGGAGCTTTATTTTGGCGTGTCCTTTCCAACTGGATGCATTCCCACCATGCTGATGCACCCCCCTTTAGTCGGTAAGCAACAAGCTTCACTTTCTTCGAATCTGGAATCTCCATGTAGTCGAAGAACCTTTCCACTTCAGCAAGCCAATCGAGAAAATCTTCGATCTGAAGTTGGCCATTGAAGATGGGAGATCAATCTTCAACGAAAATCATGGACGTCTATCAGGCTCCAGAAACCCTGGCCGGTGAAGGATTCGTCAACTTCTTCGTGACAAGGAATTTTCAAGATTTGGTAACCCTTTTGGATTCACTTGCGAGCCTTCCTCGACCAATTGGATCGCGAGTCACTTCATCGATCCATCGATGTGGTTGATTCAGGCCTTCAAGTTGATCCATCCTCAGCATCAACCTTGCAAGTGAGTTTTGGATTGCCTCCATGGTCGAATCAAAATACTCACGGCTGATGTGATTACCCACAGGAGCACCGTCCCTAGGGTTGCTGCTGGTTGCGTCGTCGTTAGACATTAAGCAAGGATAGCCTCACTCTGATACCACTTGATGTAGCAACAAGCGTGGTAGACGAGGAAAACACCGTTGCCTCTGTTAAGAACTCCTTGGATCCACAAGGAAGAGAGAAAATTCACTAAAGTAGAACTTTATTGAGAATAAAAGTTGTCTCCCGCCCATAGGACTGAATGCTTATTTATACAAATACCAGAAATCCAATTTGGGTAAGTTTCTGGTTTCCTAAGTCCTAAACTGAATATAACTCAATTTAAACCCATTAATTGGGTTGGTAGAAGTTCTAAATAAGTTAACCTACGAAAATAAAATCCTAAATAAAGATTCATCCTTCCCAAGTCCTAAACTGAATAGGATTCAGTCCAAAATTGGTCTTGGGTTGGTGGAATCCGCGAATAAGACCTAAGACATCATAATGAAGAGAATTTTAAACATAGAAAGGTACTAAGTAAGGTAAATCCTAAGTTTAAATAGAAGAGTGAATCAAATCATTTGTCATGGTCCCTTGACTTCTGAATTAGCTTCTTTTGATATTCTTGAACTTCCTTTGAGTGTCCTACATCAGAGACTATATGTGGGCACCGAGCTATCTGAAAAGTTCTGGATGAAAATACTGGGCGAACTTAGCCAAAGAATGAAAGCGGCTTTTGATCAGAAGTACCCTGGAGTCCACGTCGGGGTGATACCAAGAGTCCTGTTTGCCTACAAGTATCTAGAAGAAGAATGCAAGGATGCCGCGTTCAAAATTTCCCTCAAAGACCTTTCTTTTTGCAGCAAGATCCTAATCCTAGGTTACTACGCCGAGCAGAAGTATGGAGCCAGGAGAGCAAAGACGTACAGAGGAAAGCCACACAATACCCACGTGCGAATAGAGAAGAGGAAGTATCTTGTGTGTAACAAACGGTGCAAGTGCTATCTTTGTGGCAATGAGGGGCACTTTGCCAGAGAGTGCTCTAATGACAGGAGAAATGTGAAGCGAGTTGCTATTTTCGAGCAACTCAATGTACCAGAAGAATATGACCTGATTTTTGTGCAGGAAGGAGAGGATCAAAGCGATGCTATCTTTAGCATTTCTGAGGGAGAGGATGCTCAGACCCTGCACAACTCCCTTAGCCCACTCATACAAGAAGAGGTCATATATGTTCTAGGTGAACTAGAAGGAGGGTACCGACCCCAGGTAACGCTGCCTGATTCTCAGGAAAATTGCCTTCATCACTGGCAGCATAATGATTTCGTGCAGCCACAAGAGGAGAGGTGCTCGTGCTGTAAATGCCAGACAATGCAGAGAGCAAGGATTCACTGCCCCAGCTGCAAGGTTACTGCCTGTAACCTGTGTGGACCATATTACTTTAAGACGGCAGTCCCAGTCAAACCAACCCCACCAGCACCATTTCCTTCGCAAAAGCTGGTACAAGAATAGTAGACTACATTGCATGGTGCGAAGGGGTGTGGTTTTTGTGGTGTTCTATACCGATTTTGTGGAGGCTTAGGTGGAAAACATCAATTTTGAGGCAAGAACAACAAGAAATAAGAAGAGATATGGAAGAACTTCAGATTCTTATTGCTCCGACGATGCTTACAATGGTGCTACTGCCCTCTTTATATAGAGGGCGTGCTGGGCTTATGAGCTCAGCGCTTACATCATAATGCTACAGTACTATATAGTACTACAGTGTACAGTGTCCTATGTATAGTAGTACAGTGCCCTATGTACAGCGAGCACCGCCCTATGCTACAGTGCCCTATGTATAGTAGTACAGTATACAGTGTCCTATGTATAGTGGTACAGTACCCTATGTACAGTGAGCACCGCCCTATGCTATAGTGAGTCCTATGCTATATGCCTGTTTATTCAGTTGGTAGCTATGCAGCTCTTGATATTGCCTGTAGAAGCAGCTACTTGTTACTAGTGCCAGGTCCGCTCCCCCAAACCGATTTTGTGGTGATGAGCACTGCCCTATGTATAGTAGTACAGTGCCCTATGTACAGTGAGCACCGCCCTATGCTACAGTGCTTGTTTATTCAGTTGGTGGCTATGCAGCTCCTGACATTTCCTGTAGGAGCGGCTACTTGTTACTAGTGCCAGGTCCGCTTCCCCAATTGAACGACTGAAAAGGGAGGTGGAGTACTATAAGGAGAAAGCCCAGGAGCTGGAGCTAGAAGCAGGCCTACGAAAGGACTGTGAAGAACTCTGCAAGGAAAAGGAAGTGGAGGAAGGAGAAAGGCCGGAATACACCAGTGTCCTATTCCAAGAAAGTATCTACAAAACGGTGATTGAGGGATCGACTCAACCAAAGCCCGGACCAAGGATGGTGAAAAACATGCTCTATAATATGATTGTTGAACTTGAGATAGCTAACATTCCCAGGTTCTCGGTGAGAGCAATATTGGACACAGGGGCTACCACCTGCTGCATTGATGAGGCATCAGTACCATCAGGAGCATTGGAGGAAAATAGCTTCGTCGTACAATTTAGCGGGATAAATTCGAAGCAAACGGCAAAACACCGTTTTAGTGATACCACTTGACGTAGCAACAAGCGTGGTAGACGAGGAAAACACCGTTGCCTCTGTTAAGAACTCCTTGAATCCACAAGGAAGAGAGAAAATTCACTAAAGTAGAACTTTATTGAGAATAAAAGTTGTCCCCGTCCATAGGACTGAAGGCCTATTTATACAAATACCAAAAATCCAATTTGAGTAAGTTTCTGGCTTCCCAAGTCCTAAACTGAATATAACTCAGTTTAAACCCATTAATTGGGTTGGTAGAAGTTCTAAATAAGTTAACCTACGAAAATAAATTCCTAAATAAAGATTCATCCTTCCCAAGTCCTAAACTGAATAGGATTCAGTCCATAATTGGTCCTGGGTTGGTGGAATCCGAGAATAAGACCTAAGACATCATAATAAAGAGAATTTTAAACATAGAAAGGTACTAAGTAAGGTAAATCCTAAGTTTAAATAGAAGAGTGAATCAAATCATTTGTCATGGCCCCTTGACTTCTAAATTAGCTTCTTTTGATATTCTTGAACTTCCTTTGAGTGTCCTACATCACACTTGCACCTCCTGCTCCTTATCAAGTGCTTCCTCTTTTCTACACGTATGTGGGAATCATGTGGTTTTCCCTTATATGTTTTTGACCGTCGGAGGCCCATCTTTCGCTCCTTGTTCTTGTAGTAACCTGGAATTGGGATCTTGCTGCAGAATGATAAATTTTTCAAGGCTCGCTTGAAGGTAGCATCTTTGCACTCTTCCTCCAGGCACCTGTAAGCAAACAAGATTCGAGGCATTACCCCAATAATTACCCTAGGGTATTTTTCTTCGAAGGCTGCTTTAATTCTTCTGCCTAGCTCTCCGGGCATATCTTCATCCAAAATTTTTCCGAGAGTTCTCCCACGTAGAGTCTTCCCGTCTTTGCTGCTAACCTCATGTAGTTGTTCATATATTGGATAATGTTTTTAACATTATCACATGACAGCCTTTCTAGATCTCTGTAGGCAGCATCCTGGATCATGGTTGATCCCTGCGTTGGGTCTTCCAGGGTGAAGACTCTCCTCATCTGAGAAAGGATATTCTGAGTCCCTTCTCATCCCTCAGCGGAGTTGAGTATCGCCTGGTACTCTGCCCCGTAGTTCATACGCCATTGGATCCATGTCAGCCTTTCAATTTCTCCGAGGAGATTTTCAATATACTCTATCTTGTCCGGTGGGTCAGTGAAGGCTTGACTTGCTACGTGGTTCTTGGTAGTTGACTCCCATCGGCTGAAGGCATCATCAAAGAGGCCAAGCTGCTCTGGAATGACAAAGAGAGCTCCTCCCGCTTGTTGGGCCGAGGGAAGGGTCCACATTTCATTGTTCATCCCGCCCTTGAACCTTGCCTTGGTTGCTGATGCCGCAAATGTAGGTGCCGACTTTGAAGGCCCCAAATTCGTTGCAGGGGGGTAGCTTGGGGGGCCCATGGCTGAATCATCAGGCGGCCTATATGGGGATGTGGCTGTAATGCTTGAATACAGCCTCTCCGAGAGCTTCTTCATAGTCGGATATTCTAGCTCAGGTTCCTCCTGCTCTCCCTCCACGCCTGCAGCTACAAGGTTAGACAAAAAGGGTGATGATGGTGTTGAGCTCACCCTGTCTCCTTCCGTGGCGAATGGGTTGATAAAGCCTTCCTCCTCCTCGGTAGATTCATCCCAAACTGTGTGAAGTTGTTGGGACAGGTAGCATAGATTACCCGTTGAGTCGGTGACTGGTGACAGCTGGGAAAAATAGCTAAAATCTTCTTCCTCTTCCTCTGCATCATCTATGAGGATTGCTATGGCGTGGGCTAGTTCCTCCTCGTCACTGTCCATCTCCTCATCCTTAATGTTAAAATGAGGTGTCTTCCTGGTTGAGGTGGCGGTGTAGCCCAAAAATTGCAACGCAATCGTCCCGTCCACAAGGGTTCTTGTATGGACTTCAGTGGGTTGAGTTGGGATGATTACCTGTGTTGGCCGAATCATCCATCCTTGTCCTTGGTGCCCTGCTGCGGAGCACCGTTGTCCGGGTAATTCTTTTACTCCATGGCTTGCAAGGTAGTCAACAACTCCTTGCACTTCATAGGCAAAACCAACATTTGGGGTGTTGGACAGCCTTCCAACCAGTCTCCTGGTAATTAGTAAGTTCGCATTCCCATTCCTCCAATTTTCATATCCCTTAGTTAGGATTGAAATTTGGATATGCCGAAAGAAGTCCTCAATAGTCATCATGAGATTAGGGACTACATAGACTAGCTGACTCCCTCTTACTATTGAGAGGCATAAAGAAATCGTCTTGGTAGCAATCACCAAACCAATAGAACAAAGGTTAGTTAGCCCTGCAGCTGGTCCACAAGCAAGGGTTTGGGGGCCATTACTATCTGGCTTCTGAAAGCCAGTAGAATGTGTTCATCTTTAGGACTGATATAGAAACAGAAATTACCGGGAATTCCAGCATTGAGATCCTTAGATAAGAAGGAAGAAGAGATAAAGCACCTATGTAATTTATCAAAATCATCTTTTGAAGAATAAGAAATTAGCTAACGGGGGTCAAACCTTCCTTGGGGCTGAGGATTATGTTAACATCATTCCCTAAAATGAGGATGGAGACCCGGACCTTCACGATCAAGCTTCTTATTGCAAAGAATGTGAAGCCATAGTCAAATGATCCAAACCAGGTTGAGAGCATCAAAGCTTATCAGACAATTGCTTTCGTACCCAGGTGGATGAAAAACAACAATGCAATAGTTTATGATCCATAAACTCAAAGAGAGAGACTGTTGTTGCTTCAACACCAATCAGTAGGGGTGGGTGGGGCACGCTAGCTAGATAGCATAGAAAGTTAAAGAAAAGAGAAACCAGTGGGTCTGGAAAAAAGGAAATCCAATAGAGATAGAGTCTGATGATAGACAGTGGAAAGAGATAGAACGGGCAAAGTCCTGGAGAACTCGAAAAAGAGCAATCATGGGAAAAGGAAAAGAAATGATAAGTGAATAGAGCTTTTTCCACTTTAGGAAAGCTCAGTCTTATTGGATTGGCTTCCTCCTGAGTCCAAGTGTCAGGTGTTTACTGTCAGCAAGACTGGCATTCAAGCAGTAAGAGTGGAGACCAGTTGCAAAGGGACAAAAGTACAGTACAAAGAGACTGGACTACCATTCTGATGCACCTCTGAGCGTAGTCCCCGAAGCCTGCTCCCAATCCTGAATAATTTATGTACTAGCATAAGCTCTTT
>RXID01022395.1:0-14380 GCA_005019695.1 Trichopus zeylanicus subsp. travancoricus
GAAGAAGAAGAAGACGAAGAAAGAAGAAGAAGAAGAGGAAGAAGAAGAAGAAGAAGAAGAAGAAGAAGCAGAAGAAGAAGAAGAAGAAGAAGAAGAAGAAGAAGAAGAAGAAGAAGAAGAAGAAGTAGTAGTAGATGGAGATGGATAAGTGTTTATGGTGAAGGAGAAGGACAAGGAGGCATAGAAGGAGATGGAGATAGTGTGGGAGAGGAAGTAGAAGAATAAGGAAAAGAAGGAGAAGAAGGAGTAGAAGACGGTGATGAATAAGAAAAAAAAGGAGAAAAAGGAGAAGATGGAAAAAGAGAAGGAGAAAGGAGAAGGAGAAGGACAACAAGCAAAGAGAATGAGAAGAAGTAGATGAAGCCGAAGAAGAAAAAGAAGAAGAAGATATGGAGAACGAGCACGGAGAACAAGAAGGAGATGGTGAAGAAGAAAGCGAACAAGAAAATAAGCAGCAGAAGGTATAGCAAAACTAGAAGGAGAATGAGAAGAGATAATGAGTAAGGAGAAGGAGAAGGAGAAGAAAGGGAAGGGGAAGCAGATGGAGAAGTTGAATTTGAAGGTGAAAGACAAGAAGAATAAGCAAAAGAAGAAGAAGATTAATAAGAAGTAGAAGTAGAAGGGGAATGTGAAAGGAGGGGGGAAGGGGAAAAAGACAAAGATCAAGAAGGAGAAAGAGAATGAGAACAAAAATACAAATGAGAAGTAGAATAAGAACAAGGTGAAAAAAAAGAAGAAGAAGAAGAAGCATAAGTAGAAGGAGGAAGAGATGGAGTAGAAGAACAAGAAGAGAAGGAGAGGGAGAAGGAGAAGGAGAAGAACAAGAAGAAGCAAAAGTAGAAGAAGGAGGAGGAGATGGAGAAGAAGAACAAGAAAAAAAGGAGAGGGAGAAGGAGAAAGAGAAGGAGAAGGAGAAGGAGAAGAAGGAGAAGAAGTAGAAGAAGATGAAGAAAAAGGAAAAGGAGAAGGTGAACATAGAATGAAAAGGTGAAGAAGAAGAGGGAGAGGAAGAAGGAGAAGGCTAAGGAGAAGGGGAACAAGAATAAGAAGGAGAAATAGAAGAAGTAGAAGCAAAAGAACAAGAAGAAGGAGGAGAAGGATAATGAGAAGGAGTAGGAGAAGTATAAGAAGAAGAAGGGGAAGAAGAATAGAAAGAAGAAGATGAAGAAGAAGAAGTAGTAGAAGAAGGAAAAGGAAAAAAGCAGAAACATGATGTAGGACGCTCAAAGATAGGAGTTCTGATGGTTCAATATCAAAAGATGCTAATTCAGAAGTCAAGGGTCACCGTGAATGATCCAATTTATCCTTTTATTTAACTTAGGATTTATCTTATTTAGTATTCCCCTACGTTGAAATTTGCCTTATTATGAAATAATGAGTCTTTCCTAGTTTGAGTCAATTACGTCTTATCCTTAGATTCCACCAACCCAATAATGACCTTAAGCTGAATCCTATTTAGTTTAGGACTTGGGAAGGATGAATCATTATTTAGGTTTTCTTTTTCCTAGGTTGTTGACTTATTTAGGACTTCTACCAACCTAATTAAGGCTCAATCTGAGATGTACTCAGTTTAGGACATGGGAAGGCAGAAATCTTCTCAATTTATGATTTTTGATAATTGTATAAATAGATCCCAGCATGAAGGATGGGAGGGCAATTTTTATTCTCAATAAAAGTTCTATTTTAGCGAGTTTTCTCTTTTCCTTGTGGATTGAGGAGCTCTTAACAAAGGTGACAGTGTTCCCTTGCTTTCCACACCTCTGCGTCAAAGCAAAAGTAGAAGGAGAATGAGAAGTCATAGCCCAAGGTGGCACGAAAGGAAAAAAGAAGAAGTAGGAGCAAAACCAAAATTAAGGGCAAGGAGAAGGAGAACAAGAATGAGAATGAGGAGAAGCAGAAGGAGATAAAGGAGAAGGAGAAGGAGTGGAAGAAGATAAAGAAGAAGAACCATAAGAAAAGAAAGAAGGAGGAGTAGGAGAAAGGCAAAGCAGAAGGAGAAGAAAAAGAGGGGGAGTAGGAGAAGGGGAAAAAGAAGCAAAAGGAAAAGTGATGTAGGACAACTACATCCCATTTACAGTAAAATTAGAGATCCAATCCAAGTTGAATTCCAACTCCAATTAGGATCCATCAAGATTCGTATAGCTACAATTTGAAGGCCATATCTCCCAAGATATTCATCCAAATCTAGCAAATAACTATCCGTTGGAAGGCTGAGATTAATTTCTACAAGTTTCTTATTTACTATTTTGGATAATTTGAATTTTATATTATTCAAAATTAGGATTTATTTATCAATAATAGTCCTACCCCAAAAAGGAATAGGATTTAGAAATTCTTATTTAAGATATGTTAAGTAGAACTCTTAGTAGAATCTAGGTCCTATTTTTAGTCTACATCAGGCAGGACTCTAAGTTTATTAAAGGATTATGTATATAGCCTAAGATTGTAATAAAGAAAAAAGCTTTTCTATCAATAATATTCTCTTATTTTGGATTTATTCCCTTTTCATCTTCCTTGTGGATTCAAGTATCTATCATTGTGTAAAGATGGTAATATTCTCCCTATCTCTCGTGCCCTCCCTTGCTGCATCAAGAAGGAGACGGTGATCTTCTTCTTACCCCTCGTGCCTCCTCTCCCGCTACATCACGTGGATCTATCATGATAAAAAGATGGTGCTCGTCTTCCTCTCATGCCCCCTCCCCCACTACATCAAGTGGTATTAGAGTGACATTGTTCCTAATCTCAACTCCATTGATCGTAGTTGGTGGTGACAACTCCATGGACGGTGCTCTAGGATATTATCAAATTCGAAATTTGATCAAACAAAGTTTTCTTGCTTCTATCATTAGGAAATATGAAGCTTTGAAATAGATTAAAACTAAGAACCAAGTTCATCAATTGATCATCGAAGAGGCTCGCGGTCCGATGTCTTGGAGATCAACATACAAAGCTACTCATAAAAACCAAAACCTTGGTGAGGTGAATATTTCGTACTTTCATGGCTATGAGAATTTATTTATTTAGATCGATAAAGTTGAGAAATTCTTTAAGTTTATGGAGATTCCTAAAGAGAAGAAGGTGAAAATTATTGAATACAAGCTTGATGGTTATGCTTCATCTTGGTGGGAGCAAATTCAAATCCAAAGAACACGTGAAGGCAAACCAAAAATCCGCTTTTGGCCGAAGAAGCTTAAACTATTCAATATAAAGTTCTCAAAAGGGGATCAAAATCAAGTAAGACAAACCTCTTATCCAAGGGCTTCTGGCATTGAAATCAATGGAGACAACCATGAGTTATTAATTTCACATCTTAGTAACTTTCCTCTAGAATTGAATTACCAAGTCAAAGAAGAGGTTGTGGATTGTTTGAAAGACAAACAAACTAGTGAAGAATTTATTAAGAGCCCCAAGGATTCTTTCTTTGATGAGTTAGAAGATCATACAAAAGTGGCTTTGGATGTTACACAAAATTTTCAAGAGACTATCTATGAGAATTCATCTGAATCAGTTGACAATCTTGAAGGGTGCAAGAAATAGTATTCTACTTGTGAAAATATTAACGATGCTACTCAATATTATTCTTTGAAGTCATCAAAAGCCAACTCTCTTGAACAACTAGAGAAAATTTCTACAAGAGTTATCACTATGCAAGATTCAAAATTTGCAATGGCATATTCAGATTATTATCATAATTGTCAGCAAACTTGTGAAGAATACTTTCATTACATGATAAAAAAATCATAAGTTGGTGTGTACAAAAAATTTATTTCAAATAAGGTCGAAGGAGCTCCTCTGCAAAAGTTCAAGTGGTTGTGCTGAAGAAAAATAGGAGATCAAAGTACTGAAGATGTTACTCGAAGAAATTTTATTGGTTTACCTTATCAAGTTCTATGTTGGAAAGTATTTAAGGAGAACATGATGTAGGACACTCAAAGGAAGTTTAGAAATGTCAAAAGATGCTAATTCAGAAGTCAAGGGGCCATGGCAAATGATCTGATTCACTCTTTTATTTAAACATAGGATTTATCTTACTTAGTACCTTTCTATGTCAAAATTCTCTTCATTATGATGTCATGAGTTTGTCCTAGTATGAGACAATTAGGTCTTATTCTCGGATTCCACCAACCCAAGGTTAATTTTAAGCTGAATCCTATTCAGTTTAGGACTTGGGAAGGATGAATCCTTATTTAGGATTTTATTTTCATAGGTTAACTTATTTAGAACTTCTATCAACCCAATTAATGGGTTCAAGCTGGGTTGTATTCAGTTTAGGACTTGGGAAGCTAGAAACTTACTCAAATTGGACTTCTGGTATTTGTATAAATAGGCCTTGAGCCCTATGGACGGGAGAACAACTTTTATTCTCAATAAAATTCTACTTTAGTGAATTTTCTCTCTTCCTTGTGGATTCAAGGAGTTCTTAACAGAGGCAACGGTGTTTTCCTCGTCTACGACGCTTGTTGCTACGTCAAGTGGTATCAGAGCGAGGCTCTCCTTGCTTAATGTCTAACGACGATGCAACCAGCAGTAACCCTAGGGACGATGCTCCTGTGGGTAATCACATCAGCCATGAGTATTTTTGATTCAACCATGGAGGCAATCCAAAACTCACTTGCAAGCTTGATGCTAAGGGTGGATCAACTTGAAAGCCTAAATCAACCATGTCGACGGATCGATGAAGTGACTCCCAATCCAATTGGTTGAGGAAAGGCTCCGCAAGTGAATCCAAAGGGTATACAAATCCTTGAAAACTCCAGTGATGAAGAAATTGAAGACATCCTTCATCGACCAGTTTTTGAGAATGATAGACGTCATGATTTTCGCTTGAAAATTGATCTCCCATCTTTCAATGGCCAACTTCAGATCGAAGATTTTCTCGATTGGCTTGCTAAAGTGGAACGATTCTTCGACTACATGAAGATTCCAAATTCGAAGAAAGTAAAGCTTGTTACTTACTGACTCAAGGGGGGTGCATCAGCATGGTGGGAATGCATCCAGGTGGAAAGGACATGCCGAAATAAAGCTCCAATTCGAGCATGTCCACGGATGAAGGCTCTTCTCGAAAAGCAATTCCTTCCCATAGATTATGATCAGGTATTCTTTCAGCAATATCAAAATTGTCAACAGGGTAATCGCAGTGTGAAGGCATATGCTGAGGAGTTCTATCACCTATCAGCACGTAATAATCTAATAGAGACTGAATCTCATCAAGTGGCAAGATTCATCGGTGGGCTACGCACAACCATCCAAGATAAGATTTCTTTGCAACATATTTGGATGGTTAATGAGGCTGTGAGGAGTGCAACTCATGTGGAGTCCCAATTGGAGTGAGCTATCATTAGAAAATTATCCTTACCCCTATTGGCAAAGAGCATCGACCTAAAATTTTACAAGAGGAGGGTCACTCCTTCCTGATTGTGCAAAATTTTATAAATGAGGTTAAAGAGATAGCTCAAATATTTGTTATGATTGAGAAAGAGATAATGCCCACTGAAGCTCCAAAAGCTTGCCGCCCTTCCTAGATGAATTCAAGGAAATCATGCCCGATGAACTACCCCCAATGAGAGATATTCAGCACCACATTGACTTTGTTCCTGGAATGAATTTACCAAATCTGCCCCACTACAGAATGAGTCCAAAAGAGTCATAAATTTTACAAGACAAGGTTGAAGAATCAATCAGAAAAGGAATGGTCAGAGTCAGCATGAGCCCATGTGCAGTTCCAGCATTATTGACACCTAAGAAAGATGGAAGTTGGCGGATGTGTGTAGATAGTCGAGCTATCAACCGAATCACGGTAAAGTATAGATTCCCAATTCCTCGCTTAGAGGACATGTTGGACATGTTGGAAGGGTCAAAGGTGTTCTCCAAGATAGATTTGAGTGGATACCATCAAATCAGAATTAGACCCGGTGATGAATGGAAAACTGCTTTCAAAACAAAAGAAGGACTTTATGAGTAGCTTGTTATGCCTTTTGGACTCTCAAGTGCACCAAGTACCTTCATGCAATTGATGAATCAGGTAATCAAACCTTTCATTGGTCATTTTGTTATTGTTTACTTTAATGATATCCTGGTGTACAGTCATAATGAAGAAGAACATAAAAGGCATCTAATAGAAGTACTTACTGTGCTGAAGAAGGAGAAGTTGTACATCAACTCAAAGAAATGCCATTTTATGACTGACCACTTGGTGTTCTTGGGTTTTATTGTAAGTGCAGAAGGCATTCATGTTGGTGAAGAAAAGGTAAATGCTATTAAGGAATGGTCGATACCCAAAAGTGTATCAGAAGTTAGAAGCTTCCATGGTCTGGCAACATTCTATTGGAGGTTTGTCAACAACTTTAGTTCCATTATGGCACCAATAATTGAATGTTTAAAGCAATGCAAGTTCTCCTGGACCTATTTTAGCATTGCCCAGTTTCGAGAAGTTATTTGACGTAGACTGTGATGCTTCGTACATAGGCATTGGAGCCGTTCTATCTCAGGAAGGAAGACCAGTAGCTTTCTATAGCGAAAAGTTGAGCAAAGCTCGAAAGAAGTGGTCAACATATGAGCTGGAATTTTATGCGGTTGTACTAGCAGTTCGTCATTGGAAGCACTATCTAATTCAATGAGAGTTCATTCTATATACTGACCACCAAGCTTTGAAATTCATTGATAGCCAGAAGGACTTGAATCGCATGCATGGTCGATGGTCGTCATTCTTACAGCAATACTCCTATGTTTTAAAACACAAATCTGGACAAAAAAATAAGGTGGTAGATGCTTTGAGCCGCAGGGCAGCCTTGATGGTAACTATAAGCAACGAAATTGAAGGGTTTGATTATTTGAAGGAATTGTATGTTGAAGATGAAGATTTTAAAGAGGAGTTTAGAAAGTGCCAAGAAGGACAAAGAAGTGATTTATATCTCCATGAAGGCTTTCTCTTTAAGGGTTCTCATCTTTGCATTCCAAGGTGCTCCTTAAGAGAAAAGGTGGTGAAAGAGTTGCATAGCAATGGCCTAGTAGGGCATCTTGGGCATGACAAGAGCATTGCACTAGTTGAAGAGCGCTACAACTAGCCACAACTTAGGAGGGATGTCGGTCGTTTTGTACATAGGTGCTATGTATGCCAAACAGCCAAAGGAAGCTCTCAAAACACTGGCCTTTATACCCCATTGCCTGTGCCAAATGCCCCATGGGAGGATCTATCGATGGATTTTGTTTTGGGCATCCCCAGGACTCAACGAGGCTTAGATTCAATATTTGTTATTGTTGACAGATTTTCCAAGATGGCACACTTTATTCCATGTAAGAAGACAGCAGATGCAACAAGGGTGGCTAATCTATTCTTTCAAGAGATTGTAAGGCTACATGGAGTGCCAAAGACTATCACTTCTGATCGTGACACAAAATTTCTAAGTCACTTTTGGAAGACATTGTGGAGGCGATTTGATACGTCTTGACAATTTAGCAGTGCTTATCATCCACAAATAGATGGACAAACTGAAGTGGTGAATCGAACACTTGTAAACATCATTCAATGTCTTGCAAGAGACAAACCAAAGCAGTGGGATTTTGCACTCAAACAAGCTGAATTCGCTTTCAATAACATGAAGAACAGGTCCACAGGAAAATCACCATTTGAAATTGTGAATGGAAAAACCCCAAAGCACCCGCTGGATTTGGTGGTGTTGCCCAAATTGCCAGGAACAAGCATAGCTACAGACAATATGGTGGAGAGAATTATTGAAGTGCATACTGAGGTAAAGAAGAAATTAGAAGAATCCAATGCCAAATATAAAATTAAAGCGGACATTCATAAGCGTCCAAAAGAGTTTCAAGAAGGAGATCTGGTGATGGTGCACTTGAGGAAGGAACGGTTTCGAGCTGGAACTTACAACAAACTGAAACAGAAGAAAATTGGGCCACTGAAGATACTAAGAAAGATAAACAGCAATGCCTATGTTATCGACCTCCCGAAGGATTTGGGAATCTCAAACACTTTTAATATTCAAGATTTGTTTGACTACCATGCACCTGAGGACTGCAAGTTATGACAAAATAACTCTAGGACAAGTTCTTTACAAGAAGGGGACACTGATGTAGGACGCTCAAAGGAAGTTCAGAAATCTCAAAAGGAGCTAATTCAGAAGTCAAGGGGCCATGACAAATGATTTGATTCACTCCTTTATTTAAACTTAGGATTTACCTTACTTAGTACCTTTCTATGTTTAAATTCTCTTCATTATGATGTCTTAGGTCTTATTTTCGGATTCCACTAACCCAAGACTAATTTTGGGCTGAATCCTATTCAGTTTAGGACTTGGGAAGGATCAATCCTTATTTAGGATTTTATTTTCGTAGGTTAACTTATTTAGAACTTCTATCAACCCAATTAATGGGTTCAAGCTGAGTTGTGTTCAGTTTAGGACTTGGGAAGCTAGAAACTTACTCAAATTGGACTTCTGGTATTTGTATAAATAGGCCTTGAGCTCTATGGATGGGAGAACAACTTTTGTTCTCAATAAAGTTCTACTTTAGTGAATTTTCTCTCGTCCTTGTGGATTCAAGGAGTTCTTAACAGAGGCAACGGTGTTTTCCTCGTCTATCACGCTTGTTGCTACGTCACATTTGGATCGGGGTGAGGACTAGGGTCACCTCGCCCTGACCAGACTATCTTCCAAACACCAAAAATTTGACCAGACTAATATTATGTAATTCATTTAAATTATAATTAGGATTTGACTAAAATGCCCTCAGTGCATCTGAACTGTTGGATCTCGATCCAATGGCTCAGATCGCTCTAGAAGTGGCCAATTGTTGGATCGAAACCCTAACTATATAAGCTCTTCTTCTCGCCAACTGTTCATCTTCTCCTCGCCAGAAGTGGCCATCGTCTCTGCCATCACCGTCCCATCCTCTTCCAGCACACACTCCTCGCAATCACAGCCGTCCATCTCCTCCGGGATCTCCTCCAATCTCGCCAACTATTCATCTTCTCCTTGCAAGAAGCGGTCGCCGTCTCCGCCATCACTGCCCCATCCTCTTCCAGCACACAATCATCCTCCTTCACTGCAGCCGATGCCGATGTCCTGCACTTGAAGCCCCACCTCCCACTCTCCATCATCCTCACAATCACAGCCGTCCATCTCCTCCGTGATCTCCTCCAATCTTGCCAACTGTTCATCTTCTCCTCACCAGAAGTAGCCCTCGTCTCCGCCATCACTGCCCCATCCTCTTCCAGCACACACATATCTTTCACCATAGTCAACGTCGATGTCCTGCACTTGAAGCCCCACCCCCCATCATCGGATCATTGGAAAATGCCCTTCAGGAGTTGATCCGACCCCGAGAACACCTCGAATCGGGTGTCTTCGGTGGCTCAGACGTGATTAGTGCTGGCGAAGACGGCCTCGATCCCGGTCCGCTCCACCGACCGAGTTTGATGGAGGACCATGAGGCCCAGAGTGCCAGCGAAGATCTTGACACTGTTGATCTCCAACAGATGGCCATCCATTTTGGGGGAGAAGATGAGGGTTAGGGCCTTCAGATTAGTGCGATGACGATGATGGTGATCCTGCAGGAGTGGCGACGGTGCTTGGCCGGTGGCTGCGGGTGGTTTATACTCACCGAGGAGTTGGGTGAAGTCAGAGGGCATTTTTGTCCACAAAAATTTAAACCATCTGCTAGCCAGATTAGTAACCAAACAAGATTTACTTGACTATATTATCATTTTACACTATACCCCTTTCTTTGACCTTGACCTTGACCCCATTCCAAACGGGCCCTTGGTGTTCTTGGGATTCATGGTAAGTGTCGAAGGCATTCATGTTGATGAAGAAAAGGTAAAAGCTATTAAGGAATGGCTGATACCCAGAAGTGTATCAGAAGTTAGAAGCTTCCATGGTCTGGCAACATTCTATCGGAGGTTTGTAAAAATCTTTAGTTCCATTATGGCACCAATAACCGAGTGTATGAAGCAATGCAAGTTCTCCTGGACTCAAGAAGCTAATAGATGCTTCGAGTTGATCAAGGAGAAGTTATTTATTACACCTGTTTTGGCATCGCTTATCTTCGAGAAGTTATTCGAGGTAGACTATGATGCTTCGTACATAGGCATTGGAGCTGTTCTATCCCAGTAAGGAAGACTAGTAGCTTTCTATAGAGAAAAGTTGAGTGAAGCTCGAAAGAAGTGGTCAACATATGAGCTGAAATTTTATGTGGTTGTACAAGCAGTTTGTCATTGGAAGCACTATCTAAGTCCACGAGAGTTCATTCTATATACTAACCACCAAGCTTTGAAATTCATTGATAGGCAGAATAACTTGAATTGCATGCATGGTCGATGGTCATCATTCTTACAGCAGTACACCTATTGTTTGAAATACAAATATGGACAAAAAATAAGGTGGCAGATGCTTTAAGTTGTAGGGTAGCCTTGATGGTAACTATAAGCAACGAAGTTGAAGGGTTTGATTATTTGAAGGAATTTTATGCTGAAGATGAAGATTTTAAAGAGGAGTTTAGAAAGTGCCAAGCAGGACAAAGAAGTAATTTATATCTCCATGAAGGCTTTCTCTTTAAGGGGTTCTCATCTTTGCATTCCAAAGTGCTCCTTGAGAGGAAAGGTGGTGAAAGAGTTGCATAGCAATGGCCTAGCAGGATATCTTGGGCGTGACAAGAGCATTGCACTAGTTGAAGAATGCTACTATTGGCCACAACTTAAGAGGGATGTCAATCACTTTGTACAAAGGTACTATGTATGCCAAATAGCCAAAGGAAGCTCCCAAAACACTAGCCTTTATACCCCATTCCCTGTGCCAAATGCCCCATGGGAGGATCTATCAATGGATTTTGTTTTGGGCCTCCCCAGGACTCAACAAGACTTAGATTTAGTATCTGTTGTTGTCGACAAATTTTCCAAGATGGCACACTTCATTCCATGTAAGAAGACAATAGAGGCAACAAGGGTGGCTAATCTATTCTTTTAGGAGATTGTAAGGCTACATGGAGTGCCAAAGACCATCACTTCTGATCGTAACACAAAATTTCTTAGTCACTTTTGGAAGACATTGTGGAGGTGATTTGATACGTCTCTACAATTTAGCAGTGCTTATCATCAACAAACAGATGGACACTAAACACTTGTAAACATCATTCGGTGTCTTGCAAAAGACAAACCAAAGCAGTGGGACTATGCACTCACACAAGCTGAATTTGCTTTCAATAACATGAAGAACAAGTTCTCGGGAAAATCTCCATTTGAAATTGTCAATGGAAGAAGCCCAAAAAACCCGCTGTATTTGATGGTGTTGCTGAAATTGCCAGGAACAAGCATAGCTACAGACAATATGGTAGAGAGAATTACTGAAGTGCATACTGAGGTGAAGAAAAGATTAGAAGAATCCAATGCCAAACACAAAATTAAAGCGGACATTCATAAGTGTCCAAAGAGTTTCAAGAAAGAGATCTGGTGATGGTGCACTTGAGGAAGGAACGGTTTCTAGCTGGAACTTACAACAAACTGAAACAGAAGAAAATTGGGCCACTGAAGATACTAAGAAAGATAAACGACAATGCCTATGTCATCGACCTCCCGAAGGATTTGAGAATCTCAAAAACTTTTAATATTCAAGATTTGTTTGACTACCATGCACCTAAGGACTGCAAGTTATGACAAAATAACTCAAGGATGAGTTCTTTACAAGAAGGGGACACTAATGTAGGACGCTCAAAGGAAGTTCAGAAATGTCAAAAGAAGCTAATTCAGAAGTCAAGAAGCCATGACAAATGATCTGATTCACTCTTTTATTTAAACTTAGGATTTACCTTACTTAGTACCTTTCTATGTGGAAATTCTCTTCATTATGATGTCATGAGTCTCTCCTAGTATGAGCCAATTAGGTCTTATTCTCGGATTCCACCAACCCAAGGTTAAGTTTGAGTTGAATCGTATTCAGTTTAGGACTTGGGAAGGATGAATCCTTATTTAGGATTTTATTTTTGTAGGTTAACTTATTTAGAACTTCTACCAACCCAATTAATGGGTTCAAGCTGAGTTGTATTTAGTTTAGGACTTGAGAAGCTAAAAACCTACTCAAATAGGACTTCTGGTATTTGTATAAATAGGCCTTCAGCCCTATGGATAGGGAACCACTTTTATTCTCAATAAAGTTCTACTTTAGTGAATTTTCTCTCTTTCTTTGTGCATTCAAGGAGTTCTTAATAGAGGCAATGGTGTTTTCCTCATCTACCACACTTGTTGCTACATCAGAACATAACTGCAATAACAAAGAGTTCAAGTTTTGACTTGAGAATAAGTCTTTTTACAAGTGGAGGGGTTTGATGTAGGACAACTACATTCCTTTTATAGTAAAATTAGAGATCCAATCCAAGTTGAATTCCATCTCAAATTAGGATCCTTCAAGATTCGTATAGCTACAGTTTGAAGGCCATATCTCCTAAGATATTCATCCAAATCCAAATCCATTGGAAAGCTAAGATTGATTTCTACAAGTTTGTTATTTATGATTTTGGATAATTTAGATTTATCATTATTCAAAATTAGGATTTATTTAGTCTGAGTCAATAACAGTCCTAGCCCAATAAGGAATAGGATTTAGATATTTTTATTTAAGATATATTAAGTAGAACTCTTAGTGGAGTCTAAGTCCTATTTTTAGTCTATATCAAGCAAGACTCTAAGTTTATTAAAGGGCTATATGATGCAACAGGAAAGGGGGCACGAGGGGTAGGAGGAAGATCATTATCTTCTCACTATGATAGATCCACTTGATACAACGAGAGAGGAGGCAGAGGGGTAGGAAGAAGATCACCGTCTTCTTCTTGATCCAGCGAGAGAGGACACAAGCAATAGGGAGAAGATCACCGTCTTCTCATAATGATATATTCTTAAATCTACAAGGAAGATGGAAAGGGAGTAAATCCAAAATATGAGAATATTATTAATAGCAAAGATTTTTTTTAAAAAAATTTTTGCTATAAAAAAGCCTTCTTTTTTTTTTATTGCAATCTTGGGTTGTATATATAGCCCTCTAATAAACTTAGAGTCCTACTTGATTTAGAATAAAAATAGGACTTAGACTCCACTAAGAGTTCTACTTAACATATCTTAAATAAAAATATCTAAATCCTATTCCTTATTAGTTAGGACTGTTATGGACTCGGACTGATAAATAAATCCTAATTTTGAATAATACAAAATCCAAATGATCCAAAAATAGTAAATAAGAAACTTGTAGAAATCTATCTCAGCTTTCCAACGGATAGTTATTTTCGATATTTGGATGAATATCCTAGGAGATATGTCCTTCAGACTGTAACTGTACGAAGCTTGATGGATCCTAATTGGAGTTGAAATTCAAATTGGATTGGATCTCTAATTTTATTGTAAAAAAGATGTAATTGTCCTGCATCACTATATACAACCCAAAGTTATAATAAAGAAGAAAGTTTTTCTATCAATAATATTCTCTTATTTTGGGTTTATTTTCTTTTCATTTTCCTTGTGGATTCAAGGATCTATCATTGTGAGAAGACGATGATATTCTCCCTATCTCTCGTGCCCTCCCTTGTTGCATCATGAAGAAGACAGTGATCTTCTTCCTACCCCTTGTGCCTCCTCTCCCGCTACATCAAGTGGATCTTGGATCTATCATGGTGAGAAGATGGTGCTATTCTTCCTACACCCCCACCCCCCTCTCTCCTGCTGCATCAAAAAGGACAAGGAGAAGAACAAGCAGAAGTAGAAGGAGGAACGAGAACAAGAAGGATAAATTGAAGGAGAAGGAAAAGTAAAACAAGAAGAAGACAAAATAGAAGCAAAGAAGAATCAAATGGAGATGAGAATGAGAATGAGAAGAAGAATTTAAAGAGGAAGGAGAAGGAGAAAGGAGAAAGGAGAAGGAGGAGAAGAAGAAGAAAAAGAGGAAGGGGAAGGAGAAGAAGAAGGAGAAGGAGAAGAACAAGCAGAAGAAAAAGTAGAAGCAAAATGTGAAGGAGAACGAGAATGAGAAGGAGGAGGAGAAAAAGTAGTAGTAGTAGTAGTAGTAGTAGTAGTAGTAGAAGAAGAAGAAGAAGAAGAAGAAGAAGAAGAAGAAGAAGAAGAGGAAGCAGAAGCAGAAGAATAGGGAGAATGAGAAGGAGAAGGATGAGAAAAAGATAAGGAAGAAGAAGAAGAAGAAAAAGCAGAAGGAGAAAGAGAATGAGAAGGAGAAGGAGTGGGAGAAGAAAAAGAGGAAGAAGAAGAAGAAGAAGAAGAAGAAGGAGAAGCTGAAGTGGAAGGAAATCGAGAATGAGAATGTTAATGAGAAGGAGAAGAAAAGAAGAAGAAGAAGAAGAAGAAGAAGAAGAAGGAGAAGCTGAAATGGAAGGA
>RXID01022395.1:14836-158327 GCA_005019695.1 Trichopus zeylanicus subsp. travancoricus
TGTTGAAGCAGCAGAAGCAGAAGAAAGAGAAGGAGAAGGAGAAGGAAAAGGAGAAGCAGAAGAGGAAGTGGAAGGAGAAGGAGAAGGAAAAGCAGAAGTGGAAGCGAAGGAGAAGGGGAACAAGAATGAGAAGGAGAAATAGAAGAAGTAGAAGCAGAAGAAAGAGAATAAGGAGGAGAAGGATACTAAGGATTAGGAGAAGAAGTAGTAGAAGAAGAAGGGGAAGAAGAAGAAGATGAAGAAGAAGAAGAAGAAGTAGTAGTAGTAGTAGTAGTAGTAGTAGTAGCAGTAGAAGAAGAAGTAGTAGTAGTAGAAGAAGAAGAAGAAGAAGAAGAAGGAAAAGCAGAAGCAGAAGCAAAAGTATAAGGAGAATGAGAGGTTGTAGGAGAAGGAGATAGGGAAGGAAAAAAAGAAGAAGCAAGAGCAAAACCAGAATTAGAAGGAGAAAAGGAGAAGGAAAGGAGCAGAAGATAAACAAGAAAAACTAGAAGAAGAAAAAGTAGGAGAAGGAGTAGTTGAAAGGTGAAGTAGAAGGAGAAGAAGAAGAAGGGGGAGCAGGAGTAGGGGAAGAAGGAGAAGGCAAAGGAGAAGTAGATGGACAAGGAGATGAAGACGAAGCAAAAAGAGGAATGAGAACAAGAATGAGAATGAGAAGGGGATGAGGGCGAAGCAAAGGTAGTAGAAGAAGGAGAAGTTGAAGGAGAAGCAGAAGGAGAACAAGAAGAAGAAAAAATAGAAGCAAAGTAGAATCAAATGGAGATGAGAATGAGATTGAGAAGGACGAAGAGAAGGCAAATGAGCAGAAGAATTTAAATAGGAAGGAGAAGGATAATGGAGAAAGGAGAAAGGAGAAAGGAGAAGGAGAAGGAGAAAGATAAGAAGAAAAAGAAAAAGAGGAAGGGAAAGGAGATGAAGGAGGAGATAGAGAAGATGAAGGAAAAGAAGAAGTAGAAGAAAAAATAGAAGCAAAATGTGAAGGAGAACAAGAATGAGAATAAGAAGGAGAAGGAAAAGCAAAAACAGAAGCAGAAGAAGGAGAAGGAGAAGGAGAAGAATAGGGCAAAGGAGAAGGAGAAGAAGAAGATGGAGAAGAAAAAGAAGAGGAGGAATAAGAAAAAGAAAGAGCAGGAGGAGAAAGAGAACAAGAAGGAGAAGGAGTGGGAGAAGAAGAAGTAGAAGGAGGAGGAGGAGGAGAAGAAGAAGCTGCAGGGGAAGGAGATGGAGAATGAGAATGTGAATGAGAAGTAGAACAACAAGAAGAAGAAGTTGCAGGGGAAGGAGACGAAGAATGAGAATGTGAATGAGAAGGAGAAGAAGAACAAGAACAAGAAGAAAATATTGAGGATGAAGAAGCAGAAAAAAGAGAAGAAGAAGAAGCTAAGAAGAATGACAACCTGAATGAGAGAAGGAGAAGAAGAAGAAGAACAAATGTTGAAGATGCAAAAGCCGAAGAAAGAGAAGAAGAATAAGATGACTTGTTGATTCATAAATTTTACTGTATAGGAGGGATCGGTCATTGGTGTCTTAAGAATAGAAGATAATGGAAACACCTCGAGGTTGAGATAGTGGTGATTGTTGACTTACTAAAATAGCTTGATGTTTGCTCACCAGATCCTCTTGAGGAGTTATGAGATTCAGTAGGTGCTAGCATTGTCTGCCCTTAAGCTGATTTTTGGAGGAAGAAGCTTTCACAACCTTCAGATGTTTGGTTGAAGGGTTACTAAGAATATCCTAGATTGATGGCGAAATGGTGGAGCAAATTTCAATGAAAACATCAAGTATTGATGGAGCCTAGCCACCACCAGTTTGATCAGAGAGGCTCCTTGAAACATTTATTTGCTATGTTGATTCATACCATGATTTGCGAGATAAGAAAATCATCGGTAGCTCTTTAGCTATAGCGCTCAAACACCTAAATCAGTAATTGTAGACAAAAATATAAAATAATAAAAAATTATACATTACTCTCATCTTCATTGTATGTCCTCCTATTTATAGTGAATTTAGTGAGACCAACAAATTTTATTCCTTGATGTCAGCTGACTGCACATTAAATTTTGTGTTATTACAAATTCCCAAAATTCACCCATGGATCAAAAATATCTATCATCTTTTAGCTCAACGAAACTTAGTACTTGTATACTGAAGATTTGGAGAAATTTCTTGCCACAATTCGTTTTATACCCACCGAGCCTTAATAAGTTCAAGGAACAAATTTGAACCCAACCATCGATTAGCCTCAGTTGATGATTTAGTTTGTATGAATGGCTTCAGTTGATTATCTCAATAGAAGGGTTTGGTGCATCATCAATCAACTCTCAATATTTTATATTAAACAAATTCTAAATATTAAAATATTAAATAAAAAATATTATTATAACTGAAGTTTTGTTCTCCAAACATCAGCATAATGATTTCTACCACAAAAAAATTGATGTAATCCTAACATGCGCAAGTTGGATTACCTTTTAAAATAATACATGTGATTACATATATGAAAGACTAGTTTTAAACAATAAATAGAGGCATACTTTGCAATTCTTGAAACCAAAATACAACTTATTCATATTGTAATACATGGACTTCTTAGTCTCCAATGACTTTTTTTGGCAACTTCTGCCGTTTACAATTAGCTCCTATGGAAAATTACACCATTTACACGATACAAACTACCAGATGAGTCAAAACAATACAATTATAGTTTAACAACTCTTTTGAAAATTCACTTGTACACTCTCATAAAGCTATCTTCAACATTCTGCAAATCAAGGTAGTATAGTTCAATGAATGGAATGAGGAACAAAAAATTGAACTATTGAATGCTAACTTATTTCTAGGGAAATCAGATACCACCATTCTGAAGTGCATGGGATACAGATACAGTCCTCTCCGGACCATAAAATGATCACAGTATCAGGTTCTTGGAATGAACCACCACACAACATTTGGAAAGATCATTACCCTCTCACAATATACTACTTGAAATTAATATGCCATTAGTGTACATTTTGCAGGAGTATTCACACGAGCAAGTAGGAATAAAATAGGTATTCAGTATGCAAGAAATAAATAAATGGTTAATAGGAGATCAATGAGAGTATGTGTGCAAAAACCTAGGCTTGTATATGTAAAAATCAAATTTTTTAGAGTTCATATGCAATTGTTGTAATTCCCCTAAAGTATATATCTATAAATAGAAAAATTCCAGGAGTATGCAATCAATTTTTGTAGTTTTGCATCATTGTGATGCATAACTGACTAGCAACAAGCGTGGTAGATGAGAAAAACACCGTTGCCTCTGTTAAGAACTCATTCAATCCACAAGAAAGAGAGAAAATTCACTAAAGTAGAACTTTATTGAGAATAAAAGCTGTCCCCCATCCATAGGACTAAAGGCCTATTTATACAAATACCAGAAATCCAATTTGAGTAAGTTTTTGGCTTCCCAAGTCCTAAACTGAATATAACTCAGTTTAAACCCATTAATTGGGTTGGTAGAAGTTCTAAATAAGTTAACCTACGAAAATAAAATCCTAAATAAAGATTCATCCTTCCCAAGTCCTAAACTGAATAGGATTCAGTCCAAAATTGGTCTTGGGTTGGTGGAATCCGAGAATAAGACCTAAGACATCATAATGAAGAGAATTTTAAACATAGAAAGGTACTAAGTAAGATAAATCATAAGTTTAAATAGAAGAGTGAATCAAATCATTTGTCATGGCCCCTTGACTTCTGAATTAGCTTCTTTTGATATTCTTAAACTTCCTTTGAGTGTCCTACATCAGTGTCCCCTTCTTGCAAGAACTCGTCCTCGAGTTACTTTGTCGTAATGTGCAGTCCTCAGGTGCATAGTAGTCAAATAAATCTTGAATATTAAAAGTTTTTGAGATCCCCAAATCCTTCGGGAGGTCGATGACATAAGCATTGTTGTTTATCTTTCTTAGTATCTTCAGTGGCCCAATTTTCTTCTGTTTCAGTTTGTTGTAAGTTCTAGCTGGAAACCGTTCCTTCCTCAAGTGCACCATCACCAGATCTCCTTCTTGAAACTCTTTTGAACGCTTATGAATGTCCGCTTTAATTTTGTATTGGGCATTGGATTCTTCTAATTTCTTCTTTACCTCAGTATGCACTTCAATAATTCTCTCCGCCATATTGTCTGCAGCTATGCTTGTTCCTGGTAATTTGGGCAACACCACCAAATCCAGCGGGTGTTTCAAATGGCGATTTTCCCGTGGACCTGTTCTTCATGTTATTGAAAGCAAATTCAGCTTGTGCAAGTGCATAGTCCCACTACTTTGGTTTGTCTCTTGCAAGACACCGAATGATGTTTACAAGTGTTCGATTCACCACTTCAGTTTGTCCATCTGTTTGTGGATGATAAGCACTACTAAATTGTAGAGACGTATCAAATCGCTTCCACAATGTCTTCCAAAAGTGACTTAGAAATTTTGTGTCATGATCAGAAGTGATAGTCTTTGGCACTCCATGTAGCCTTACAATCTCTTGAAAGAATAGATTAGCCACCCTTGTTGCATCTGCCATTTTCTTACATGGAATGAAGTGTGCCATCTTGGAAAATCTGTCGATAACAACAAATACTGAATCTAAGCCTCGTTGAGTCCTAGGGAGGCCCAAAACAAAATCCATCGATAGATTCTCCCATGGGGCATTTGGCATAGGCAATGGTTATAAAGGCCAGTGTTTTGAGAGCTTCCTTTGGCTGTTTGGCATACATAGCACCTTTGTACAAAACGACCGACATCCCTCCTAAGTTGTGGCAAGTTGTAGCGCTCTTCAACTAGTGCACTGCTCTTGTCATGCCGAAGATGCCCTGCTAGGCCACTGCTATGCAATTCTTTCACCACCTTTTCTCTGAAGGAGCACCTTGGAATGCAAAGACGAGAACCCTTAAAGAGAAAGCCTTCGTGGAGATATAAATCACTTCTTTGTCCTTCTTGGCACTTTCTAAACTCCTCTTTAAAATCTTCAACATACAATTCCTTCAAATAATCAAACCCTTCAACTTCGTTGCTTATAGTTACCATCAAGGCTGCCCTGCGGCTCAAAGCATCTGCCACCTTATTTTTTTGTCCAGATTTGTGTTTTAAAACATAGGTGTATTGCTGTAAGAATGACGACCATCGACCATGCATGCGATTCAAGTCCTTCTGGCTATCAATGAATTTCAAAGCTTGGTGGTCAGTATATAGAATGAACCCTCGTTGAATTAGATAGTGCTTCCAATGACGAACTGCTTGTACAACAGCATAAAATTCCAGCTCATATTTGACCACTTCTTTCGAGCTTCACTCAACTTTTCACTATAGAAAGCTACTGGTCTTCCTTCCTGGGATAGAACGGCTCCAATGCCTATGTACAACAGCCATAAAATTCCAGCTCATATGTTGACCACTTCTTTCGAGCTTCACTCAACTTTTCACTATAGAAAGCTACTGGTCTTCCTTCCTGGGATAGAACGGCTCCAATGCCTATGTACGAAGCATCACAATTACCTCAAATAACTTCTCGAAGCTAGGCAATGCCAAAATAGGTGCAGTAGATAACTTCTCCTTAATCAACTCGAAGCATCTATTAGCTTCTTGAGTCCAGGGAGAACTTGCGTTGCTTCAAACATTCAGTTATTGGTGCCATAATGGAACTAAAGTTTTTGACAAACCTCCGATAGAATGTCGCCAGACCATGGAAGCTTCTAACTTCTGATACACTTCTGGGTATAGGCCATTCCTTAATAGCTTTTACCTTTTCTTCATCAACATGAATGCCTTCAGCACTTACAACGAAACCCAAGAACACCAAGTGGTCAGTCATAAAATGGCATTTCTTTGAGTTGATGTACAACTTCTCCTTCTTCAGCACAGTAAGTACTTCTGTTAAATGCCTTTTATGTTCTTCTTCATTATGACTGTACACCAGGATATCATCAAAGTAAACAACAACAAAATGACCAATGAAAGGTTTGAGTACCTGATTCATCAATCGCATGAAGGTACTTGGTGCATTTGAGAGTCCAAAAGGCATAACAAGCCACTCATAAAGTCCTTCTTTTGTTTTGAAAGCAGTTTTCCATTCATCACCGGGTCTAATTCTGATTTGATGGTATCCACTCCTCAAATCTATCTTGGAGAAAACCATTGACCCTTCCAACATATCCAACATGGCCTCTAAGCGAGGAATTGGGAATCTATACACATCTGCCAAATTCCATCTTTCTTAGGTGTCAATAAGGCTGGAACTGCACATGGGCTCATGCTGACTCTGACCATTCCTTTTCTGATCAACTCCTCAACCTTGTCTTGTAAAATTTGTGACTCTTTTGGACTCATTCTATAGTGGGGCAGATTTGGTAAACTCGCTCCAGGAACAAGGTCAATGTGGTGCTGAATATCTCTCATTGGGGGTAGTTCATCAGGAAGATCATCGGGCATGATTTCCTTGAATTCATCTAGGAAGGGTTGCAAGCCTTTGGGAGCTTCAGTGGGCATTGTCTCCATTCCTTTCTCAATCACAACAAATATTTGGGATGTCTCTTTAGCCTCGTTTATAAAATTTTGCACAATCAGGAAGGAGTGACCCTCCTCTTGTAAACTTTTGGGTTGACGCTCTTCGCCAATGGGGGTAAGGATAATTTTCTTTCCATCTTTGAAGAAGATGTAGCAATTGTCTCGCACACGATGTGTAGAATCTATATCAAATTGCCAAGGTCTGCCAAGAAGAATATGGCATGCATTCATCTCCACAACATCACAGATTACCTCATCCTTGTAGAATTTTCCAATGGAAAAACAAATTTGACACCGTTCAGTTACCTTGGTTTCACCAACCTTTTTAATCCAGCCGATCTTGTAGGGAGAAGGATGTGATTTCGTCTTCAATTGAAGCTTGTCAACCATAGTCTTGGAGATGATGTTTTCACTGCTTCCCCCATCAATAATCATGTCACAGATCTTGCCATTTACTGTGCATCGAGTGCGAAAGATATTGTGACATTGTAGGTTTTCCTCTTTCTTTGGGATGTACATCAGATTTTGAACTACTAAAGATGACCGTTCACCATCAGGCTCCTCGAATATTCCATCTTCATAGTTTTCTTGATCACAAGCTAGGTCATCATCTTTTGAGTCATGGAAATTGTCAGCAACAAAATTATCTTCAATAGCCAAGTTCATAGGTTGTCGTGCTGGACAAACATTAGAACGATGTCCAAATTTTCCACACTTTAGATCAGGATTTGAACTTGGGTTCTTTGCTGATGTGGCATTTCCTGATGGCCTTGTAGGTCTAGCTTCAAGACTCACTTGTGTGGGAGGTCGAGAAGGTTGTGTAGCTGCACCTCTATTAGGAATAGATTGTGCTTCTTTTGAATTCTCACCAATGGTTCTCCCCACCTGATTTTTGATGGCAGGTCGCTCCAATTGGGACTCCACACGAGTTGCACTCCTCACAGCCTCATTAACCGTCCAAATAGGTTGTAAAGAAATCCTATCTTGGATGGTTGTGCGTAGCCCACTGATGAATCTTGCCACTTGATGAGATTCAGTCTCTATTAGATTATTACGTGCTGATAGGCGATAGAACTCCTCAGCATATGCCTTCACACTGCGATTACCCTGTCGACAATTTTGATATTGCTGAAAGAGTACCTGGTCATAATCTATGGGAAGGAATTGCTTTTCGAGAAGAGCCTTCATCCGTGGCCATGCTCGAATTGGAGCTTTATTTTGGCGTGTCCTTTCCAACTGGATGCGTTCCCACCATGCTGATGCACCCCCCTTGAGTCGGTAAGCAACAAGCTTCACTTTCTTCGAATCTAGAATCTCCATGTAGTCGAAGAACCATTCCACTTCAGCAAGCCAACCGAGAAAATCTTCGATCTGAAGTTGGCCATTGAAAGATGGGAGGGAGATCAATCTTCAAGCGAAAATCATGACCTCTATCATGCTCAGAAACTGGTTGGAGAAGGATGTCTTCAACTTCTTCGTCGCTGGAATTTTCAAGGATTTGTAAACCCTTTGGATTCACTTGCGAGCCTTTCCTCGACCAATTGGATCGCGAGTCACTTCATCGATCCGTCGACATGGTTGATTCAGGCCTTCAAGTTGATCCATCCTCGGCATCAACCTTGCAAGTGAGTTTTGGATTGCCTCCATGGTCGAATCAAAATACTCACGGCTGATGTGATTACCCACAGGAGCACCGTCCCTAGGGTTGCTGCTGGTTGCGTCGTCGTTAGATATTAAGCAAGGAGAGCCTCGCTCTGATACCACTTGACGTAGCAACAAGCGTGATAGACGAGGAAAACACCGTTGCCTCTGTTAAGAACTCCTTGAATCCACAAGGAAGAGAGAACATTCACTAAAGTAGAACTTTATTGAGAATAAAGGTTGTCTCCCATCCATAGGACTGAAGGCCTATTTATACAAATACCAGAAATCCAATTTGAGTAAGTTTCTGGCTTCCCAAGTCCTAAACTGAATATAACTCATTTAAAACCCATTAATTGGGTTGGTAGAAGTTCTAAATAAGTTAACCTACGAAAATAAAATCCTAAATAAAGATTCATCTTTTCCAAGTCCTAAACTGAATAGGATTCAGTCCAAAATTGGTCTTGGGTTGGTGGAATCCAAGAATAAGACCTAAGACATCATAATGAAGAGAATTTTAAACATAGAAAGGTACTAAGTAAGGTAAATCCTAAGTTTAAATAGAAGAGTGAATCAAATCATTTGTCATGGCCCCTTGACTTCTAAATTAGCTTCTTTTGATATTCTTGAACTTCCTTTGAGTGTCCTACATCAATAACAAAGACGTAGCTTTGTCCAGGCAAATTAGTCATAAAAATAGAAAAGGTCCTATCTAACTAGATGGAGAATAAAGGAAGACATTTCAGAAACTACCTCAATGCATTGCTACAATCAGAAAAAATGTAGCGACGTAATCAATATTGTTCCACCATGATGTCTAATTTCCCTCTTAGTCCCTTTGAGAGCCAATTAGCCTCTATTCCACAATTTTTCATTGCTCAGCTTCTGCACCAAACTCCAACAAAATGTCATCAAGCAAACCATAATTGGGAACACCTTCTTCATTGCAATCCCCAGGACCACTTGTGGATAAATCCAATGATAACTTGTACATCTTTACGAGAACCAGTGCATTATAAAATAGCAATAAGTTAAATTGACTATAGAATTCTATAAATGTAGGTGCACCTGTTCTTCTCTTGAGGGGTGTTAACTTCTAACTTTGAAAATGCATTTGAAATATGGGAATGGAAAAAACTGAACTACTTGTCTATGTAGAACACATGCTACAGCCGTCAGCACTTGTTAAAATGCAAGATAAAGAAAAACATCTAGACTAACAGGTTCATCTAATCAAAAACACTAACATGTTCTTTGTGGAAGCCATAAAAATGTTGCAGAAAGCTCCTAAAACACAATTGCTGAATCTAATTTTTTTTCCTCAAAGTTACAAGCACAACTATCAGTTTCCAAAAGACAGGAAAAATTCTTAAACTATATGCAATAGTAGAATATTACAAAATAACCAACAAAGGTATGACTAAGGCATAGAGTAATCCATAGAAAATAATTACAGGTTGTAATTCTGCTAAGAGTCAAAGGAACAAGAAAAGGATCATGCATAGGCTCTATATTATAATGCTAAAATTGCAGTTTCCACTTCAGAACAAACATTTATTAGGACCTTTGCACTACTGTGTCACAAACTTGCACAAGAAAAGCATACAATTAGCCTTATATGATAAGACATCAATTGGCACACAGGGAAATAATATAAAGAGATGTGTTTGTAACCTACAAGCCCAAGAAACAACATAATAATCCCTCAATTAACCAACTTTCTCACCTAAAAATTGTTTGAACATTGTCCTCCAGTAGAGTTTAAGATAGAATATGATGAAGATTGGAGACTTCCTAGATAGATGTAAATAGATGTTCAGCAGAGATGACAATCAAAATCATAACATTACCATAAAGTCTATAATTAGCAAGTCTCTGATTTTGTTAGACCTTTGAAGACCTAAAAAATAAGACAACCCAAATGTCTCGGATATATGCTTATATGTTTTCATTTACTAAATTTTTCCTCATCACTTGAAATATCTAGTTTGTTCTAGTGACATTCGTGACAGTGTAGAGTGCATAGGTTCTGTTTCTAGCTAAATTTGAATGAACAAAAACAAATTTCTATTTCTATTGACCACCAAATAAGAGATATTAAGAACAAAAGGATGATCGTAAACATCTGTAACAAAAATCAGTCCATTTAATGAATGACTTCAGTTACCTGCTGCTAAATATAAATGGAGAAAAAGTAGAAATAGAGGTGAACCTTGGTATAACAGCTCCAGTGAAGTGACTGCTTTGTGGATTAATTTCTCAGGACCATTCCAATCCTTGACTATTTGGGGCAGCTTTTGCAGATTTGCCAATAAATGCTCTCCCATTATTTGAACTATTGTTGTATGAATTTCATCCCAGAGATTTTTCTAATGCTGTGGTTTTTTAAAAGAAAATCAACAAAACTACTAAACAAGAATTGTATAAATTTAGACTAACCACAAAAGAAACAGTGAAAAGTGCCCACATTTGGGAGAAGTATTCAGCATAAGCTCTTATAGATCAGTCTTTCTTTTTTTTTTTTTTGCAATGTTGGAAATTAGAAGAAAGTTCTCAACACGTGTATGATGGAACTCCATAGAAATGACACCAAAAATAGAACCCTAGAATGCCATACCAGAAAGATTGTTTTGATACCGCCAAAAGAACCAGTAATCTTCATTGGGAGAAATGATCCAAATCTCCCAATCAGGTAAATAAGGAGAACACGTAAAATGGTACTTCAGAATCTTGTATGTACTGTGAAAGTGGCAAGTAGCCTAAATAAAGGATCTCGTATAACAGTTGAGTTATGGGCTGTTGGGTATGTTGTAAGTATGCCAACTTGCAGCATAAATACTGTGAGAACTTATAATGTACTTTGGCAAATCACTAGTCTGGTGTGTTGTAAGCAGCCAACTTAATTACATGCAAGTAGCTAACATCTAGAGCCAAATATTCTGTATCTTGACTGATGCAGCGGGAGAGGGCACGAAAGATAGGAAGAAGATCACCATCTTCTCACCATGATAGATCCTTGAATCCACAAGGAAGATAGAAAGGGAACAAACCCAAAACAAGAGAATATTATTGATAGAAAAGCCTTTTCCTTTGTTACAATCTTGGGCTGTATATATAGCCTTCTAATAAACTTAAGAGTCCTATTTGATGTAGACTAAAACTAGGACTTAGATTCCACTAAGAGTTCTACTTAACATATCTTAAATAAAAATATCTAAATCCTATTCCTTATTGGGCTAGGACTGTTATTGACTCGGATTGATAAATAAACCCTAATTATGAACAATACAAAATCCAAATTATCCAAAATAGTAAATAAGAAACTTGTAGGAATCGATCTCAGCATTCCAACATATAGTTATTTTCTATATTTGGATGAATATCTTAAGAGATATGGCCTTTAGACTGTAACCATACGAATCTTGACGGATCCTAATTGGAGTTGAAATTCAACTTGGATTGGATCTCTAATTTTACTGTAAAAAGAATGTAGTTGTCCTATATCAGACCCCTCCACTTGTAAAAAGACTTGTCCTCAAGTCAAAACTTGAACTCTTTGTTGTTGCAATTATGTTCTCCTCAAACACTTTCCAACATAAAACTTGATTATGTAAACCAATAAGATTTCTTCAAGTAATGTCTTCAGTACTTTGATCTCCTATTTTCCTTCGACACAACCACTTGAACTTTTGCAGGATTTCCTTCGACCTTATTTGAAATAAATTTTTTGTACACACCAACTTATGATTTGTTGTCATGCAATGAAAGTATTCTTTGCAAGTTTATTGACAATTGCGATAATAATTTGAATATGTCATTGCAAATTTTGAATCTTGCATAATGATAACTCCTATAGAAATTTTCTCTAGTTGTTCAAGAGAGTTTTCTTTTGATGACTTCAAAGAATAATTTGAGTAGCACAGTCAATATTTTCACAAGTAGAAAACTCTTTCTTGCAACCTTCAAGATTGTCAACTGATTTATATGAATTCTCATAGATAGTCTCTTGAAAATTTTCTGTAACATCCAAAGCTACTTTTGTATGATCTTCTAACTCATCAAAGAAAGAATCTTTGGGGCCCTCAATAAATTCTTCACTAGTTTGTTTATCTTCCACACGATCCACGACTTCTTCTTTGACTTGATAATTTAATACTAGAGGAAAGTTACTAAGATGTGGAATTAATACCTCACGGTTGTCTCCATTGATTTCAATTCCAGAAGCCTTTGAATGAGAGATCTATTTTACCTGATTTTGATCCCCTTTTGAGAACTTTATGTTGAATAGTTTAAGCATCTTCGGCCATGAGCAGATTTTTGGTTTGCCTTCACGCATTCTTTGGACTTGAATTTGCTCCCACCAAGATGAAGCATAACCGTCAAGCTTGTATTCAATAATTTTCACCTTCTTCTCTTCAGGAATCTCCATAAACTTAAAGAATTTCTCAACATTATTGATCCAAATAAATAAATTCTCATAGCCATGAAAGTATGGAATATTCACCTCACCAAGGTTTTGGTTTTCCTGAATAGCCTCATCTGTTGATCTCCAAGACATCAGATCGCGAGCCTCTTCGATAATCAATTGATGAACTTGGTTCTTAGTTTCAATCTATTTCAAAGCTTCATACTTCCTAGTGATAGAAGCAAGAAAATTTTGTTTAATCAAATCTCGAATTTGATAATCTCAAAGATCACTGTCCATGGAGTTGTCATCACCAACTACGATCAATGGAGTTGAGCTCAGGAACAACATCACTCTAATACCATTTGATGCAGTGGGAGAAGGCACGACGGGTAGGAAGAAGATCACCATCTTCTTCTTGATGCAATGAGGGAGGGCACAAGAGATAGGGAGAATATTACTGTCTTCTCACCACGATAGATCTACTTGATGCAGCGGAAGAGGGCACGAGGGATAAGAAGAAAATCACCATCTTCTCACCATGATAGATCCTTGAATTCACAAGGAAGATAGAAAGGGAACAAACCCAAAATAAGAAAATATTATTGATAGAAATATTTTTTCTTTTATAATCTTGGGTTGTATATATCAAGGTTTTATTGTGCGGTTTCGGTTTCGGTTTCAGGACCCAGCAAAACTGATATGTTTCAACCATTTCGGTTTCAGCCAAAAGATTTTTTTAATTATTAATTGGTTTTGACTATACTTTGACTTCAAATTAAAAATACGAAAAAATATTGAAAAAAATTTGGAAAAATTTGAAAAATTAGGAATGAATTTATACTTAATTTTACCACAATATTAAATATTATTTTAATTAATTAAAATTAATTTTGATAGTTAACCACTATTTTTATATAATACTATATAAAAAAATATATGAGAAATAATATGAATATGATTAAAAAATAAAAAATTAACATAAACAAATTTAACTTATTATTAAAATATAATTGACACATATATAATTTATTAATTATAATGTAATACAACTAATCATCATCATCATCAGTTGAGTTTAAAACATCTGGATGTGAAATTATGAATTCAGTACCTGAACGATCCAGATGAATATTTATAGACATATAAGAACAACTAGCTCTGTGCAATCTCGTGACAGTGATTCACATAGGGGTAAGACCGACACAAATTTTTTTTTACTTTACTTTCGGTGAAACGGTTATACACGCATGCACGTGAACAAAAAAATCAACGTGTTTCGATCAAACTCATTTTCATTTCAGTTTCAAGCAAAATATTTTTTTTATTAATTATATTTTAACTAAAATTTAACTTTATTTTAATTATTTTTAAACTTCAAATTAAAAAATTATAATATGTTTAAAAATTTTTAAAAAGAATAAACAGTTACATGAATAATATTATGTACGTGAACAGTATCTGACAGAAACCGGCAAGAATGTTGGAACCAGATTGGTGACAGCGCTGGCTCCAGTGCAAGACTGGTCTCAACTTGTGAGAGTAGGGGCCAAGTCGGTGAGGGCATGAGATAGGCGAGAGAGTGGCGGCAGCTGGCGAGAGCGTGGGGCTCTCGGGCTCGGACATGAAGCCGGTGCGAGCTCCCCCCGCGCGCTTGCCCGGCGAGCTCCCACGCTCGAGTCTGTAGAAGATGAACAGTAAACCCTAAACCGAAACCAAAATTAGGGTTTTGGCTGAAACGTAAAACCTTGGTATATATAGCCTTCTACTAAATTTAGAGTCCTACTTGATGCAGACTAAAAATAGGACTTAAACTCAACTAGGAGTTCTACTTAACATATCTTAAATAAAGATATCTAAATCTTATTTCTTATTGGGCTAGGACTGTTATTGACTCAGACTGATAAATAAACCCTAGTTTTGACCAATACAAAATCCGAATTATCCAAAATATTAAATAAGAAACTTGTAGGAATCGATCTCAACTTTTCAACGAATAGTTATTTGCTGAATTTGAATGAATATCTTAGGAGATATGACCTTCAAACTGTAACTGTATGATACTTGATTGATCCTAATTGGAGTTGGAATTCAAGTTGGATTGGATCTCTAATTTTTCTGTAAAAGGGATGTAGTTGTCCTACATCAAATTACAACCATAATTGGTTCATAAAAAGTTTACCTGGTATAATAGGTAAAACTGATGACCTGGCTTGCCAAGCTCAAGTATTTTTAAGTTATGAAACTTTAAACCAGAAACCTGTAAAGCCAAGTTCAAGACATATTTTTTAAACTCTTCCCAGGTAAAATTCTATCCAGCACTATAAATCATAATGTTTGTCACCAAATTATATGAATACTTAGATTGATTTTCATTACAGAAATACCAATAACATTTTCTATAAAAGAACTTAAAATCATTAAACAGTTTACCTGCATTGCGCCAACACCAAGAACAAGCTGACAAGTTCTGGTGTTGAAAAGTTTCAATATCTCAGCAACACGTTGGGCACTTCAGAAGCTAAGACTGGCAATCATTTGCTAATGTCCAAATAGTTGAACACCATCTTCAGCAAGATTAACCCACTGAAAAAGACACAAATGTAAATTTCAGAGTGAAATGCACAAAAAAAAAACTGAAGTATTAGATGGCAATTTATTAACATCAATAATCAACATCAAGGTACAAAAGGCAAGGACAACATCCAGGTTAAAAAGAATGAATTTATGAACCCAATGTTTTGGTAAAATGGACTGCTAATGTCAAAGATAAGAGTTCACCACATGAATCATGATCAGGAATTCTCAGCAAAAAATATAGAAGGTGCAATAGCCACATAGGAGTTTCTCATCATAAAGGGAAAACTAACCAGTTTACCATGTACAAGAGTTCGAGAAGTAGATTTAGTAGGTTCATTCTGGTTGGTGATACTTGCCCAGCATGATTTGGATTGGGTAGAACAGATTCATTTCCATCAGAAGAATGGTGAGAAGTGAGATTCTGAGAATTAAGTGTTGATGAACTCTGACTGTTTGGTATAAGGTCAATGTCAATTTGTGGTGCATCAAATGAAGAAAAAGACACAACATTGGCCTGAAATTCTTCAGGCACATCCATTGAAACCCATGTCTCTTGGTCAAGAACTGCCATAAACTTTGTCATCTCAAAATGCAACCCTTACAGTTCAGCAAAATGTAGGTCATTGTTAACATGTCACAGAAATTACCGTGCAGTGAAATACAACCAACTTACTTGAGATTCATGCTGATTTTGAAGGAATGACTATGACTGTGCTTGTAGCCTAACATGCCACCAATCTTTTGAAATGAACCTTATTTAGTATAAGCTTAGGATACTAATAAACACAAGCACAAAGAAGAAGAAGCCTGCCTTCGCAGTAGCCACTATAAAAGCCATGGTAATGTTATAGATACTCAGAAATTCTTGAATCTTTAATTTAGGGTGAAGAATATGGTGCACAACAAGAAATTTATCCCATCTTGCATAAGCAGCATCATAAGCAGCTATCAAGGCTTCTGTATTTTCTTGCAATACATCAGCACTGCAATTAATTCCCCTTTATCAGAACTGACAAGAAAGAAAACTTATAAGACAACTCCAAAAACCATTTCAAAATAACATCTAAAGTTGACTCAAAATGTGTGCACTCCAAGTTACAAATACAAGAAGTGGCATGATGGTCAGCTAGAGTCCAATGAAAAGGAAATAATCTAGAAATGAAGGGTGCAATGAAAAAAAGGCACATTGGCAACAATAATAGGTTCCCTAGACTAAATTTCATATACTGACATCTTATCATTAACCAACGACCACTATCATCATTCTGATAGCTTCTGTGTGATGAGGTCAACCATATTGACATCACAGTTGATACCTGCCCTTACATTCATTCCCCATAAGTCAATCTTGTGGCATAAGTGTAAAAATGAATTTCAACTAGAATACATATGTTGACATAATCTGGTCTCTTTCACAATTGCCACAATTTGAAACCCTGCCTTCTGGGGAATGTATGGGTGACCATGCATAGGCTCATTTGTAGGCACAACTTTGTAGTCAATTCAGCAAATCAAATGACTAGCTATAATAGCTAGTTGAGGCCAGCAGCCATGGAAAAAGACAAAAGAACACAGCAAGATTCTTTCACTTAAAATGTCTAAACCACTTCATTTAATTAATCAGGTTTTTCACTTATTAGTTGCAATATGAGGTCTTAATGTGTCTTTTGCTCCTTTCCCACTATAAAAAACAATAAACACCCATATCATATACATCTCACTTCAATCAAGGTTACAGTGTACAGTACCTCACTTGCAACTGGTCTCCGCTCTAACTGCTTGAATGCCGGTCTTGCTGACAGTTGCTTACTTGACTGCTACTTCTTCCCTTAAAGAAAGGGGGTCTTATTCAACTACTGCTACCTGACAACCCATGAGGCTTGCTTGGCCACTGCACTGAATTGATCCTCATTTCCTTATATTATATTAGCAGAAATTTCTTTCTAGTTTGTGATTTGTGACTGACCTTTTACAGTTTGCTGCTTTCTAGCTCTTAGCTTTACTACCTCAACCAAGAAGCTCTCTCTTACTTCAGGTTTACCTAATCGAATGATTCTTTTTCCTCCACAAACCAACCGACCACTTTTGAAAAATGACATTTCCTACACCAGGAACTTCTTTCTAAGAAGTGTTGTAGATATTGATCAAATAGCCCGATACAATTGTTGGCTTAATCTATGTGTGCATTAACGACCCCCTTATTTGCCCTTCTGAGAGTGAAACTACACCATCAACATACATCCCAGTTGAAACTCATACCTCACTTCTATGGGACACTTTTTGGCCCTCCCTTGGAAAGGGACTAACTCCAATGAGTTTGTCGCCAATTGAAGACCCACAAAATCATCACTTCTTGGTCTGTTAGCATTAGCATGCTGCAACTAATAGCCTCCTTAAAAAACACAAGATTAGCACATTGAAGCAATCCTAGTTTAAGTGCTATACTAGCGTCCTACCCCAACGTTGTACTTTATTTGACTCTCCCCACTTGCTGCTCGCCTCAGCCAGATATCATTCACCTATGTTATATACAGCTCTAATGTTATTCTCTTTTCATTATAATTAAGCTGAAATTGCTAATATCAGTTACAGCTATAATGACTCACCAGAAATTAATGGAGGAATGTGGGCTGGAAGCATCATTCATTTTTCCTGGAAACTTAGAAGAATTTTTTGAAAGAGAATAGATAGGCATAAAGTTTGACTTTCAGCAGCTATAGCAGTTGATGCAGAATCAGAATCAGAACCAAAGTAACCGTCGAGATTATCCATGATCCATTCAATAATTCCTTTTAACTTCAGCAGCTCGTAGTAAATGTGCCCATAACGACAAGAGATGACAAAGCATATTACACCATATGTAAACAAAGGATTGTTCATAAAACCATACAAATAAAAGAATTATTGCAAGAAACCACCTGTATCATATGATCCCATTTCAATATTTGTGAAAAGCACCCAAACTTTAACTTCCGTGAATAATCACTTACCACTGTTTCTCCTAACGAAGAGGTAATATTCCGAGAATGTTTACCACCAGACATTGTAGGGGCCTGTTGGTGACCAAAATATGCTTGGAATTTCACTCCATTGGTGTACCAATTGAAGTTTTATAAACATTTTTGCAAGCTAACATGGTCCTCAAATAAAATTCCAACCGTATTTAGGTCTCAAGATAAAACTGCCACGTAAAAATTTGTCTCAGAATACTCTCCCATTATATGAAACAGAGGTGGACGGTTATTCATAAAAAAAGGTGTCTAGATGCTTTCTAGGCTTCTAGCAGCTACTGAAAAGGGAGATGGATTTTTAGCAAATAATGCATAATGCACATGGTCTATTGCTAGAGCCACTAAAACAATTAAAACAACCTATAACGGATCTTTCTTTCATTTTTTAACAATGAACATCAACCAAATATCAACTTTTTTTTAGTTTTGAACATGTATCAAATTATTTGAAATTATCCAAGAACATATCTGCAATATCCAGTCGACATGTATTAAGATTTCTGAGAAAAACCAAGCCTGATATAACATCTAACGGCCAAATCAACTATTTTTTTCTTTGGTTGTTCCATTATGGCTAGTGTAGGAGAAAGGAATAACACAAGCATTTAAGCTCACAAACCAACAAGTCAACATTCAAAGCTATCCAAGAGTTCAAAAGAGCTTGCTCAATAAGGGAAGATATGCAAAGAATTAGATAGAGAACAGATAATCATTGGAAAATCAGATCATAATATGCAATTATTAGGAAATTGATTCTATTTAAAATGCAAACCATGCAAAGCAGAAAAATTAAATAAAAAGGGGGCAGTAAGAACAAGTTAGGGGCAGCACACGGGACAGAGTTATTGGCAATAGACGAACAGCATCAGAGATTTTAAGCTAAGCAATGTTTCAAATGGCAGCTGCCTAGGTAGAGGAAGCCATCCAACCGGCCCCAGCCTATAGCATGGCAGGGCCAGTTAGGGGCTCCAGCGTTGCTTAATTAACTAGGCTGGCTGCCTAATCAGGTAGGCAGCCACCTAGGCGGCCCAACTGATTAGGCAACCCAATATAACAATTTAAAAACTCAAACTCAATAAAGAAAAAATCAAAAGCCGATAGCTATAAGTGAGAAAAGAGGGAATCGGGTTTAGAGTTTCTCGGGCTATTTCTTTCTCCCTTGCACATTTCTCTCTCCTGATTGCATTTATTTCTCTCCTGTGTCTCTTCGTTGCTCCTTGCTCCAACAGCCAACACCACTCCAATGGCAAGTTGGTCTGGCGTTCCTTCCCTGAATCCCTCTCTCCTGCACTCATTGTAGTCAAGAGCCAAGGCCATTTTTCTAGTGTGATGAATCTTTGTTCTCCGTCTTTCAAGTTGAGTATGCAAGCATTTTTCTGAGGACTGAGGATTTTCCACGAATTTGCTTTATTCCCTTAAGAATCAAATTCTGGTTTCAGAATTCTCAGAAAAAAATTAGAATTCTGATTTCAGAATTCAAAAATTCAGAATCTGATTTCCAAATTCACAGAATTTTGATTTCAGAATTCAGAATCTGATTTCTGAATTCTAATTTCAGAATTCAGAAATCCAGAATCTGATTTCTGAATGCAAAGAATTCTGATTTCTGATTTCAGAATTCTCAAAAACCAAAACAATTATTAGGAGAACATATTATTAGAATGCATATGCATATGTAATCATAGCATTATTTCAATTTTTCAAGTATTTTTAATATTTTTATATATTATATGTATTTTAAAATATTTTTTTTTTCAAATTCGTGTAGGTGCTGACCAGTCTCCTAACCGCCTACGTCTGTCTGCCTATTGCTTTTTGAAACCTTAAAGCTAAGAGAAGAAAATGACAGTCGGCATTGAATTCAGAGTATACAATATATAAGAACAACAGCTGAAAAGGTATGGACAGAAAAAAAAAAGACAGTAAGAAACAACAGATTACTTTGTTGATCTTATGGGAATCAGCATTATAAGTTTGATAAGGTTTTTAATAACAGAATGGGATCCAAATCACCTTGTGTACTATACAGATAAATTGACAGGTGCAATCCAACCAAAAACATAACCATATGTATTCCTCTTATGTGTTGGTCAGCCTGCCTTCGTACTTGGATCTGGTACTAACTAGAGTTATTAGGCTGAAAGCAGGTTGGGTCAGATCCACGTCTTTATTTGGCTTTTAGAAATATGGATATGATTCAGAATATAATGGACATGGATTCAGATCATGTCTCCAAAAAATATTTATTCCGTTTTTTAGGATCTAGACCCTGATGTATGGACCTTGCATGCCCTAATCAGCATATCAAAATGCAGGTGACAATTTTGATTTCATGGGTCATCATTATAAAGCAAATCTATGACAGTCCAACTAGTTTAGCAAATCAAATATAACATTGAGAAATGGTTTAGTTTTCCAGTTAAGTGCTCCAAAGCCTCAAATTGAATTGCCCACATTGAGCAAAATATAGTGCAGAATGGGAAATTATCACAAAACTAATAAAGAATTAGTTTAGTATGGTGCAAGTAATTTTGATTTCATGGGCCATCATTGCAGAGCAAATCTATGACAATCCAACTAGTTAAGCAAATCAAATATAACATTGAGAAATGGTTTGGCATTCCAGTTAAGTGCTCCAAATCCTCAAATTGACTTGCCCATATTCAGCAAAATATAGTGTAGAATGGGAAATTATCATAAAACTGGAAGTTAATCAAGATGAAATAATAAAGAATTAGTTTAGTATGGCACAAGTAATTCCATTGGTTCTATGTATTCAACAAGAAATAATAATGAAATACAAAAACAAATTTTATGACCACAGTTATGAACAAAGAAACTGATTTGAAAGGCAAGTTTAGCCAGACGGAAGAAACAGACACATATATGAATAATGAATGACCATAAACTTGAAAATCTATAACCCTCTGCAAAGTAATTCTGTTGTTTCCTATACATTCAGCAAACAGCTAGCTAGCATAATGCAGTAAACTACAAAATTAAGAAATCTAATAGATGAGGACTGACTGTTCTTAGCAGACCAACAATCAGTGGGAGAAGAGGATCACGCAAAATTGATCTTTCATCATCATCCACTATAACCTGCAGATAAATGGCCAGTAATCACTAACCAGTTCAGTGCAAAAGTGCCATGAAGATTGGGAAATGACCATAGCAACATAGTTTAAACATCAAAGAAAATCTAATAAGTGCATGCAACACAATCCAAAATAAATCACTGATGTTTAGACAAGGCCAAATAGTTACTAGTACTATGAAATGAATCAAAATGACAATTAAAATAGTAAAATGAACAAAATTTGTTCTGAAATGACACAACCAAGAGGAAAATGGTTAATACAATTTGCATATGTAGTTCAGATTCAGAAAAGTAATAATCCACCAATTAAAATGTATGAAGGTGTAAGTGTAAATTGAAAGGATGTGATGTGAAACATTATACATGGACTCCTCCATCCCCTCCCAATCTATTCCCATAGATGTATAACATAAAATTCTAGCAGATAGGGTAAATGAGGGAGCTAACAATACATCAGTGATAATCTCTAAGCAAAGCAATGCATTTGCTTAATTGAGAATGGGTGTACTTCATCTTCTACACCATTGATCAAGTTAGAATTCTATGCTTTTAACTGGGACAGAATAGCACCACATTGGCATTGTATATAGGCCCACACAAAAATTCTGCCAAAAGAATGCTACAAGAATGAATATTAACAAGTTAAGCTAGAAAATCCACATCATATGAACTGCAAATTCATGCAAAATCTAATTCAAAGATCAAAAGCATGAATACATGCAGAATAGTGACAACAACCATTGTTGGGCTGATATAGAACAGCAATAGCACAAAGAAACATTAGATGGCATACCAATGAGCCAAAAATTAAGAAAGCATATACAACACATCCATGTAAAAACATTCTAGAAGATGGAGAATAAGGTCACTAAGAATCAAAGAATCATGAATGCCAAATTGCATCTTGGTGTTGCCTAACTATCTCAACCTAGGGTTTTGTCCAAAATTACCAGTGAATATGAATTCTATTAAAAAGGCACTAGAATTTTGATAATGTGTCAAAAGAATCAAATGAGTTCTCCAAATCCTGATGAATACCATTTTTCTGACAATAACATTTATCAAATTAAGGAATTACAGAAAGTGTGTGTGGTATAATATAATTAACCATGTGTTGAGAAGGGATAAGTGATCTTCTTGACCAGAACCTTAGGTTCATAAACAACACAAGAAAACTCTAGTTCAAGTAGGGATCCAATGTAACTACACGATCTAGTTTTTCGTTAATAGTAACTAACACTTAGAGAGGTGGTATATCAGGCAATAGAATGAATGTATGTAAAATTTCTATCAAACTAAAAGAACACCAAGAGTAATAACATACAATGGCATCATTAAACCCAACAACTTCAGTTTATTGAATCTAAAGATGTCACTAGTTGCTTATGGAGATTATGGAAACAATGAAAGACAAGTGCTCTAAAAGTTCAGCATAAAGAATACAATGCAGTTCACAAAGGTACACCGGTTTAATATTGATAGACTTCCCAGCTAGAACACTTGTCCTCTGCAATTTACATTTTCAGGCCTATCTTTTGATTCAATCTTGAATTTTAAGAGTTCATAAATTTAAGTGTTAAGTGCAAAAGAGTTAAAAATCCAATTAAGTATTGGAAGATCTAAAATACTAGATATTAAGTGTGAATTGTTAAAGAAGAAAAGTTTAGCATTAAATGTAAAGTTTTAAGCATTCAAAATAGTTCAGTGTTGAGAGTTTAGAATTATTATCTTAAGTGTTAAATATTCAAAAAAAATTATGAGAAGATGCAAGTAGATGTAGAAAAATATAAAACAACAAGCAGATGTAAAGAAGAATGAAGCAGAAAATTATGAGAAGATGAGATATAAAACATAAAATTAAATGCAAAACAGAATTAAGAAGTAAAAAAATATAAAATGGAAAAACATAAAATTAAGATAAGTAAAACATGAAAAGACAAAATTAAAGAAGGATATAAAATAGAAAATAGAGAAGCAAAAGAAAATATAGAGCATAAAATTGAGTATAAAATAGAAAATAGAGAAAAACATGATGTTATTAAACTAAAATAAATAAAACTGAAAATCAGTAAAAAAAATAAATAATTAAATATCATGCAAAAAATAGATTAGAAGAAAACAAAGATATAAATATAAAATAAATATAAAACAAAAAATAAAATAGAAACATACATAGTCGTAGGAGAATGATATAGGACAACTACATCCTTTTTACAGTAAAATTAGAGATCCAGTTTAAGTTGAGTTGCAACTCTACTTGGTATCCATCAAGATTCGTACAGTTACAGTCTGAAAGCCATATCTCCTAAGATAGTCATCCGAATTCAGCAAATAACTATCCGTTAGAAAGTTGAGATTGATTTCTACAAGTTTTTTATTTATATTTTAGATAATTTAGATTTTGTATTGGTCAAAATTAGGATTTATTTATCAGTCCATGTCAATAACAGTCCTAACCCAATAAGAAATAAGATTTACATATTTTTATTTAAGATATGTTAAGTAAAACTCTTATTAGAGCCTAAATCCTATTTTTAGTCTACATCAAGTAAGACTCTTAAGTTTATTAGAGGGATATATATATAGCTCAATGTTGTAACAAAAAAAAGAGCTTTTCTATCAATAATATTATCTTATTTTGGGTTTCTCCCCTTCTATCTTTCTTGTGGATTTAAGGATCTATCATGGTGAGAAGACAGTGATTTTCTTGCTATCCCTCGTGCTCTCTCCTGCTGCATCAAAGATTATATATATAAAAAAAAAGATGAAGAGAAGAAGAAAATATTTAAAATAGAAAATTAATGAACAAGAAAATTATAAAATAAAATATATAGTAGAAGAATAGAAAATTAATCAAAAATGAAATTATAAAACAAACTATAGAGTAGAAAAACAAAAAAATTAAGAAGAAGATACAAAACATAAAATTAGAAAAATTTAAGATAAAGAAGTGGAGGATAATATGAAAAATAGTGAAGGTTAATAGAAAAGTGAATATGTAAAATAAAAATAGATAAAAAAAATATAAGAATAGAGAGAAGAAGCCACAAAACAGAAGACAAAGAACAAAATAAATATTAAGAGAACAAAGGGAGTGTACAACAGAAAATATAAAACTAAAAGCTAAGAAAAAACATATAAAAAATAATATTAAATATAAACTAGAAGACCAAAACTTAGAAAATTTAAAAGAAGAATGAGAAGAAAAGAGGAAAGGATAATAAAAACCAAAAAACTGAAACAGACAATCAAAAACTAAATTAAAAAATTAAAAAAATAATAAAATAGGAAATAAAAATAAAAATACAAAATACAAAATATAAATTAATAATAAAAGAAGAGAAAAATGTAAAATTAAATATGGAACAAAAAATTGAGATACAAAATACATAAAATAAAGAATTAACTACAAACTAGAAAATAGAGAAGACAATAAAAAAAATATAGAAAACAAAAAATACAAAAGAAGTTGAAAAAGAACATGAAGAAGAATATAAAATTTTGAAATAAAAATTATGAAAATTTATAAAAAAAGTTAGTCATAAAATAAAAACATGAAAAGAAGAAGCCACAAAATAGAAGAGAAGAAACACATAAAATGAGTGGGTATAAAATTCTATCGATAGGATTCTAACCTTAATCCTATGAGGTTTTAACTAGTTAAATTTATCTAGAAATTAGTATAATTGATAACTAAAAAATAGGTCTTTAATGGTATAACAAAATTTACTAAGGGTTCGATTTAGGTTAGGATTTAGGGTCTAGGGTTAAGGGTTTATACTTTAGGATTTAGGGCATATGCTTTAGGGTTTAGGATTTAGGATTTATGTTTTATGGTTTAGGGTTTAGGGTCCATATTTTTGAACTAGATCATAATAAACTAAATTGAATCAAACTGTTAGTAAATTTTGTTATATCGTTGCAGACCAATTTTTTAGTTATCAATTATACTAATCCCTAAGCAAATTTAACGGTTTAAAATCTAATAGGATTAAGGTTAAAATCCTATCATTAGGATTTTATATCCACTCCATATAAAATAGTTGTTAAGAGAATAAAGGGAGTGTACAACAAAAATATAAAATAGACAACTAAGATAAAAATATATAAAAAATAAAACTAAATATAAACTAGAAGACCACAACTTAGAAAATTTCAGACAAAAATGAGACAAAAAGATAAAAGAATAATAACAATTTTAAAAAATAAAACAAAAAAACAAAATAAAAAATTAATTTAAAAAATTATGAAGATAAAGAAAATAATTTTAAAATAGAAGATATAAAGAAAAATGTAAAACAAAAATTAATAGGAAAAGAAGAGGAGAATATAAAATAGAAAACTAAGACAAAAAATATATAAATTGTAGAATTAACTACAAACTAGAAAATAAAGAATAAGAGAATAAAAAAATATAAAATAGACAAATGAAAAATCACAAGAAGTTATAAAATAAAAACTTAATCATAAAATAAATAAGAAAAAAAGGAACCACAAAATAGTATATTAAAACGAAAATTAAGAAGAATTTAAAGATATAAAATAAAAAAAGGAAATTAACAGAAGAGAAACACAATGTAAGATAAAAATGTATAAAATATATAAAAATAAAAATTAGTCATAAAATACAAAGCAAAAAATTATAAATAGAAAAAATAGAGGAAGAAGAAAATTGAGAATGAGAATTTAAAGATATAAAAACTAAAAAAGAAAATTAAGAGAAGAAGAATGAGATGTAGAGTAAGAAACTAAATAAGAAAATATAAAACAAAAAACATGGTACAAAATGACCCTAAATGTAAAAGAGGAGAAGAATATGAAGAAAAATAAAATATTAGATAGAAAAATAAAAATAATCAAAAAATAAAGAAGATGAAAAATAAAAAAAAGTAAAATAAAAAAGAAGCTGAAACACAAAATTATATATTAAAAAGAAAATTAAGAAAAATTTAAAGATATAAAACAAAAAAAAATTAAGAGAAGAGGAATAAGATGTAAGATAGAAAAGTAAATGTGAGTTATTGTGGCTTAAGATAATTTTGGATGACGTAAGAATTAAAAGAGGAGTCATGAGATTGTATTGTGACAATAGGTCAAATATAAGGATTGCCCACAATCCAGTTCAACATGGCAGGACAAAGCATATTGAGGTAGATCGACATTTCATTGAAAAAAAGTTAGATAATGGTCTCATTGCTATTCCATATATGCTTTCCATGAATCAACAAGATGATATTTCAACAAAAAAAACTTTCTACTACGAGATTTCATGAAGTTATAAACAAATAGGAAATAGAAACTATTTATTCTCTGGCTTGAGATGGTGATGTAGGACAACTACATTCTTTTTACAATAAAATTAGAGATCCAATTCAAGTTGAATTCCAAATCCAATTAGAATCTGTCAAGATTCGTACAGTTACAGTCTGAAGGCCATATCTCCTAAGATACTGATCCAAATCTAGCAAATAACTATCCGTTGGAAAGCTGAGATCGATTCCTTCAAGTATTTTCTTTACTATTTTGGATAATTTGGACTTTGTATTTGATCAAAATTAGGATTTATTTATCAATCCGAGTCAATAACAGTCCTAGCCTAATAAGGAATAGGATTTATATATCTTTATTTAAGATATGTTAAGTATAATTCTAAATTGTCTCTTATTTTGGGTTTATTCCTTTCCCATCTTCCTTGTGGATTCAAGGATCTATCATGGTGAGAAGATAGTGATCTTCTTCTTATCTCTCATGCCCTCTCCCATTGCATCAAGAGAAGATGGTGATCTTCTTCCTATCCCTCGTTTCCTCTCCCGCTGCATCAAGTGAAGACGGTGATCTCTTCCTCTCCTCCTTCCTTCTACTGCATCAAGTGGTATCAGAGCGACGTTGTTCCTGAGCTCAACTCCATTGATCGTAGTTGGTGGTGACAACTCCATGGACAGTGATCTAGGAGATTATCAAATTTCATATTTGATCAAACAAAGTTTTCTTGCTTCTATCACTAGGAAGTATGAAGCTTTGAAACAGATTGAAAGTAAGAATCAAGTTCATCAATTGATCATCGAAGAGGCTCACGGTCCGATGTCTCAGAGATTATCACATGAGATAGTTTCTTCAAATCAGCTTTCTGATTTTCATGGATTTGAAAACTTTCTCGATTGAGCAGAACAACTTGAAGACTTCTTTACGCATCTAAAGGTTCCTGAGATAATGAAAAATAAGATTGTTTTATTAAAACTCAAGGGACAAGCTTCAACATGGTAGGAGCAACTTCAACAACAACATGCAAAATAAGGTCATCAAAAACTCCAAACATGGTTAGAGATACGGCATCTTTTAGAAAGAAAATTCCTACAAGAGGACTACTTTGTTCATTATGAGGAGGTATGCACCAAATTGAAGCCTGAGATTCAAGAAAACGTAAAATTCAATCTAGCTTCTCAAAAATTTCAAAAGAAAATCACAAATTTCGAGATAAATCATTCAAAGGTTAGTCTTGTCATGAATTCTACTATAATTTCTTCCTATACACCTTATTCCTCTATAATGATGAATGCCAAAGAAGAAGATGATATTGGAAAAGTAATTCTAAATACCTTTCTGATGTAGGACACTCAAAGGAAGTTCAAGAATATCAAAAGAAGCTAATTCAGAAGTCAAGGGGCCATGACAAATGATTTGATTCATTCTTCTATTTAAACTTAGGATTTACCTTACTTAGTACCTTTCTCTGTTTAAAATTCTCTTCATTATGATGTCTTAGGTCTTATTCTCGGATTCCACCAACCCAAGACCAATTTTTGGACTGAACCTATTCAGTTTAGGACTTGGAAAGGATGAATCTTTTTTTTAGGATTTTATTTTCGTAGGTAACTATTTAGAACTTTAACCAACCCAATTAATGGGTTTAAACTGAGTTATATTCAGTTTAAGACTTGGGAAGCCAGAAACTTACTCAAATTGGATTTCTGGTATTTGTATAAATAGGCCTTCAGTCCTATGGATGGGAGACAACCTTTATTCTCAATAAAGTTCTATTTTAGTGAATTTTCTCTTTTCCTTGTGGATTCAAGGAGTTCTTAATAGAGGCAATGGTATTTTCCTCGTCTACCACGCTTGTTGCTACGTCAAGTGGTATCAGAGCGAGGCTCTCCTTGCTTAATGTCTAACGACGATGCAACCAATAGCAACCCTAGGGACGGTGCTCCTGTGGGTAATCACATCAGCCGTGAGTATTTTGATTCAACCATGGAGGTAATCCAAAACTCATTTGCAAGGTTGATGCTGAGGATGGATCAACTTGAAGGTTTGAATCAACCACGTCGACGGATCGATGAAGTGACTCACGATCCAATTGGTCGAGGAAAGGCTCCACAAGTGAATCCAAAGGGTTTACAAATCCTTGAAACTTCCAGTGACGAAGAAGTTGAAGACATCCTTCATCGACCAGTTTCTGAGCATGATAGACGTCATGATTTTCGCTTGAAGATTGATCTCCCATCTTTCAATGGCCAACTTCAGAGCGAAGATTTTCTCGATTGGCTTGCTGAAGTGGAACGGTTCTTCAACTACATGGAGATTCCAGATTCGAAGAAAGTGAAGCTTGTTGCTTACTGACTCAAGGGGGGTGCATCAGCATGGTGGAAACGCATCCAATTGGAAAGGACACGCCAAAATAAAGCTCCAATTCAAGCATGGCCACGGATGAAGGCTCTTCTCGAAAAGCAATTCCTTCCCATAGATTATGACCAGGTACTCTTTCAGCAATATCAAAATTGTCGACACAGTGTGAAGGCATATGCTGAGGAGTTATATTGCCTATTAGCACTTAATAATCTAATAGAGACTGAATCTCATCAAGTGGCAAGATTCATCGGTGGGCTATGCACAACCATCCAAGATAGGATTTCTTTACAACCTATTTGGACGGTTAATGAGCCTGTGAGGAGTGCAACTAGTGTGGAGTCCCAATTGGAGCGACCTGTCATCAGAAATCAGGTGGGGAAAACCATTGGTGAGAATTCAAAAGGAGCACAATCTATTCCTAATAGAGGTGCAGCTACACAACCTTCTCGACCTCCCACACAAGTGAGTCTTGAAGCTAGACCTACAAGGCCATCAGGAAATGCCACATCAGCAAAGAACCCAAGTTCAAATCCTGATCTAAAGTGCTATCGTTGTGAAAAATTTGGACATTGTTCTAATGTTTGTCCAGCACGACAACCTATGAACTTGGCTATTGAAGATAATTTTGTTGCTGACAAGTTACATGTCTCAAAAGATGATGACCTAGCTTGTGATCAAGAAAACTATGAAGATGGAATATTCGAGGAGCCTGATGGTGAAAGGTCATCTTTAGTAGTTCGAAATCTGATGTACATCCCAAAGCAAGAGGAAAACCTACAACGTCACAATATCTTTCGCACTTGATGCACAGTAAATGGCAAGATTTGTGACATGATTATTGATGGGGGAAGCAGTGAAAATATCATCTCCAAGACTATGGTTGACAAGCTTCAATTGAAGACGAAATCGCATCCTTCTCCCTACAAGATCGGCTGGATTAAAATTTTGGTGAAACCAAGGTAACTGAACGGTGTCAAATTTATTTTTCCATTGGAAAATTCTACAAGGATGAGGTAACCTGTGATGTTGTGGAGATGAATGCATGCCATATTCTTCTTGGCAGACCTTGGCAATTTGATAGAGATTCTACACATCGTGGGTGAGACAATCGCTACATCTTCTTCAAAGATGGAAAGAAAATTATCCTTACCCCCATTGGTGAAGAGCGTCGACCCAAAAGTTTACAAGAGGAGGGTCACTCCTTCCTGATTGTGCAAAATTTTATAAACGAGGCTAAAGAGACATCCCAAATATTTGTTGTGATTGAGAAAGGAATGGAGACAATGCCCACTGAAGCTCCAAAAGGCTTGCAACCCTTCCTAGATGAATTCGAGGAAATCATGCTCGATGATCTTCCTGATGAACTACCCCCAATGAGAGATATTTAGCAGCACATTGACCTTGTTCCTGGAGCGAGTTTACCAAATCTGCCCCACTACAGAATGAGTCCAAAAGAGTCACAAATTTTACAAGACAAGGTTGAGGAGTTGATCAGAAAAGGAATGGTCAGAGTCAGCATGAGCCCATGTGCAGTTCCTAGCCTTATTGACACCTAAGAAAGATGGAAGTTGGCGGATGTGTGTAGATAGTCGAGCTATCAACCGAATCACGGTAAAGTATAGATTCCCAATTCCTCGCTTAGAGGACATGTTGGACATGTTGGAAGGGTCAAAGGTTTTCTCCAAGATAGATTTTTCGGAGTGGATACCATCAAATCAGAATTAGACCCGGTGATGAATGGAAAATTGCTTTCAAAACAAAAGAAGGACTTTATGAGTGGCTTGTTATGCCTTTTGGACTCTCAAATGCACCAAGTACCTTCATGCGATTGATGAATCACGTACTCAAACCTTCATTGGTCATTTTGTTGTTGTTTACTTTGATGATATCCTGGTGTACAGTCATAATGAAGAAGAACATAAAAGGCATTTAACAGAAGTACTTACTGTGCTGAAGAAGGAGATGTTGTACATCAACTCAAAGAAATGCCATTTTATGACTGACCACTTTGTGTTCTTGGGTTTCGTTGTAAGTGCTGATGCATTCATGTTGATGAAGAAAAGGTAAAAGCTATTAAGGAATGGCCTATACCCAGAAGTGTATCAGAAGTTAGAAGCTTCCATGGTCTGGCGACATTCTATCGGAGGTTTGTCAAAAACTTTAGTTCCATTATGGCACCAATAACTGAATGTTTGAAGCAACGCAAGTTCTCCTGGACTCAAGAAGCTAATAGATGCTTTGAGTTGATTAAGGAGAAGTTATCTACTGCACCTATTTTGGCATTGCCTAGCTTCGAGAAGTTATTTGAGGTAGATTGTGATGCTTCATACATAGGCATTGGAGCCGTTCTATCCCAGGAAGGATGACCAGTAACTTTCTATAGTGAAAAGTTGAGTGAAGCTCGAAAGAAGTGGTCAACATATGAGCTGGAATTTTATGCTGTTGTACAAGCAGTTCGTCATTGGAAGCACTATCTAATTCAATGAGAGTTCATTCTATATACCGACCACCAAGCTTTGAAATTCATTGATAGCCAGAAGGACTTGAATCGCATGCATGGTCGATGGTCGTCATTCTTACAGCAACACACCTATGTTTTAAAACACAAATCTGGACAAAAAATACGGTGGCAGATGCTTTGAGCTGCAGGGCAGCCTTGATGGTAACTATAAGCAACGAAGTTGAAGGGTTTGATTATTTGAAGAAATTGTATGTTGAAGATGAAGATTTTAAAGAGGAGTTTAGAAAGTGCCACGAAGGACAAAGAAGTGATTTATATCTCCATGAAGGCTTTCTCTTTAAGGGTTCTCGTCTTTGCATTCCAAGGTGCTCCTTGAGAGAAAAGGTGGTGAAAGAGTTGCATAGCAGTGGCCTAGCAGGGCATCTTGGGCGTGACAAGAGCATTGCACTAGTTGAAGAGCGCTACAACTGGCCACAACTTAGGAGGGATGTCGGTCGTTTTGTACAAAGGTGCTATGTATGCCAAACAGCCAAAGGAAGCTCTCAAAACACTGGCCTTTATACCCCATTGCCTGTGCCAAATGCCCCATGGGAGGATCTATCGGTGGATTTTGTTTTGGGCCTCCTCAGGACTCAACGAGGCTTAGATTCAGTATTGTTGTCGACAGATTTTCTAAGATGGCACACTTCATTCCATGTAAGAAAATGGCAGATGCAACAAGGTTGGCTAATCTATTCTTTCAAGAGATTGTAAGGCTACATGGAGTGCCAAATACTATCACTTCTGATCGTGACACAAAATTTCTAAGTCACTTTTGGAAGACATTGTGGAAGAGATTTGATACGTCTCTACAATTTAGTAGTGCTTATCATCCACAAATAGATGGACAAACTGAAGTGGTGAATCGAATACTTGTAAACATCATTCGGTGTCTTGCAAGAGACAAACCAAAGTAGTGGGACTATGCCCTCGCACAAGCTGAATTTGCTTTCAATAACATGAAGAACAGGTCCACGGGAAAATTGCCATTTGAAATTGTCAATGGAAGAACACCAAAACACCCGCTGGATTTGGCAGTGTTGTTACCAGGAACAAGCATAGCTGCAAACAATATGGCGGAGAGAATTATTGAAGTGCATACTGAGGTAAAGAAGAAATTAGAAGAATCCAATGCCAAATACAAAATTAAAGCGGACATTCATAAGCGTTCAAAAGAGTTTCAAGAAGGAGATCTAGTGATGGTGCACTAGAGGAAGGAACGGTTTCTAGCTGGAACTTACAACAAACTGAAACAGAAGAAAATTGGGCCACTGAAGATACTAAGAAAGATAAACAACAATGCCTATGTCATTGACCTCTCGAAGGATTTGGGGATCTCAAACACTTTTAATATTCAAGATTTGTTTGACTACTATGCACCTGAGGACTGCACATTACGACAAAGTAACTTGAGGATGAGTTCTTTACAAGAAGGGAACACAGATGTAGGACACTCAAAGGAAGTTCAAGAATATTAAAAGAAGCTAATTCAGAAGTCAAGGGGCCATGACAAATGATTTGATTCATTCTTCTATTTAAACTTAGGATTTACCTTACTTAGTACCTTTCTATGTTTAAAATTCTCTTCATTATGATGTCTTAGGTCTTATTCTCGGATTCCACCAACCCAAGACCAATTTTGGACTGAATCCTATTCAGTTTAGGACTTGGGAAGGATGAATCTTTATTTAGGATTTTATTTTCGTAGGTTAACTTATTGTAGAACTTCTACCAACCCAATTAATGGGTTTAAACTGAGTTATATTCAGTTTAGGACTTGGGAAGCCAGAAACTTACTCAAATTGGATTTCTGGTATTTGTATAAATAGGCCTTCAGTCCTATGGATGGGAGACAACCTTTATTCTCAATAAAGTTCTATTTTAGTGAATTTTCTCTTTTCCTTGTGGACTCAAGGAGTTCTTAATAGAGGCAACGGTGTTTTCCTCGTCTACCACGCTTGTTGCTACGTCACTTTCCTATGGATGAAGTAAGTCTAAATGAGGATTTGTACATGCCTACTAATAGTTCTGAAGAAATTTTCAGTTTACAAGAGAAGTCATCAGCACATATTAAGAATTTCAATCAAAGCTGCAAAGTTACTAGTGATACAAATCACAATATTATCTTTGGAGAGGACCAATTATCTTATCCAAAATTTACTAGTGAAGATGTGAAAATATACAAAATTTTTCACCACTTAAGGATGATGAAATAATACCTGATTTGAGTTGTTATTCATCATATCCAAAAGTTTATTATGATTTCTCGAGGTGCCGAATTGAATATAAAAGTCTACATGCCATAAAGACTATTTTAGGGGTTGAGCAGAAGTGCAAGGATCGACTAATAGCAAAGGCAAATCGGTTGATTCATTGGAAGAACAAGGATCAAACAATTAACATGTTTCGGCAAAGTCTAGTTGGTCTTCATCATCAAGTTTTGCACTGGAAAGAGTTCAAGAGGAGCACAACTGCAACAACGAAGACTTCAATCTTTGACTTGAGGACAAGTCCTTTACAATTGGAGGGGTCTGATGTAGGATGACTACATTCTTTTTAGAGTAAAATTAGAGATCTAGTTCAAGTTGAATTCCAACTCCAATTAGGATTCATCAAGATTCATACAGTTACAGTCTGAAAGCTATATCTCCTAAGATACTAATCCAAATCTAGCAAATAACTATCTGTTGGAAAGCTGAGATCGATTCCTACAAGTCTCTTATTACTATTTTAGATAATTTGGACTTTGTATTGATCAAAATTAGGACTTATTTATCAATCCGAGTCAATAACAGTCCTAGCCCAATAAGGAATAGGATTTATATACCTTTATTTAAGATATGTTAAGTATAATTCTTAGTGGAGTCTAAGTCCATGATAGATCAAAAAACATACCTTAATATTCACGCTGCTCCAAGCATCACATAAACCAGAATAAGAATACCAATAGTATGCAATGATAAAACGAAATCAATATAAAACATCTAGGGTTTTAGGTTGAATAGAGACTGAAAGATAATATATTTAAACTTGCAAAAAATCAGAACGACTTGGACTTTTAGATTCCGCTGCTTGTGTTAAAGAAATACCACAAACCTTGGTCCACATTAAGTCCTTCCACTTAAGGTAGGCGATCAACATCTTCATGATCTCCTTGTCCTCCATTTTTGCAAACCAAAGCCGCATTAAGAAGAATCAGAAACTTAATCAGCAATTGGTTTTTAAGTTATGTGCATAATTTTCTGAAAAAGAACTCAAATAGTTATGAACAAAACATCTAATACCACATGAAGTCCCATATGATTTAGGGCCTGAAACATAATCTTTTCACCCAAAGTTTTAAGACAAAAATTTCAAAATCACATATACTAAGCAATAAAGGAAAATATCAACCTGAATCATCTTTCTAAATTCAAGAATGAGAAAAGAGCCATTAGGATGACAAGCATAGCTTCCTTTAGGAACACCCCAGAGCACAGGGTTGTACCTTCAGTGACCGCCCCAAAAATAAGGATCCTGTATATTCAACATAAATATTACAAACAACAAGGAAAGAAAAGTAAAATTGTACCCCAAATTATAACAATCTTCCTCTGGTATAGATGTAACTTTAGCTTGTTGCTTGTCAGAATCTGGTAGGAGTTTCTCCAGTTCTACCACATCTACATGAGTATGAGAAGTTAGGAGGATGATTAAGTTAGAGCAACAACACAAGAAACTTTCAAAATAAACCACAAAATCTTGGAACCATTGGCAACTAAATAAACAATTATAAATATATAGACAGCTAATTATCAGTACATTAGATGAACTATAGACAGCCATTATCCACCAGTTGTGTCATAAGAGAAGGTATATCTTCAGAATTGTGAAACCAAAAAAAAAGGAACTCTTGTGAATGTTATTACAATTCTAATCACTCCATCTGTGTGTAGGATGGTGGGGAAGAAAATCAATATTTAGTGGGAACTTTTGCTGATATGCAGACTGCCAAGCAAACTAGGTTTTACCATATAGTCTCATGTAGCAGACAGTTCTGTCAAATTTCTGTACTGATGGATAGCATGATGACAGTCAAACTATGCTACGCATTACTTGCTGATGTAGATTTCCACCCAGTAGTAATGGTAATACCCATTTGATAAAAGAAAAGGGAAAAGTGAATATAAAAAAATCAGCAAGCACACAATATGTACAATTAAGCTTGATTTCTGTAACAGTTCATACAAGCATGCATGTCCCTTCATTTAGAGACTGAAGCACACTAAGCATATCAAGCAAAAATATAATAAAGCTCAGTTAACAGGCAAAGATGATTATCCAAGCAATAGGACAGTTGGCAAGTCGGCAATCATATCATCAGAATACAGTTATATGACTTGGTCTGGAATCCACATCTTCACACATGAAATAGCAATGTATTTAAGAGTTTGTTGAGGTTTAGATGAGCGGCTGCAGCTGGTAGTGCCCAGATGCTTAAAAGCAGGCTAAGGTTTCAGGCAGAAGATAGGGTTTTAGAGAAACAAGAACAAAGACAGAGAGAAAGAGCTTTTCTATTTAGAAGTTAGAGTGGGAAAAATACAATGCTCTGCTGTGACCTCCAGGTCTTAAATCTATTTATAAGAGAGAAGTCCTACTCTAAGTAAATCTCAAACTTGTAAAGATCTAAGCCTAATTAGAGTTCCCAGCTCCCTATTCTACCCAGATTCCTAGTCAGACTGTAAAAGTAACAAAATAGAAATATATTATAAGGAGAGGAAATCAGCCAGCCTGCAGAGAAAGCATAGTAAATTCTTCTAGTATTGCAACACAATGTTGATTTCCTAACATCTTGCTCACCACAGTTTTCAAGAAAGTAATTCACTTTATAAAAATACAAATTAAATTGCGTAAGCAAACTCCTTAAAATGCACAAAAATAAGATGGAAAAGCTAAGAATGGCAAGCTGAACTGAGCAAGTTTGAGACATACTATTTAAGCATGCTAGATATTAAAAGATAAAATAGTATCAAAGGGAAGGTTCAACGAAAAAAGTTGCAAAGCTTTTAAAACTACTACAAAAGGAACTCTTGAAAAATACAACATGCTAAATTAATACCATGGACAATATTGACAACTTGCACGAGGAAAAAAATAAATAAATAGATCAAATTATTATGAAACCTATGTTCAAATTAAATAAAATACAAACTTAACAACATATTTCTAGTTTGCCTTATTATCATCAACACCAGCAAAATGGGAGCTTGGCAGCAAATGCACAAGTCAGACCAGCATTACTTAATTTTTTCAAGTGACTTGTACCAGCAGAATCCTGCATCATTACAAATTAGTATACACAAATTAGAGTTGCTCAATGCAACAAAGAATCATCTTATTTAGATAAAATAACACACACCACAGGCAATCAACATGAAATGATTTTAAATATGGCCTACCATATATTAGTTTTCTTTAGACAATAAGCATCAGGTGTTAGAGAAACAAGTGATGGCACACGCACTAGATGGTGAAGATGCAAATTCTAAAAAAGTCACTGTGTGGACAAGTTTAATTAGTAGATGTAGAGTTTATTGTTATAGACAACCAACATGCTTTTGACAGTTGCCAACTACCTATGACATAAAAGTAAGATAACCTCCTTGAGAATCAAGATCAACAGTTTTGTCACTTGCACTACAAAAAAAGGCCAAAGAAATCTAATCATATTGCTTACACTGATTGCCAACAGGAACAAGATGGTAGATTAAGTACACTGCCATCTTTCAATTAAGTGTTAGCTCTCCAACCAAGAACAAAATAAGTGTTTGGCAGAAATTGAAATAAAAAAAGGAAACAAGTTAGGAGCTTTTATGCAACAAGATACAGCTTTCCTAATAAGCACTATGGTAATAGTATATAGAATCTAAGGGAGCAGATACACAATGATAACTTCATTTTTCACAAAAAAAATCTAAGAGAACAACACTAGAATGAATGGAATAACAAAAAACTACCTGAAATCTCTAAGATGTAACTCGTAGATACTGATGTCAGAAAAGGATACAAGGTATGGCTTCTCATTTGCCAATTCATCCCAACATGTTGGTTTTAGATTATCACAATTAAGGTTTACTATTGGAGTTCAGCTTTCATTTGAAGAAAGCTAGAAAAAATTGAAAAAGGTAAAACAACAGCAAGGATATTTCAATTTCTTAAAGTAATATAGTGAAAACCAAGTTAATTAGTGCAATACTTGACTCTAAATGTTGGAATATATATAGAGATGTATACTATAACAATTTCTTCAACATTTGTTGTATGCGAATTAAGAAAGTAGATATTTGCAATTAGTTCTGCATGAACATAAATGCAATTAGTTCATTCCAGATATGTTAAATTATGATTAATGAATTGACTTATTATTTGTAATCCAATCTTAGAAATATATTTAGATGCATGAATCCATATATCGATGTGTGTAACCTATGGGTACATCTACATTTTACTAAAAAGTAATGTATATGCCCATATATGGTCTGCAAGAAGGTGTTTGTGCATCAATTACTCTGCATATTCAGGGTGATTTAACAAATCGGATTAAACATACCCTCTAGCATAGGGATCATTCACTATGCATAGTTCAATTCGCAAAGTGGTTGGATGGTAAACCAAAACTTCATATGCATAATAACAAACTTCCCAACTTCTTGTCCAACAGCACTCCAAACACCATTTAGTTCCTCAAGTTGCAAATGTTTTAAAGGATCTCCCCACCCAATGGATCCTTGTATATACAAATACAAACATCCTACTTTCGTAAACAAATAAAGACCTTTCCATCAAAATAATGGTATATCTACATTCAAATAGAAGAAATCAACATAGACATTGGGAAGTAATATACTTGTGCAATGGGTGCCCAAAGGTAAAAACCTAACAACTTCCTTTTTAAGTATTGTTCCAAGATAGGCAAACATGTTGTCCAAGACACTAAGTAAATGCAAACCGGTAGCATTCTTCAATCTCCCATCAACTGTATATTATAGAAAATAATACATAAAATGCACAACAAAAAATATCAATTAGCCATATGTTAACCATGTGTTCATGTCACTAAGAATCCTGAGGAGAGGCAAGAGATAAACCACATATGCATAACATTTATTAATTTTACATGCAATTGGAGTCTGTATGGAAGGTCACAGTAGTGGACAAGCAAGGGCAATTAAGGAAGGGAGGCAGAGAATTTGAAGCTCAAAGTTCTTAGTCCCATGGTGGAAGTCGCCCTCATTATATGTCACCAGCACAAAGACCAGCTCTCAGAAGTCAAGTGCTTAATCCGTGGGAAGGGACATCCACCTAAGACTTATAGATGACCATCGGGTGTTTGCTTTAGGTGTGGCCAGATGGACCACAAGATCGCAAATTGCCTATTACATTCTCAAGATGCTCAAGATCCTCAGGTCAAATCAGCACGCTCAGTTTAAGGGTCTCATGTGGATCCATCAGCTTCAACCATACCAATGACATCTACAAGATCCCACACCCAGGGGTGTGTATATGCTCTCACTCAAGAGGATGCTGAAGCGTCTAATGGTATGGTTGTAAACACATATTTATTAGTTCTTAATGATTTTCATTATTATTGCCATATGCATGCATATTTTCTGTTTGTAAACATGGCTTATTATTTGGTACACTGTGTGTAGCCTCAAACTTTGCTTGTGTCATGTTCAACCCAAGTGCTACATATTCTTTTATTTTCCTTACATTTGTTAAGAGATATAGCATTCCATGTTCTCTGCTAGATTATGATTTGTTTGTAAATACCCCAGTTGATAGTTAGGTTGTTATTACCCACCTCTGTAGGGGTTGTACAGTTGGTTTTGGAGATAGAGATTAGAGGGTTGACCTTCATGTTGTAAGGATGCGTGATTTTGATGTAATTCTTTGGTTGGATTGGTTGGCTACTCCCTGCACGAAACTGGACTGCCAACAGAAGAGAGTGGGTTTTAAGGTCTCTGCTGAGTCAGAATTCTCTTTCTTTGGCAGCTTCACTAGTACTCTGCTCTGCGTAATTTCTACTATGAAAGCTAAGAAACTACTTAAGAGTGATGCGTGGGATTTCTTGCAGTTGTGGTAAATCTGGAAGCAAAAGATCAAGTATTAGAAGATATTCATGTGTTGAGGGATTTTCCAAATGTCTTTCTAGAAGATCTATCAGGACTGTTGCCAAATTGAGAGATCAACTTCTCCATCGACTTACTTCCTGGTACAGAACCTATTTGAAAGGCTACTTACAAAATGATTCTAGCTGAACTAAATGGGATTACAATTGATCCAAAGAAGTTTGAGACAATCTTAGATTGGAAACAACAAAGCAGTGTCACTGAGATGAGAATCTCCTTAGGGTTAGCTAGTTATTATCAGAGATTTGTTGAAGGGTTCTCTTGCATAGCAGCCCCTTGAACCAATTTGACTAGAAAAGGGACTCACTTTGAGTAATTTAAAGATTGTGATGAGAGCTTCCAAGAGTTGAAGAAAAGATTGGTATTTGCCCCAACTCTTATCTTACCTAGTTGTGGTAAAGGATACACTATCTACAATGATGCTTCCAGGGGGGTCTAGGTTGTGTGCTAATACAGGATGGTAAGATTGTGGTTTATGCATCTCAATGACTAAAGTCATACTCATAACTTGAAACTTGCCGCGATGGTCTTTGCTCTAAAAATTTGGAGACACTATTTCTATGGAAAATCTTGTGAGATGTTTACTAAACACAAGAGTCTAAAGTATAACTTCATCTAGAAGAAACTGAACACGAGGTAAGGAAAATGGTTGGAGTTGCTCAAGGATTATGACTTGATTATCAACTATCATCCTGAAAAGGCCAACATGGTGGTAGATGCTTTGAATAGAAAATCATCTAGTGCCTTGGATGCAATGCTTACATCACAAAATGCCATTCTAGAAGGTTTGAGAAGATCCGATATTGAAATCCAAATTTATGAGTCTGGCGCCTTGCTAGCCAGCTTGCGGGTTCACCCTACTCTATTGGACAAGATTAAAAAAGCCTCACAGAGTCTCTGAATTTTGAGAAACATGAATAGATCAAGACCAAACTGAGCATGTATGATGTATTCATCCCAGCTTGAGGAGGGGTGTTGAAGAATATAAGCTCAGATTAGGGACCATTAGGCTTAGTATGATTGCAACATGTACCATTCTATACTATCAGTCCTGTTTGTATCATCACAGCCCAATAAAACATGTCTAAAAACCCATCAGAAAGCAACATGTGATCGAGTAAGGAGTTAAACCCACTAGGAGTCCAATTAGGGTTCAAGGCTATTGAAGCAGCATATTAGATAGAGAGCAACTCTAGGGTTTGTAATGAACTGAATTACTTCTCAAAAAAGTAGATCAACAAGTTCTTTCATCATTGAAGTAAAACCCTAACCTTCAACAAACCTGAGCCCCAAGTTTAGGAAAAGAAACAAAATGGACTTCAATTTGGCACATGAAAGTGGACTTAGTCTGCCACTTAAATGCAGGCTTGATCACCATGCAAAATGTACTCTAATTTGCCACATAGGAATGGACTAAGTTTGCCATTTAAATGCAAACTTGATCACCATACAAAATAAATTTTAATTTATCACATGAAAGTGGACTTAATTTGTCACTTAAATACAAACTTAATTGCCACAAAAAATGCACTTATAATTTGACTATTTTCAAAATTTACTATTTTGGTTTTACTATGTTAAAGATGATACACTTGATTATGACATCTCACAAATGGAGTATTTAATTTTACCAATTTAGAGACTACATATTTAAATTTACCACTATACAAGTTGTCTATTTGAAGTCTTTGTGAAGAATTTCATTAATTTTGAGTCAACTTGTTGATTATGGGGCAAACGACAACATCACATGTCCCTTTGGATGTCAGGACAATTGATACCTTAGTTGTCCACTGATAACATTTTAACTTTTTTGACAAGAATTGGGGAAGTGAATTTTCTTCATTTGCCCCTAATGTTTTGAGATGAGAGAAGAATCCTTGACTATTTTGCATTTTTTTTAATTCCTTGTCTATATTCCCCTTTGTGAGCATTTGATGAGAGAAGACTTGATTTTCTTATTTGTAACCTTTTGATGGTAAGAGAATTAAAATCTCACTTCATATCCAAATACTTCAATGCCATGCTCTTTCTATAGCATTCGAATAAGAAGATATTTGACGTTACTTTTCCCATTTTCTTTTATGAGAGAATGGATTTAATTTTTGATAGTTGCAATATGCCTCCCTATACTCGTCATGAGGTTTTGGGAGAAAAATATTGCATGTTTTCAAATGCTTTGGTTGTATTTCTAGTATCTTTTTCCTCCTTGCATGTGATAGCAATGGAATATAGTGTTTATTTTTGATGGAAATACCTAGTTTTGATTGGAAGGAATTCTATCTTTTCTTTTCAATGGTTTGAAGTCTTGTACCCACAACAGGGAGAATTGCTATTAGGCAATAGTTGAAGGAAGAGATCCTGACCCACATAGTAGCTTTAGAATCAAAGGTGAATGGGAGAAACTTGCCTCATCCTAATCCCTTTGTGTAATGGTTGCTTGACTTGGTCTATTGGTTATAGTAACTCAACCCCAATTACTTAAGAGGGTTAGCCAAAACGCAATCCTGAATCTTCACCATGTTGTTCGTATCATACCTTAGTGTCTCTTTTCATATTAAAAAAGGAGTAGAAAATTATTATATTTCATGGGACTTGTTTTCTATAATGTCACATTGGTATGTTAAAGTATGACAAGTTGTAGTAGTTGACTGAATCAGCAGTAGAAATCTACATCAATGGAAATCGAATTTTAGTAATTCAAGCTGATGATTTACCTTTTAATTTCTTCATGAGCTTCGATAGAAATAATTCTATGAAGTATTTTTTTTATTTATTTTACTTTATTTCGATTATGATGATGGAAGAAGGTGATAATGCAGCACATATATGTGTTTGTTACTTATTATATTTTTAGTATATCATTTCTTTTATTAGTTTAGTGTTCTTCACCTTATTTTCCCAATTACTTTATTAGTTTTCTGGAAAATTTCTAGCGATTTCTTTCTTTTAGTTTTTTTTTGAAATATTTTAGTAGACAAGTGGTATATCCTCTTATCATCCATTCAAGCCTCCTACTTGATTTGGTTTAAGAATAATTTTGTCTCTAGAAGTGGTTGGTCATCAATCAACCTCCCCTTCTTAGCCATTTTCCTAGTATGATTTTTTCTTCAGGAACTTATTTTTCTAGCGAATTTGCTACTTTCACCATATTCCTATTAACTAGTTTCTTTTTGACTTTGAATTTGATCTCCAGATACCTCTTAAGCTCAATTTTTGAGGTTTACATACTCACAGATGTCATCTGGTATTTACTCTTTGGATGATCTTTTTTGGTCGATAATACACCAATATGAGTTTAGATTAGTCCTCCTAATTCTGACTTACAATTCAATTTTATTCCTTTTCTTTTTTGCTTTTTTTCTTTACTTAGCAATCTCATTTCTCTTTTAAGGATCTAAGATTTGCAAACTTGTGGATGCCAACCAATTCTTACTCTTTGAATCCACCTCTCTTGACTTGATTTTTCATACAAAATTTGTCCATTCAAGATTTTCTTCTATATTGTTCATTTGTGGCGGGTAAGAGGGGGGGGGGGGGGGGGGGGTGGAAGGTGATATATTTTGCCCCTAGAAGAAAATTTCCAAGAGTTTATTGTTCAATCTTAGCACTTCTATATTTGAGGCAACATTCCTAATAGACTTCTAATTACTTATAGATTAATCACCATATTTTAAGGCTTGTATTCCCGAACTTAGCATAGGGCAATCATGGGTGAGAGAGGTGTAGAGACTTCAGCTCCACTATATTTAGTCAGTATCTATCCTTATCTTTAAATATCTTTCTTTTATTTCAGAGATTTTATCTCTAAAACAAAAGGCAGTTCACCTAAATACTGATTTTTTTTTTGTTCTTAGTGGATTTTTTAGTGAATTTTTTTTGTTTTATATTTTGCCTCGAGAAGTGTGGAACACATACCTGACTAGTCAATTTTAATATGATTAGACATTCTGTCATAGGCTAAACATAAATTTTATTTATTTTTCTTCTTTTTTTGTTTTTTATGTTTTTTGATGTTTTATTTTTTTTATGTGTTTGAAGCTCATGCAAACATTTGACACTTTTATACTATAAATTTTCTTATATACTATACGTTTGGCATGAGTATCCTTTTTGTTGGATTTAGTAACTCATCTATTAATCAATCAAATATTAGAATATGACATTGCTCCTTTCTTAGTTGAAGAAAATCAAATACGTATTATTCCTTTGTTCTTCTTTAGCTCTTGTAGTGCTAACAGGGAACTGAAGGTGGAGATTGCAACAACTTGCTTTCACTTTGAATTGACATCTCGCATCCAGCCAAACACTCCACTGATTTTTCCTTTCTTTGCATTATTTGTATTAACTTTCTTAACTTATAGGGCAGGTTGTAGACGGCCAAAAACTCACTTTTACCTATTGTCCAATCTTTCTAAAGCTGATATCCTAATTTGTGATAACAAACCCTTTGTTTCAACATCGAGGTCTAGCATAATGATATTTGGATTTTGTTTCCTGGGTGAGAGATGAGGAGTTGATCCATGTTAGGTCGATAAAGTAGCAACATGATCATTGATAGTTGTGGTAGTAATAACAACACTACTAGTGAAAGCAGGAGCACCATGTATAAACTAGACAGAGTTGGACACAACTTCATAACTTGATTTGAAAGAATATTAGTAGCCTTAGTATTTATGCTAATCATTCTTGATTTGGCAATCAACGACATGTTTTTCTTATATTGGTTGAATTTGAAGCATTATCAATGACTTTCTACTTATTATCGATTAACTTCTTTGGAACACAGCATCGACCACTGACTGACTGAATGCAATCCTGCCTTAGTTCGATTTGATTTAAAAAAATGTTAGCAGCCTTAACTTATACTAATCACTCTTGATTTGACAATCAATAACCTTTTTGGCTAGTAGATTGAATTTGAAACATCGGCTTTATGGTTATGTTAGTTAGACCTTTTTCATTCACAATTCATAAGTCAGGAAAAATCAACTTAAATTCACCTACAATTAAGAAAAGCATACCTCAATCTTCAAACTCCTCCAAGCATCACACAAACTTGAATAAGAATATCAATAACATGTAATGATAAGACTAAATCAAAATAAACGATCTAGGCTTTAGGATTGAACAGAGACTGAAACCCAATGACTTCAAGAAGAAAATTAAGCTAAAAAAAATGATAGATTTAAACTTGCAAAAATATCATAACAATGTACCTTGGACTTTTGGATTCTTTCGCTTGTTCTAAATAAATAGCACAAACCTGAAAGAAGAATATTATTCCACATGGTGACATCACAAAAATTGATTCAAAACTTTAAAAAGGGCTACCTAGTTTCATGTTCGAATAGAAATCCTAATTCACAAACTCTAATAAAATCAATTCATAAATTAGGAAAAGTCAACATAAATCTACATAAAAATAGACAAAACGTACCTATATCTTCAAACTCCAAGTCTCAAACAAACCAAAATAAAAATACTAGTAGCATGAAGTGATAAAACTAAATCAATCTAAAACATACAGGATTTTAAAGTGGGTATAAAATCCTATCGATAGGATTTTAACATTAATCCTATTAGATTTTAAACCATTAGATTATCTAGGGATTAGTATAATTGATAATTAAAAAATCAGTTTGTAACAGTGCAACAAGATTTACTAATGATCCAGTTCAGTTCGCTTCATTATGATCTGATTCAAAAACACAAACCCTAAACCCTAGACCCTATAAACTCGAAACCCTAAATCATAAACCATAAACTTAAATCATAAACCCTAAACCCCCTAAACTCCAAATCCTAATCCTACACCATAAACCCTAAACCCTAAACCGAAGGGCACCGTTAGTAAATTTTGTCACACCGTTATAAACAGATTTTTTAATTATCAATTAAACTAATTCCTAGGTAAATCTAATAATTTAAAACTTGATAGAATTAAGGCTAAGTCCTATCGATAGAATCTTATACCCACACTAGGATTTTAGGTTTAAAAATAGATCCAAACTCAATGGTTTCAAGAAGAAAAGGGAGCTAAGAAATAGTTAATTTAAACCTACAAAAAGATTACAATAGTGTACCTTGGACTTGAGATTCCATTGGTTCCATGCTCTAGCACAAACTCAAAATAAAAATAATATTTGATATATGACAACACAAAAATTAATTCAAAACTTGAAAAAGAACATACTAGGATTTCATATTTGAACAAAAACCCTAGTTCATAAACTTTAATAAAACAATTCACAAGTAAGAAACAATTAACTTAAATCCACATAAATGTTAGACAAACCTACATCTCTACCTTCAAGCTTCAATCATCAGATAAACTAGAATAAGACTATCAGTAGTATGTAGTGTTAAAACTAATTCAATTTAAAACATCTAGTGTCTTAGGTTTGAACACAGACCCAAACCAAATGGCTTCAAGGAGACAATCAAACTAAGAAATAATTAATTTAAACCTGCAAAAAGATCAGAACAGCATACCTTGGACTCTTAAATTTCTCTATTTGTTCCAAGCTCTAGCACAAAATCAAAACAAAAAAAAAAACTATTTCATATGGCGATAACACAAAATTTAATTCAAAACCTTAAAAAAGGGCTGCCTTGAGTTTCATATTCAAACATAAACCCTAGTGGACTATATTTAAGAAAACAATTCATAAGTTAGGAACAGTAAATTTAAGTCCACATAAACATCAAAAAAGTGTGCCTCAATCTTCAAACCCCTCCAAACATTGCACAAACTAAAATAAGAACACCAATCACAAAGTTAATCTAAAATGCAGATTGGCCATCAAGGGTTTTAGATTCAAACATAAAACCCAAATTCAATGGCTTCAAGAAAAAACAGAAGTTGAGAAAGAATAATATAAACCTGCATGAAGATCAGAAAATCATACCTGGGACTTTAGTATTTCTCTAATTGCTTCAAGCTTTAGCACAAACCCAAAAAAAAAAAATAGTATTCCTATATAGTAACAATAGACAAATTATTAAAACCTAAAATGATTGTCTAAAGATTTTGATTTGAATGACAACTCTAAAACATTTGATCTAAAAAGATAATCAAGATGTTAAAAACAACTAACTCAAATCCACACAAAGATTAGAACAAAACTTAACTTTGAAACTACTCCATATGTTGCACAAAACAAAATAAGAACCCCAATAACATGTAATAAGAAGACAAAAACCAATAAATAAGCTAAAATTATGTTTAGTGCTTCCGATTTGAACAAAAATCCAAATATGGTGACTCTAAGAAATCCAAAAGATTAGACATAATCAACTTAAACCTGCATATAGATTAGAATAATATATCTTGAACATCCACATTCCTCCATTGGTTCCAAGCTCTAGCACAAACACAAAACAAGAATATCATTCCCATAGAGTAAGAATACAAAAGTCAATTCAAAACCCAAAAAAAAAATTTGCTCTAAGCAAATTCTTAAGTTAGGAGAATAATCAACATAAACCTACATAAAGATCTGATGTAGCAACAAGTGTGGTAGACAAGAAGAACACCGCTACCTCTATTAAGAACTCCTTGAATCCACAAGGAAAAGAGAAAATTCACTAAAGTAGAACTTTATTGAGAATAATAGTGATTCTCCCATCCATAGGGATGAAGGCCTATTTATACAAATACCAGAAGTCCTATTTGAGAAGGTTTCTACCTTCCCAAGTTCTAAATTGAATACAACTCAGATTGAACCCATTAATTGGGTTGGTAGAAGTCCTAAATAAGTTAACCTATGAAAATAAACTACTAAATAATGATTCATCCTTCCCAAGTCCTAAACTAAATAGGATTCAGCTCAAAGTTAATCTTGGATTGGTGGAATATGAGAATAAGACCTAATTGACTCATACTAGGAGAGACTCATGACATCATAATGAGGAGAATTTCAATATAGGAAGGTACTAAGTAAGATAAATCCTAAGTTAAATAAAAGAGTGAATCAGATCATTTGTCATGGCCCATTGACTCCTGAATTAGTTTCTTTTGATATTTTTGAACTTTCTTTGAGCATCCTACATTAGTGTCCCCTTCTTATAAAGAACCCATCCTCGAGTTATTTTGTCATAACTTATAGTCCTCAGGTACATGGTAGTGAATCAAATCTTGAATATTAAAAGTGTTTGAGATTCCCAAATCCTTCGGGAGGTCAATGATGTAGACATTATCGTTTATCTTTCTGATATAGGACACTCAAAGGAAGTTCAAAAATGTCAAAAGAAGCTAATTCAAAAGTCAAGGGGACATGGCAAATGATCTGATTCACTCTTTTATTTAAACTTAGGATTTATCTTATTTAGTACCTTTCTATGTTGAAATTCTCTTCATTATGATGTCATGAGTCTCTCCTAGTATGAGTCAATTAGGTCTTACTCTCGGATTCCACCAACCCAAGGTTAATTTTGAGCTGAATCCTATTCAGTTTAGGACTTAGGAAGGATGAATCCTTATTTAGGATTTTATTTTCGTAGGTTAACTTATTTAGAACTTCTACCAACCCAATTAATGGGTTCAAGCTGAGTTGTATTCAATTTAGGACTTGGGAAGCCAGAAACCTACTCAAATAGGACTTCTGGTATTTGTATAAATAGGCCTTTAGCCCTATGGACGGGGAACCACTTTTATTCTCAATAAAGTTCTACTTTAGTAATTTTTCTCTCTTTCTTGTGGATTCAAGGAGTTCTTAACAAAGGCAACAGTATTTTCCTCATCTACCATGCTTGTTGCTATGTCAAGTGGTATCAGAGCGAGGCTTTCCTTGCTTAATGTCTAACGATGACGCAACCAGTAGCAACCCTAGGGATGGTGCTCCTGTGGGTAACCACATCAGTCGTGAGTATTTTGATTTGACCATGGAGGCAATCCAAAACTCACTTGCAAGCTTGATGCTGAGGATGGATAAACTTGAAGGCCTGAATCAACCACATCAACGGATCGATGAAGTGACTAGCAATCTAATTGGTCGAGGAAAGGCTACGCAAGTGAATCCAAAGGGTTTACAAATCCTTGAAAACTCCAACATGAAGAAATTGAAGACATCCTTCGTCGACCAGTTTTTGAGCATGATAGATGTCATGATTTTCTCTTGAAGATTGATCTCCCATCTTTCAATGGTCAACTTTAGAATGAAGATTTTCTCGATTGGCTTGCTGAAGTGGAATGGTTCTTCGACTACATGGAGATTCCAGATTCGAAGAAAGTGAAGCTTGTTGCTTACCGACTCAAAGGGGGTGCATCAGCATGGTGGGAACACATCCAGTTGGAAAGGACATGCCAAAATAAAGCTATAATTCGAGCATGGCCATGGATGAAGGCTCTTCTCGAAAAGTAATTCCTTCCCATAGATTATGACTAGGTACTCTTTCAGCAATATCAAAATTGTCAACAGGGTAATCGCGGTGTGAAGGCATATGTTGAGGAGTTCTATTTCCTATCAGCATGTAATAATCTAGTAGAGACTGAATCTCATCTAGTGGCAAGATTCATCAGTAGGCTACACACAACCATCCAAGATAGGATTTCCTTGGAACCTATTTGGACAGTTAATGTGGCTGTGAGGAGTGAAACTCGTGTGGAGTCCCAATTGAAGCAACCAATCATCAGAAATCAAGTGGGGAGAACCATTAGTGATAATTCAAAAGGAGCACAATCTATTCCTAATAGAGGTGCAACTACACAACCTCCTCGAGCTCCCACACAAGTGAGTCTTGAAGTTAGACCTACAAGGCCATCAGAAAATGCCACATCAGCAAAGAACCCAAGTTCAAATCCTGATCTAAAGTGCTATTGCTATGGAAAATTTGGACATCATTCTAATGTTTGTCTAGCATGACAACCTGTGAACCTAGCTATTGAAGATAGTTTTATGGCTGATGATTTACATGACTCAAAAGATGATGACCTAGCTTGTGATAAAAAAAACTATGAAGATGGAATATTCGAGGATGCTGATGGTGAAAGGTCATCTTTAGTAGTTCAGAATTTGATGTACATCCCAAAGCAAGAGGAAAACGTACAACATCACAATATCTTCCGCACTCGATGCATAGTAAATGGCAAGATCTGTGACATGATTATTGATGGGGGGAAGCAGTGCAAACATCATCTCTAAGACTATGGTCGACAAGCTTCAATTGAAAATGGAATCACATCCCTCTCCCTACAAGATCGGCTAGATTAAAAAGTTTGGTGAAACCAAGGTAACTGAACGGTGTCAAATTTGTTTTTCCATTGGAAAATTCTACAAGGATGAGGTAACCTGTGATGTTTTGGAGATGGATGCATGTCATATTCTTTTTGGCAGACCTTGGCAATTTGATAGAGATTTTACACATCGTGGGTGAGACAATCGCTACATCTTATTCAAACATGGAAAGAAAATTATCCTTACCCCTATTGGCGAAGAGCGTCGACCCAAAAGTTTACAAGAGGAGGGTCACTCGTTCCTGATTGTGTAAAATTTTATAAATGAGGTTAAAGAGACAGCTCAAATATTTGTTGTGATTGAGAAAGGAATGGAGATAATGCCCACTGAAACTCCAAAAAGCTTGCAACCCTTCCTAGATGAATTCAAGGAAATCATGCTCAATGATCTTCTTGATGAACTATCCCCAATGAGAGATATTCAGCACCACATTGACCTTGTTCCTGGAGTGAGTTTACCAAATTTGCCCCACTACAAAATGAGTCCAAAAGAGTCATAAATTTTACAAGACAAGGTTGAAGAGTTGATCAGAAAAGGAATGGTCAGAGTCAACATGAGCCTATGTACAGTTCCAGCCTTATTGACACCAAAGAAAAATGGAAGTTGGCGGATGTGTGTAGATAGTCGAACCATCAACCGAATCATAGTAAAGTACAGATTCCCAATTCCTCACTTAGAGGGCATGCTGGACATGTTGGAAGGGTCAAAGGTGTTCTCTAAGGTAGATTTGAGGAGTGGATACCATCAAATCAGAAGTAGACCAGGTGATGAATGGAAAACTGCTTTCAAAACAAAAGAAGGACTTTATGAGTGGCTTGTTATGCCTTTTGGACTCTCAAATGCACCAAGTACCTTCATGCGATTGATAAACCAGGTACTCAAACCTTTCATTGGTCATTTTGTTGTTGTTTACTTTGATGATATCCTGGTGTACAGTCATAATGAAGAAGAACATAAAAGACATCTAGCAGAAGTACTTACTGTGCTAAAGAAGGATAAGTTGTACATCAACTCAAAGAAATGCCATTTTATGATTGACCACTTGATGTTCTTGGGATTCGTGGTAAGTGTCGAAGGCATTCATATTGATGAAGAAAAGGTAAAAGCTATTAAGGAATGGCCGATACCCAGAAGTGTATCAGAAGTTAGAAGCTTCCATGATTTGGAGACATTCTATTGGAGGTTTGTCAAAGACTTTAGTTCCATTATGGCACCAATAACTGAGTGTTTGAAGCAATGCAAGTTCTCCTAGACTCAAGAAGCTAATAGATGCTTTGAGTTGATCAAGGAGAAGTTATCTATTGCACCTATTTTGGCATCGCCTAGCTTCGAAAGTTATTTGAGGTAGACTATGATGCTTCGTACATAGGCATTGGAGCCATTCTATCCCAGGAAGGAAGACCAGTAGCTTTCTACAGTGAAAAGTTGAGTGAAGCTCGAAAGAAGTGGTCAACATATGAGCTGGAATTTTATACCGTTGTACAAGTAGTTTGTCATTGGAAGCACTATCTAATTCAACGAGAGTTCATTCTATATACTGACCACCAAGCTTTGAAATTCATTGATAGCCAAAAGGACTTGAATCGCATGCATGGTCGATGGTCATCATTCTTACAGCAATACACCCATGTTTTGAAACATAAATATGGACAAAAAAAATAAGGTGGCGGATGCTTTGAGCCACAGGGTAGCCTTGATGGTAACTATAAGCGATGAAGTTGAAGGGTTTGATTATTTGAAGGAATTGTATGCTGAAGATGAAGATTTGAAAGAGGAGTTTAGAAAGTGCCAAGCAGGACAAAGAGATGATTTATATCTCCATGAAAGCTTTCTCTCTAAGGGTTCTCATCTGTGCATTCCAAGGTGCTCCTTGAGAGAAAAGGTGGTGAGAGAGTTGCATAGTAGTGGCCTAGCAGGACATCTTGGGCATGACAAGAGCATTGCACTAGTTGAAGAGCGCTACTATTAGCCACAACTTAAGAGAGATGTCAGTCGCTTTGTATAAAGGTGCTATGTATGCCAAATAGCCAAAGGAAGATTTCAAAATATTGGCCTTTATACCCCATTGCCTATGCCAAATGCCCCATGGGAGGATCTATCAATGGATTTTGTTTTGGGCCTCCCTAAGACTCAACGAGGCTTAGATTTAGTATTTGTTATTATCGACAGATTTTCCCAGATGCCACACTTCATTCCATGTAAAAAGATAGCAGATGCAACAAGGGTGGCTAATCTATTCTTTCAAGAGATTGTAAGGCTACATGGAGTGCCAAAGACCATCACTTCTGAGCATGACACAAAATTTCTAAGTCACTTTTGGAAGACATTTTGTGAGGCAATTTGATACGTCTCTACAATTTAGCAGTGTTTATCATCCACAAACAGATGGACAAACTGAAGTGGTGAATCGAACACTTGTAAACATCATTCGGTGTCTTGCAAGAGAAACAACACAAGAAACTTCCAAAACAAACACCAAAATCTTGAAACCATTGGCAACTAAAAAAACAGTTATAAGTAAACTGACAGCTAATTATCAGTACGTCAGATGAACTATAGGCAGCATTATCCACCAGTTGTGTCATAAGAGAAGGTATATCTCCGGAATTGTGAAACCAAAAAAAAAGGAACTCTTTTGACTGCTATTACAATTTTAATCACTCCATCTATGTGTAGGATGGTGGGGAAGAAAATCAAGATTTAGTGGGAACTTTTGCTGATATGTAAATTGCCAAGCAAACTAGGTTTTACCATATATTCTGATGTAGTAGACAGTTCTATCAAATTTCTGTACTGATGGATAGCTTGATGATAGTCTAACTATGCTACATATTAACCTGTTGATGGTCAATTTCCACTAGTAATAATGGTAATACCAATTTGCTAAAAGAAAAGGGAAAAGTGAATGTAAAAAAACCAGCCAGCACATAATATGTATATAATTAAGCTTGATTTCTGTAGCAGTTCATACAAGCATGCATGTCCCTTCATTTAGAGGCTGAAGCGCATTAAGCAAAAATAGCAATAAAACTCAGTTAACAAGCAAAGATGATGATCCAACCAATAGCACAGTTGGCAAATCGACAATTGTATCATTAGAATACAGTTATATGACTTGGTCTGGAATCCACATCTTCATATATAAAATAGCAATGTATTTAAGAGTTTGTTGGGGTTTAGATGAGTGGCTGTGGACAGAGGCTTAAAAGCAGCAAGCTAAGGTTTCAGGCAGAAGATAGGGTTTTAGAGAAACAAGAACAAAGACAGAGAGAAAAAGCTTTTCTATTTAGAAATTAGAGTGGAAAACATACAATGCTCTACAGTGACCTTCAAGTCTTATATCTATTTATAAGTGAGAAGTCCTACTCTGAGTAAACGAGTAAAGATCTAAGCCTAATTAGAGTTCTCAAGTCCTTATTCTACCTAGATTCCTAATCAGATTATAAAAATGACAAAATAAAAATATATTCTAAGTATAAGGAAGGGAGAATTAGCCAGCCAGTAGAGAAAGCACAGATAAATTCTTCGAGTATTTCAACACAGTGTTGATTTCCTAGCATCTTGCTAAATGCAGATTTCAAGAAAAAAAATTCACTTTATAATATAAAGAGACAAATTAAATTGCGCAAGAAAACTCCATTAAATGCACAAAAAGAAGATGGAAAAGCTAAGAATGGCAAACTGAATTGAGCAAGTTTGAGACATACAATTTAATCATGCTAAATATCAAAAGATAAAATAGTATTGAAGGAAAGGTTCAAAGAAAAATGTTGCAAAGCTTTTAGAACTCCTACAAAAGGAATTCTTGAAAAATGCAACATGCTACGTTAATACCATGGACCTCATAGAATAATTAAATCATACCAATAAGGTTGTAATTATTTTTTCATTTAAGATTTGAAAAAAATTTTGGTAATCAAGTAAGATCAAGCAATGAGATATATTCTTGCAAGTGACAAAACCTGAATTGACTAAACCAGAAAAAGAAGATCAATGTAGCAGTTCCGCTGGGCTAGATGACCTCCAAATGTCTTGAGAAAGTGCATCCCCTTATGAAAAAAATGCTTTTCTAACCAGATCACAAAAAGCATTTTGTCAGTGTCAAAATTAGTAATCTCAGCTATCTTCAAATCTTATGGCCTTCCTCATGCAGTTCATATACTTCATACTATACAAAGAAATAAGATTTATAGATGCCAGTAAAATGAAGGTAACATTAATTGAAATATTATATTGCCAAATACTGCTACAAATTGTTATCACAAGATAGCATAGCTTTATGATTCCTAATCCTATAAGTCTAAAAGTCTACATGACACAACTAGGCAAATCAATGTCTGAAAAAAACTTAGAGAAAAGACAGCAGTGTAAGCAAAAATGAAAGAAGCAGAAATGTAAATGGAATTTTTGGTGCAAAAAATAGGGTTTATGAAAATAACAAGGGACGAAAACACAACACATTTTTGTGAATTAAAACAATAGCAAAGCTTTATGATTCCCAATTATAAAAGTCTACATGATAGACAAATTTTCCAATGGAGTCATTTTTGCATACAGTGACAATAGAAAAATTATTAAAACCTAAAATAATTGTCTAAAGATTCAGATTTGAATGGCAAACCTAGACCATTTGATCTAAAACAACAATGAAGAAGTTAGAAACAACCAAACTCAAATCCACATAAAAATTAAGACAAACCTTAACCTCAAAACTCCCTCAATTGCTGAACAAAACAAAATAAGAACTTCGATGGCATGCAATAAGAAGACAAAAAAATCAATAAATAAGCTAAAATTGCGTTTAGTGGTTTAGATTTGAACAAAAACCCAAACGTGGTGGCTCTAAGAAACTTAGAGGATAAGGCATAATCAACTTAAACCTACATATAGATTAGAACAACGTACCTTGGACTTCCACATTCCTCCATTAGTTCCATGCTCTAGCATAAATCCAAAACAAGAATATCATTCCTATACAACAACAATACAAAAGTCAATGTAAAACCCAAAAAAGGATGTCTAGGGTTTCAAAATCGAACAGAAACTCTAACAAATATGCTCTAAGAAAATTCTTAAGTTAGAAGAATAATCAACTTAAACCTACATAAAGATAAGCAAAGCATACCTCAATTTTCAAGCTCCTCCAAGTAAGACAAAATAGAATAAGAATAACAGTCATAAGCAATGATAGAACAAAATCAATCTAAAATCTAAAATGACTATCTAGGGTTTTAGATTCAAATGGAAATCCAAACCTAGCATTTTAAGGGAACAATCTATGCAAACCTATATAAAGATCAAAAAAACATACCTTGAACTTAATATTGCTCTGATTGCTTCAAGCTATAGAACAAACCCAAAACAAGAATACTAGGGCCATACAATAACAATATAAAAAATGATTCAAAATCTAAAATGGTTGTCTATGGTTTTAAGGATTCTGAAGGTTGAGATGCACTTTTTGATCTTTAAGTTTGTTTAGGTTGATTGTTCATAATTAAACTTAAAGATTAAAAAATGTATCTCAACCTTCAGAGTCCTCCATGTGTATCACAAACTTGAATAATGATATCGATCGCATGCAACCACAAAGATGGGGGAATAAAGATAATTGTTACCTTTGTCTCCAAAAATCATAATTAAAGAATTTCCAAAAATGCCTTAAGAAAGGAAGCTTAGAATCCTCCCTAAGTGAATCAACAGCTAAAACCTAAACATCAAATATTTGTCTTCAATATGTAATTACTGAGAGACACTAATGAATCATTAATTAGATCAATAGCATAATTTCAAAGATGTCCAAAACTAGCTAAGGATTTTAGATTAGAAACCAGATCTCACTAAAGACCTCTACATTTTGATTCAACACATAAAAGAAATGGAACATCAGGCTTAGTATATGGTTGCAGCAAGTACCCTCCTATACTAGTAGTCACATTTTTGTATCATCACAGCCCATTAAAACATATCTAAAAACAACAACATGTAATTGGGTCATGAGTTAAGCCCACTAAGAGTCCAATTAGGGTTTAAAGACTGTTGAGGTAGCATATTAATTAGAGATCAATTCTATGATTTGTAAGGAACTGAATTAATTCGCAGAAAATTAGAGCAATAAACCATCATCAAAGTGAAACCCTAGCCATCAACAAACCTGAACCCTAGATTTTGGAAAAGTAAGAATATCTTAATGCCATAATTGACACACTCCCCAGCTAGAACTCTTACCCTCTGCAACTTACATTTTCAGGCCTATCTTTTGATTCAATCTTGAGCTTTAAGAGTTTATAAATTTAAGTATTAAGTACAAAAGAGTTAAAAATCCAATCAAGTATTGGGAGATCTAAAATACTAGGTGTCAAGTGTAAATTGTTAAAGAAGAAAAGTTTAGTGTTAAATGTAAAAATTTTGAGTGTTCAAAATAGTTAAGAGTTGAGAACTGTTGTCTTAAGTGTTAGATGTTCATAAAATTTTTTTTAAAAAAAGTAATAGAACAAGAAATAAGCAAATACAAAACAAGATGTAAATGCAAAGAGAACAAAAGAAAATAAAACAACAACTAGATGCAAAGAAGAATGATATAGAAAATTAAGAGAAGATGAAATATAAAACATAAAACTAAATACAAAATGATGCAGCGAGAGGGGGCACAAGAGATAGGAAGAAGATCACCGTCTTCTCTTGATGCAGCAGGAGAGGGCATGAGAGATAGGAAGAAGATCACCGTCTTCTCAGCACAAGAGATTCTTGAATCCACAAGGAAGATAGAAAGGGAACAAACCCAAAATAAGATAATATTATTGATAGAAAAGCCTTTTTTTTTGTTACAATCTTGGGCTGTATATATAGCTTTCTAATAAACTTATAGTCCTACTTGATGTAGACTAAAAATAAGACTTAGACTCCACTAAGAGTTCTACTTAACATATCTTAAATAAAAATATATAAATCCTATTCCTTATTGGGCTAGGACTGTTATTGACTCGGACTGATAAATAAATCCTAATTATGAATAATACAAAATCTGAATTATCCAAAATAGCAAATAAGAAACTTGTAGGAATCGATCTCAGCTTTTCAACAGATAGTTATTTGCTATATTTGGATGAATATCTTAAGAGATATGGCCTTCAGACTGTAGCTGTACGAATCTTAATTGGAGTTGAAATTCAACTTGAATTAGATCTCTAATTTTACTATAAAAAGAATGTAGTTGTCCTACATCACAAAACAAAATCAAGAAGTAAAATAGGCATAAAATAGAGAAACATAAAATTAAGATAAGTAAAATAGAAAAAGACAAAATTAAATAAGGATATAAAATAGGAAATAGAGAAGAAAAAGAAAATACAGAACATAAAATTGAATATAAAATGGAAAATAGAGAAAAACATGAGGTTATTCAACAAGAAATAAATAAAACTGAAAATCAGTAAAAAAATAATTAAATATAATGCAGAAAAATAGAGAAGAAGAAAACAAAGATATAAATAGAAATTAAATATAAAACAAAAAAATAAAACAAATACATACGTAGTAGTTGGAGAAGAAGATATACATAACAAAAAACAAAGATGAAGGGTAGAAGAAAACATTTAAAATAAAAAATTATAAAATAAAATATAAAGTAAAGGAACAAACAAATTAAGAAGAAGATACAAAGCATAAAATTAGAAAAACTTAAAACAAAGAAGAGGAGGATAATAAAAAAACAATGAAGGTTAATATAAAATGCTAAGAAAAGAATTTATAAAAAATGACACTAAATATAACCTAGAAGACCAACACTTAGAAAATTTAAAACAAGAATGATCAGAAAAGTTGAAAGGATAACAAAAGACAATGAAAAAATAAATAAAAAATTTTAAAAAAGAGAAGAAAATAGAAGATATAAATAAAAATGTAAATAGAAATTAATAGGAAAAAAAGAGTAGAATATAAAGTTAAATATAGAACAAAAAATTGAGACAAGAGATACATAAAATAAAGAATTAACTATGATCCAAAAAATAAAAAAAGAATATAAAATAGAGAAAAAAACAAAAGAAGATAAAGAAAAACAACAAGAACAAGAAAAAAAATATAAAATATACAACTAAAAAATTAACAGAAGTTATGACAAAAAAAGTTAATCATAAAACAAAAACATGAAAAGAAGAAGCCACAAAATAGAAGAGAAAGAACATATAAAATGAGTGGGTATAAAAATTCTATCAATATAATCTTAACCTTTAATCCTATCAAATTTTCAGCCGCTAGATTTACTATAATTAATAATTAGAAAACCAGTCTATAACGATGTAACAAAATTTACTAATGATCGAATTCAGTTTAGGATTAGGATTTAGGGTTTAAAATTGATGATTTAGAATTTAGATTTTAGGGTTTAGGATTTATGTTTTTGGAATAAACAGTAATGAATTGAACCATTAGTAAATTTTATTACGCCATTATAGACCGACTTTTTAATTATCAATTATAGTAATATCTAGATAAATCTAATGGTTTAAAGCCGGATAGAATTAAGATTAAAATTCGATCAATAGGATTTTATACCCACTCTATATAAAATAGATATTAAGAGAACAAAGAGAGTATAACAAAAAAAAAATTAGGAAAAAAATATATAAAAACTAAAACTAAATATAAACCAAAACTCTACAACTTAGAAAATTTCAGAAAAAAATGAGAAAAAAAGGAAATGATAATAATAAAAACCAAAAAACTAAAATAGAAGACAAAATAAAAAATTTTAAAAAAAACTAAGAAGATAAAAAAATAATTTTAAAATAGAAGACAAAAAGAAAATATAAAACAAAATTTACTAGAAAAATAAGAGGAGAACATAAAATAGAAATTGAGACAAAAAAATATATAAAATATAGAATTAACTACAAACTAGAAAATAAAGAAGAAGAGAATAAGAAAAATATAAAAAACAAAAAATATGGAAGAAAAAGAAGAATATAATATAGATAAATAGAAAATCAAGAGAATTTATGAAATAAAAAATAATCATTAAACAAAAAAGGAAAACAAAAAATAGAAAATTATGAGAAGAGGAACAAGATGTAACATAGAAAAGTAAATAAAAAAATAATCATAAAATATAAAACAAAACATTATATACCGAAGGTAAACTTAAGAACTAGAGGAGGAAGAATTTTAAGAATGAGAATTTAAAGATATAAAATGAAAAAAAATTAACATAAGAAGAACAATATGTAGAGTAGAAAACTAAATGAAAAAAATATAAAACAAAAAAGGTACAGAATATAACTAAATATAAAAGAGGAGAAGACTATGAAGAAAAATAAGAGATGAGATAGAAAAATAAAAATAATAAAAAGCAGAAAAGATGAAAACTAAAAAGTAAAATAAAAAAAACTAAAATACAAAATTGTATATTAAAAAGAAAATTAAGAAGAATTTAAAAATATAAAACAAAAAAAAATTAAGAGAAGAGGAACAAGATGTAAGATAGAAAAGTAAATATGAGATATTACAGTTTACGATAATTTTGGATGACCTAAGAATCAAAAGAGGAGTTGTGAAGTTATATTGTGACAACAAAACTATAAAGATTTTCCACAATCCAGTTTAACATGACAAGACATTAGCATATTGAGGTGGATCAACATTTCATTAAAGAGAAGTTAGATAACGGTCTCAATACTATTCCATATATTCCTTCCATGAATTAACAAGTTGATGTTTTAGTAAAAAGACTTCTTATTGAGAGATATCATGAAGTTACAAATAAGTTGGGAATGGAAAATATCTATTCTCTAGCCTGGGGGAGAGTGTTGGAAAATCTCTATTTTTTCTATACTTGGCTCATGTATAGTTATATTATTTAAATTTTATTTGATTGCATACTATCCCTATTGTTTCATTTAGTATTTTTGAAATATTTTAGTAGACAAGCAGTATATCCTCTTATTATCAATTTAGGCCTCCTACTTGATTCGGCTAGTTAATGTTAAGAATGATTTTGTCTTGGGAGGTGGTTGGTCATCAATCGATCTCCCCTCCTAAAAATTTTTCTAGTGCAATTTTTTTTAGGAACCTATTTTTCTATCGAATTTGCTACTTCACCATATTTTTATTAGCTAGTTGCTTCTTGACTTTGGCTTTGATCTCTAGATACTTTTTAATCTTAATTTTTAAGATTTATACACTCATAGATGTCATCTGGTACTTACTTTTTAGGTGATCATTTTTGGTCAATAATATACCGAGATGAGGTTGGGTTAGCCCTCCTAATGCTGCCTTGTGATCTACTTTTCTCCCTCTATTTTTGTTCTTTTTCTTGACTTAGTAATCCCATTCATCTTTTGAAGATCAATTGATTTTTACTATTTGAATCTGCCCCTCTTGATCTGATTTTTCATATGAGACCTGTTTAGCTGAAATTTTATTTTATATTATTTATTTTGAGGGTTGATATTTTGCATCTAGAAGAAAATTTTCAAGAGGTTATCATTCAATCTTAACACTTTTATCTTCAAAGTAACATTCCTAATAGATTTCTAGTTATGTATAGATTAGTGACCGTATTTTAATGCGCGCATTCCAAAAGTTAGCATAGGGCAATGTTGGATAGGGGAGGTGTAGAGACTTTAACTCCACTATATTTTATTAGTAACCATCCTTTCAAATATCTTTCCTTCATTTTTATAGACTTTATCTCCAAAATAGAAGGCAGTTCACCTAAATACTAATTTTTTTGTTCTTAATGGATTTTTTAGTGAATTTTTTCTGTTTTATATTTTGCCTCGAGAAGTATGAAATACATACTTGAGTAGTCAATTTTGATTGATTATACATTCCATCATAAGCTAAACATAAATTTTATTTATTTTTCTTCTTTTTTTGTTTTTTAGTTTTTTTGTTGTGCCATTAGAACTTACACAACCATTTGATTATTTCGTGCTATAGATTTGGCATGAATATCCTTTCTATTGGACCTACTACTCATCCATTAATCAATCTGATATTAGAAAATGGCGTTGCTCCTTTTTCAGTTAAAGAAGATCGAACACGTATTATTCCTTTGTTCTTCTTTAACTCATGTAGTGCTACAGGGACTGAAGGTAGAGATTGCAATAACTTGCTTCAACTTCGAACTGACATCTTATAACTCGCCAAACACCCCACTGATTCTTCCTTTTCTTACATTATCTGTATTAACTTCCTTAACTTATAGGGTAGGTTGTAGATGGCCAAAAATTGACTTTTGCCAATTGTCCAATCTTTATAAGACTGATGTCCTACCTTATAATAATAAACCATCTCACCTTATAATAATGAACCCTTTGTTTCATCATCGAGGTCTAGCATAATGATTTTTAGCCTTTGCCCTTGGGTGAAAGCAGAAACGTTCATCCATGTTGGGTAAATAAAATAGCAACTGGATCAATGGTAGTTGTGGCAGTAACAACAATGCCAGGAGCAATAACACTATTGGTGAAAACATTGAGCACCACGTATAACTTGGATGGAGTTGGACACAACCACATAGCTTGTATCCACTCTAGTTGCCCTTACAGTGATTGTTGGTTGAAAAAAGTGTACCACATACCCTTCATCAGTGTAGGTTAGAATAGAAGGATAATTTTATGCTAATATTTTTTCTTTCCTATAATGAATCAATCACTAATGTTCATCTTTTATTATTTTGATGTATTTTCTAGGTTTCTACATTTGGAGGAAAAATCATGTGCCACCGAACATGCTAGAATTCGTGATCTAATGCTAAAAGGTTTAATTTACATAGTATACATGTTTGCCACATATCAAAGATAATCTCACTGAGTGTTCAAAATTTGTAGCTGACTAGTGCTATAAGGTGTAAAATTTTACCACATGCAGACTTGCCACAAATCGAGAAGAATTTGAAGTGTTACTAACAACTTTATGCTTGTGTCAAACATGCCATTTGACCGATTGATTGACTAAGTGCAAATCTACCTTAGTTCAGATTTAATTTGAGAGAATGGTTAGCAGCCTTACCTGATTTGATCATCGATGATCTTTTTGACTTATTATTGATTAGGTTTGAAGCATAATTAATTACATTTTACTTATTATCAGTTAACTTCTTTTGAACACAGTGTTCGACTGACTAACTGATCGAATGCAAACCTACCTTAATTGGATTTGATTTGAAAGAAGATTAGTAGCCTTAATTTATGCTAATCACTCTTGATTTGATAATCAATAACCTTTTGGCTTGTAGATTAGATTTGATACGTCGACTTTATTCTTACGTTAGTTACACCATTTTCATTCACAATTCATAAGTCAAGAAAAATTAACTTAAATTCACATACAATTCAAAAAAAGCATACCTCAATCTTTAAGCTCCTCCAAGCATCACACAGACTAGAATAAGAGTACTGATAGTATGTAATGATAAGACTAAATCAATATAAAACATGTAAGGCTTTAGGATTGAATAGAGACTAAAACCCAATAACGTCACGAAGAAAATTAACCTAAAAAATAATAGATTTAAACTTGAAAAAAAATCAGAACAGCATACCTTGGACTTTTAGATTCCTCCACTTATTCTAAAGAAATAGCATAAATCGAAAGAAAAATATCATTCCATAGGGTGACATCACAAAAATTGATTCAAAACTTTAAAAAGGACTACCTAGTTTTATGTTTGAAGAGAAATCTTAATTCACTAACTCTAATAAACCCAATTCATGAATTAGAAATAATCAACATAAATCCATATAAAAATAAAAAAATGTACCTTAATCTTCGAACTCCAAGCTTTGCATAAATCAAAATAAGAATTCTAGTAGTATACACTGATAAAACTAAGTCAATATAAAAATTATAGGATTTTAATCTTAATCCTATCATGTTTTAAACCATTAGATTTATATGGAGATTAATATAATTGATAATTAATAAATTGTTCTATAACAATGTAACAAGATTTACTAATTGTCTCATTTGGTTCGATTCATTATGGTTCGATTCAAAAACATGGACTCTAAATCCTAAACCATAAAACCTAAATCCTAAACTATAAACTTAAACCCTAAGCTCTAAACTCTATATCGAAAACCAAACCACACTGTTAGTAAATTTTGTTATACTATTACATACCAATTTTTTAATTATCAATTATACTAATCTCTAGATAAATCTAATGATTTAAAACCTAATAGGATTAAAACTAAAAGCCTACTGATAGATTTTTATTCCCACACTAGGATTTTGGGTTCAAAAGTACCCAAACACAATGGCTTTAAGAAGAAAATGGAGCTAAAAAATAATTAATTTAAACCTACAAAAAGATTACAACTATGTACCTTGGACGTGAGATTTCATTAGTTCCAAGTTCTTACACAAACCCAAAATAAGAATACTATTTGATGCAGTAACAACACAAAAATTGATTCAAAACTGGAAAAAGAATTGTTTAGGATTTCATATTTGAACAAAAATCCTAGTTCAGAAGCTTTGATAAAATAATTCATAAGTAAGAAACAATCAACTTAAATCCACATAAAAATAAGAAAAACCTACCTTCACCTTCAAACTTCAATCATTGGATAAAGCAAAATAAGCCAATCATTAGCATACAGTGTTAAAACTAATTCAATGCAAAACATCTAAGGTTTTAGGTTTGAAATAAACCCAAACCTGATGGCTTCAAAGAGACAATCAAACTAAGAAATTATCAGTTTAAACTTGCAAAAGATCATAACAGCATACCTTGAACTCTTAGATTCCTCTTTTTGTTCCAAGCTCTAGGACAAAACCAAAACACAAAATACTCTTGCATATGGTGACAACACAAAATTTAACTCAAAACTTTAAAAAGGCTACCTTGAGTTTCATATTCGAATAAAAACCTAGCCAACTATCTTTAAATCTGCATAAAGATTAGAAAAACGTGCCTTAAAACCATTTGATCTAAAAAATAGTCAAGAAGTTAAAACAAACCTTAAACTCAAAACTCCTTTGGCTATTGCACAAAATAAAATAAGAACCCTAATGACATACAATAAAAAGACAAAAACCAATAAATAAGTTAAAATTACATTTAGTGCTTTAGATTGGAACAAAAACCCAAATTGTTGACTCTAAGAAATCTAGAAGATAAGACCTAATCACCTTAAACCTGCATACATATTAGAAAAACATACCTTGGACTTCCACATTCCTCCATTGGTTCCAAGCTCTAGCACAAATCCATAACAAGAATATCATTCCCATACGGCAACAATACAGAAGTCAATTCAAAACCCAAAAAGGATATCTAGGTTTTCAATTCAAACAGAAACGCTAACAAATATGCTCTAAGCAAATTCTTAACTTAAACCCACATATATATCAGCAAAGCATACCTCAATCTTCCAACTCCTCCAAGTTTGACAAAACAGAATAAGAATAACAATCATAAGCAATGATAGAACAAAATCAATCTAAATCCTAAAATGACTCTCTAGGGCTTTAGATTCAAATGAAAATCTAAACCTAGCATTTTAAGGGAATAATCAATGCAAACCTGCATAAAGAGCAGTAGCAACAATAGTAGCAGCAACAACAGCAGCTGTAGGAGGAGGAGTAGTAGTAGTAGCGATAGTAGCAGCAATAGTTGTTGTTGTTATTATAGCAGTAGTAGTAGTATTATTTGTACTATTACTAGCAGTGTTTGTACTAGTAGTAGTAGATGTAGCAGCCGAAGTAGTACTAGTAGTAGTAGTAGTAGCTGCAGTTGCAGTAATAGTAGAAGTAGGAGTTGTAGTCTAGTAGCAGTTGCAGGAGCAATAGTAATAGTAGTCATAGAAGTGTAGTAGTAGAAGCAGTAGCAGAAGTAGTAATAGTAGTAGTAGTAGAAGTAGTAGAAGCAATAGTAGTAGCGATTGAAGTAGCAGTAGTAGTAATAGTAGGGGTACTTGTACTAGTAGTATTAGTAGTAATAGTAGTAGTAGTAGTAGTAGTAGTAGAAGAAGAAGAATAAGTAGTAGTAATAGTAGTAGTAGTAGTGGTCGTAGTAGTCGTAGTTGTAGTTGTAGTAACAGCAGCTACAACAACAGTAGTAGTTATGGTAGCATTTGTAGTAATAACAATAGTAGTAGTGGTAGTATTAGAAGTAGCAATAGTAGTAGTAGTAGTAGTAATAGTAGTAGGAGTAGTATAAGTAGGAGGAGCAGTAATAGTAGCAATAGTACTTGTAGTAGTAATAGTAGTGTTGTAATTATACTCGTAGTAGTAGGAGTTGTAGTAGGATTAGTAGTTGTAGCAGTAGTTGAAGTGGTAGGGGTCGAAATGGCAGTAGGTGTAGATGCAGTAATAATAATAGTAGAAGAAGAAGTAGCAGTAATAGTAGTAGTAATAAGAGTAGTAGTAGTATTGGTAGTAGTAGTTGTAGTAGAAGTGGTAACAGTAGTAGTAGTACTAGTAATAGTAGCTAGAGTAGTAGTAGCTAGAGTAGTGGTAGCTCCAAGAGTAGAAGTGGTAGTAGTCGTAGTAGTTGTTGTTGTTGTAGTAGAAATAGTAGTAGTAGTAGTAATAGTTATTGTAGCAATCATAGAAGTAGAAGTATTAAGAGTTAGTAGTAATTGTAGTAGTAGTAGTAGTTGTTGTAGTAGTAGTAGTGGTAATATTAGATATAGTAGTAGCAGCTAAAGTAGTAGCATAAGAAGTAGTAGTAGTATTAATAGTAGCAATAGTAGCAGTAGTAGTAGCAACAACAGTAGTAGTAGAAGTAGCAGTAGCAGTAGCAATAGTAATAGTAGCAGCAGTAGTAGTAGTTGGAGTAGTAGTATTAGTAGGTGAAGTAGTAGAAGTGGTAGCAGAAGTTGCGCTAGTAGTAGTAGTATTAGTAGCAGTAGGAATACCGGAACTGGTAGTAGTAGTAGTAGTAATAGTAGTAGTAGTTGTGGTAGTAGTTGTAGTAGTAGTTGTTGTAGTATTAGTAGTAGCAGCAGCAGTAGTAGTAATGGTAATAGGAGAAGGAGTAGTATTTGCAGTAGTAGTATTTGTAGCAGAAGTAGTGGTAGTAAAAGTAGCAATTGTGATTGTACTGCTAGTAGTAGTAGAAGTCATAGGAGTAGTAGTAATTATTGTTGTTGTAAAAGTAGGATTCGAAGTACTAGAAGTTGTGGAAGTAGTAGTAGTAGTAGTGGTAGTAGTAGTAATTATAGTATTAGAAGTAGTAGGAGTAGTAGAAGGAGAAATAACAGTATTAGTTGTAATAGTAATGGTAGTAGGGATTGTATTAGTAGTAGCAGTAGCAGTCGTATAAGTCGTAGGAGGAGTAGTAGTTGTAGATATAGTAGTAGTGGTAGTAGATGCTGTTGTTGTAGTAGTTGTAGTAGTAGGAGGGAGTAGTAGTAGCAGTAGTTGTTGTTATTGTAGAAGTAGTAGTTATAGTATTTGTACTAGTACTAGTAGTATTAGTACTAGTAGTAGTAGATGTAGTAGCCGAAGTAGTAGTATTAGCAATAGTAGTAGTAATAGAAGTAGTATTAGTAGTAGTTGTAGTAGTAGTGGTCTGGTAGTAGTAGGAGTAGCAGTAGTAACAGTAGTAGTAGTAGTAGTGTAGTATTAGTGGTAGTAGCAGAGATAGTCATAGTAGTAGTACTAGAAGTAGTCGAAGCTGTCGTAGAAGTAGTAGTAGTAGTTGTTGTAGCAACAGTAATAGTAGTAGTAGGAGGAGGAGGAGGAGTAGAAGAAGAAGTAGTAGTAGTAGTAGAAGTAGTAGTAATTGTAGTAGTCAGAGTTGTACTACTAGTAGTAGTTGTTATAGTACTAGTTGTAGTAGTAGCAGCAACACAACAATAGCAGTTGCAGCAATAGTAGTAGCAGTAGTAGCAGTAGTTGTGCTAGAAGCAATAGATATTGAGTAGCAGTAGGAGCAACAACAGCAGTAGTGTTAGTTGTAGGAGTTGTAGTAGCAATAGTAGTAGTAGTAGTAGTTGTTGTAGTAGTAATAGTAGTTGTAGTCATTGTAGTAGAAGTTGCAGTAGGGGTAGTAGTAGGAGGAGTAGTAGTAATAGTATAGGTAGTAGTAGTAGTAGTAGTAGGAGCAGTAGCCGGAGTAGGGGCAGGAGTAGTAGTAGGAGACGTAACAGTAGGAGTAGGAGTAGTAGGAGTTGTAGCAGTAGTAGTAGGAATAGTAGGAGTAGGAGTAGCAGTAGGAGTAGTAGCAGCAGCAATAGTAGTAGTATGAGAAGTAGTAACTGTAGTAGAAGTAGGTGTAGTAGTAGTACGAGCAGGAGGAGGGGACATTCTAGTAGTAATGCTACTACTATTATAGTAGTAGTAGTAGTAGTAGTAGTAGTAGTAGTAGTAGTAGTAGTAGCAGAATTAGTGCCAGAAGTAATCACAAATTCAGTAGTAGTTGTAGTAGCAATAGTAGTAGTAGTCATAGTTGTAGTAGTAGTAGCAGTAGTTGTAGTAGTAGTAGTTGTATCAAAAGTAGTAGTAGAACTTATTATAGTTGTAGTAGTAATATCAGTTGTAGTAGTCGTAGTAGTATTAGTAGCAGCAGCAGTAGTAGTAATTGTAGTAGTAGTAGGAGGAGGAGTTGGAGGAGGAGTAGCATTAGGAGTAGTAGCAGTTGGCGTAGTGGTGGTAGTAGTAGTAGTAGAAGTAGTGGTAGTAGCAGTAGCAGTTGCCCAAGTGGTAGCAGAATTTGTAATAGTAGTAGTAATAGTAGCTATAGCTGGAGTGGTTGTAGTACTAGTAGAAGTAGTTGTAGAAGTAGTTGTTGTAAAAGTAGCAGTCGTTGTAGCAGTAGTAGTGGTAACAAAAGTAGTAGTATTAGCAGTCACAGTAGTTATACTGGTAGTTATAGTAGTTGTAGTAGTAGTAGTAGTAGTTGTAGTGGCAGTAGTAGTAGTAGCAGTAGTAGTAGTTGTAGTGGCAGTATCACTGGCAATAGTAGTAGCAATGCCATAGTAGTAGCAACAATAGTAGTAATTACTATTGTAGTATGAGCTGTAGTTGTGGAAGTTGGAGAAGTAGTAGCTATAGTAGTATTAGTAGTAGTAATAGTTGCTGCAACAGTAGCAGTAGTAGTAGCAATAGTAGTAGTAGTAGTAGTAGTAGTAATAGTAGTAGTAGTAGTAGTAGTAGTAGAAGTAGCAGCTGCAGCCGTAGCAGCAGTAGGAGTAGTATGAATAGTCATAGTCATAGAACTAGTAGGAAAAGTAGTAGTAGTTGCAAGAGTTGTAGCAATAGTAGTAGTAGTTGTAGAAGTGACAATAGTAGTAGTGCCAGTAGTAGTAGTACGAGTAGCAGTAGCAGCAGTAGTCACACTAGTAGTTGGAGCAATAGAAGCAGTAGCTAGCATAGTACTAGTGGTAGGAGTAGTAGTTGTTGTTGTTGCTGTTGTTGTTGTTGTAGTAATAGTAGGAGTAGCAGCAGCAGCAGCAGTAGTACTAGGAGGAGTAGTAGTAGTTGTTGTTGTAGAAGCAAGACATAATTATAGCAGTAGTTGCAGCAGCAAAATTAGTAGGTGTAATAGTAGCAGCCATAGTAGTAGTAGTTATAGTAATAATAGCAATCCGAGATATGGTAATTGTATTAGTAGTAGTTGCTGTGGTAGTTCTAGTAGTAGTAGCAGCAGCAGTAGTAACAGTAGTTGTTGTAGCAGTAGCAGTAGTAGTAACTATAGTTGTACTAGGAGAAGAAGCAGTTGGGGTAGTAGTTGTAGTAGTTGTAGTAGCAGTAGTTGCAGTAGTTGTTGTGCTAGCTATAGTAGTAGTAAAAGTAGTAGTAGTAGGAGTAATAGTGGTAGCCATAGTAGATATAGTAGAGGAAGTAGTAGTAGTAGTAGTAGTACTAGTAGTTGAAGTAGCACTTGTAGGAGTAGAAGCACTAGGAGTAGTCGCTATAGTAGTTGTAGTAGTCGCTATAGTAGCAGTTACAGAAGGAGAAGTGGCCGTAGTAGTCCTAGCAGTAATAGTGGCATTCGTTGCAGTAATAGTAGTTGCAGTAAGAGTACTAGTAGCAGTATCTATAGTTGCAATTGCTATATTAGTAGTAGCATTGTAGTAGTAGTTGTAGTAGTAGTAACAGTAGTAGTTGCCACACTAGTAGTAGCCACATTAGTAGTAGCAGCAGTAGCACTAGTAGTTGTAGGAGTTGTAGTAGTTGTAGTAGTGGCCATAGCAATAGTAGGAGTAGTAGTAGTAAGATTAGCAGTAGTAGCAAAAGCAGTATTAGCAGTAGTAGTTTAACTAGTAGTCATAGAAGTAGCAGCAGGAGCAGCAGTAGTAGCAGAAGTCATAGTAGTATGAGATATAGAAGCGACGCAAGAGTAACAGTAGTAGTATTAGTAGCAGCAGCAGCAGCAGTAGTAGCAATAGTAGTGGTAGCAACAGTAGTAGTAGTTGCAGTTGTAGTAGTAGTAGCAACAATAGCAGTAGTAGCATGAATAGCATGTGTAGTTGTAGTAGCATCATTAGTTGCAAGAGTAGCAGTAGTAGCAGTAGTGGTAGCAAGACTAGTTGGAGGAGTAGTAGTAGCAGTAGCAGTAGCAATAGCAGAAGCAGATGTAGAAGTAGTAGTATTAGCAATAGTTGTAGTAGTTGTAGGACCAGTAGTTGTTGAAGTAGTAGTAGGAGCAACAGCAGTAGCAGCAGAAGTAGTAATAGTTGTATTATTATTATTATTATTATTATTAGTTGTAGTAGTAGTAGTAGTATTAGTAATACTAGGAATAGTAGTAGCAGTAGCAATAATAGTAGTGGTGGTAGGAGGAAAAGTACTAGTAGCAGCAGCTACAACAGTAGTAGTAGTAGTAGTAAGAGGAGGAAAAGTAGTAGGAGTAGTAGTAGCAGTAGTAGTTGTTGTTGTAGAAGTAGTAATAGCAGTAATAGTAGTAGTAATTGGTGAAATTGTAGCAACAGTAGTAGTTGTAATAGTAGCAGTAATAGTACTGGTAGTAGTAGCAGTAGCTGTAGTAGCAGAAGTAACAGTAGTAGTAGCAATGCTGCGAGAAGTAGCACTAGTCGCTACCGATGTAGCAGTAGTAGTGGTAGTAGTAGTTGAAGCAGAACTGGTAGTGGTTGTACAAGTTATAGTACTAGTATAAATAATAGTGGTAGTGCTAATTGTTGTAGTAGTAGAAGACTTAGTAGCAGTAGTAGCAGCAGTGGTTGTAATAGTAGGGGGAGTTGGGATAGTAGTAGCAACAGCAACAATAGTAGTAGTAGAAGAAATAGTAGTAATACTAGCAGTAGTAGTTGTAGCCATAGTTGTAGTAGTTGGAGTAGTTGTAGCAGTATAAGTGATAGTACTAGTAGTAGTAGTAGTAGTGGCCGCAGTGGTGGTGGTGGTGGTAGTAGTAGTAGTAGTAGTTGCAGTAGTCGTAGTAGTAGCTATTGAAACTAGCAAAAGTAGTAGTAGAAGTTGTAGTAGGAGGAGCAGTATTAGTAGTAGTAGCAGCAAAAGTAGTAGCAGTTGTAGTAGTTGTAGAAGTAGAGGTAGGAGTAGTAGTGGTAGAAGTAGTTATAGTAGTAGCAACAGCAGTAAGAACAGAAGTAGTAGTAGCAATGGTAGTGCTGGTAGTATAAGTAGCCACAGTAGTAGTAATGAGATTAGTAGTAGTAGTAGTAGTAGCTGTAGAAGTAGTTGTTGTTGTAGTAGTCATCATAATAGTAGTAGTAGTAGTAATGATAGTTGTAGCTACAATAGTGCTAGCATTAGTAGTATTAGTAGCAGTAGTAGTAGAAGTAGCAACAACAATTGTATTAGTAGTCGCAATAGGAGTAGCAGTAGTCGAAATAGCAACAATAATAGTTGTAGCAGAAGGAGAAGTAGCAGCAGCAGGAGCTGAAGTAGTAGTAGTAGTAGTATGAGTAGGAGTAGCAGGAGTAGTAGTAGTAGTAGCAATGGTAGCTATAGTAGAGGTAGTCGTAGTAGCAGTAGCAGTAGTAGTAGTAATAGTAGTAGCAGTAGTTGTAGCACTAGTAGTAGTAGTTGTAGTCATCGTAGTAGTAGTAGCAGTAGTAGTAGTAGTAGTATTAGTAGTAGCAGTAGTAGGAGTAGTAGAAGCAGTTGTAATAGTAGTAGCAACAACAGTAATAGTTATTATTGTTGTAGTAGAGTAGTGTTAGTGGCAGGAATAGGAGTAGTAGTAGTAGTAGGAATAGTAGTATTAGTAGTTGTAGCAGTAGTAGTAGTTTCAACAACAACAGTTGTAGCAGTAGTAATAGTTGTTGATGTAGTAGTAGCAGCTATTGTAGTGGTAGAATTAAGAAAAATAATAGTTGGAATAGTAGTAGGAGTAGGAGTTGGTGTAGGAGTAGTTGTAATAGTAGTAGATGTAGTAGTAGCAGTAATAGTAACAGTAGTAATAGTCGCAATATAGTTGGAGGAGGAGTAGGAGTAGTAGCAGTAGTAGTTATTGTAGTTGTAGAAGTAGTAGTAGTGGTAGTAATAGTAGTAGAAATAGTAGCCGGAGTAGTAGTAGAAGTAGTATTAGTAGTAGTAGTCGTAGTAGTAGGAGCTGCAGTAGTAGTAGAAGGAACAATTATAGTAGTAGTAGTAGTAGTAGTAGTAGTAGTTGTTGTTGTTATTATTGTTCTTGTAGTAGCAATAGTAGTAGTAGAAGTAGTAGTAGCTGCAATAGTAGTTGTAGTACTCACAGTAGTAGTAGTAGTAGTATTAGCAGCATTAGTAGTAGTAGCTGTCATCATAGTATTAGTAGTACTAGTAGTAGCAATAGTTATAGTGGTAGCAGCAGTAGCAACAACTCTAATAGCAGTAGTAGTGGTAGAAGTAGTTGTAATAGTAGTAGTAGTTGTTGTTGTAGTTATAATAGGTGTAGGTGTAGGAGTACGGGTAGTACTAGAAGCAGTAGTTGTAGTAATAGTAGTAGTTGGAGGAGTAGGAGTAGGAAGAGGAGGTGGAGGAGTAGGAGTAGCAATAGAAGTAGTAGTAGCAGTAGTAGTAATAGCAATAGAAGTAGTACCAATAGTGGTAGTGCTAGCAGTAGTCACGGTAGTAATCGCAATCGTAACAGTAGTAGCTATAGTAGTAGAAGTTGTAGTAGCAATGGTAGTAGTAATAGTAGTAGTGGTGGTGGTAGTAGTAGTAGTAGTATTTGTAGCAATAGGTGTAGTAGTAGTAGTAGTAAGAGTAGAAGTAGTTGTTGTAGTCGTTGTAGTAGTAGTACTAGTAGTGGTAGTAATAGTAGTAGAAGTTGTAGTATTAATAGTAATAGTGACTATGAGAGTAGAAGTAGTACCAGTTCGAGTAGTACTAGTAAAAGAAGGAGTTGTGGTAGTAGTTCTAGTTGTTGTATGAGTAGTAGTAGTAGTAGTAGTAGTAGTAGTCGTAGCAGTACTAGAAGTATTAGTAGTAGAAGTACATGTAGTAGTAGCCATAGTAGTAGTAGTAGTACTAATAGTAGCAGTAGTAGCAGTAGTTGGAGGAGTAGTTGTTGTAGTGGTAGAAATAGTTGCAGTAGCATAGTAGTTGCAGCAGCAGCAGCAGTAGTAGTAGAGGTAGTACTAGTAGTAGTAGTAGCAGTTGTAGTAGTCATAGTAGTAGTAGTAGTAGTAGTAGTAGTGTAGTTAGTAGTAGTAGAGTAGTAGTAGTAGTAGTCGTGTCGTAAAGTTTCGTTAGTAGTAGGTCGTTCAGTCGTACTAGTACTAGTAGTACGTAGTAGTTGTACTAGTACTAGTAGTAGTAGTAGTAGTACTAGTACTAGTAGTAGTAGTACTAGTATTAGTAGTGGTTATCATTGTAGTAATAGTAGTAGTAGTAGTAGTAGTAGTAGTACTAGTGGTAGTAGAAGTAGCAGTAGTAGTAGTAGTAGTAGTATTAGTAGTCATTGTAGTAGCAGTAGTAGTACTAGTCATCGTAGTAGAAGTTGTAGTACTAGTATTAGTAGTAGTAGCTGTTGTGGTAGTAGTAGTTGTAGTAATAGAAGTAGGAGTAGTAGTAGTAGAAGGAGGAGGTGCAGCCGCAGTAGCAACAGCAGGAGTAGTTATTGTAGCTGTAATAGTCGTAGAAGTAGTAGAAATACTTGTAGTAATAGCAATAGTAGTAGCAGCAATAGTAGCAGTAGTAGCAGTAGTAGCAGCAGCAACAGTAGTAGTAGTAGTACTTGTAATTGTGGTAAAATTAGTGGTAGCATTATAAGTTGTGGTACTAGTTGTGGTAGTAGTAGCTGTACAGGTTGTAGTGGTGGTACTACACATATAAGTAGTAGTAGTTGTAATAGGAGTTGGTGTAGGAGCAGTAGTAGTACTAGTTGCAGTAGTAAAAGTAGTAGCAGTATTTGAAGTAGTTGTACTAGTAGTTATCATAGTAGCAGTGCAAGTAGTAGTAGTTGTAATAGCAGTTGGTGTAGGAGTAGGGGTAGTAGTAGGAGAAGAGGTAGTAGTAGTAGCAGTAGTAGTAGGAGTAGTAGTAGTAGGAGTAGGAGTAGTTGGAGGAGATATAGAACTTGTAGCTATAGTAGCAGTAATAGTAGAATCAGTAGTAGTAGTAGAAATAGTAGTAGTAGTAGTAGCAGCAGAAGCAGTAGTAATAGTTGTAGACGTAGTTGTCGTAGTAGTTGTAGTAGTGGTAGTACAAGTAGTAGTAGAAGTAATACTAGTAGTAGCAGCAGTTGTTGTAATAAGAGTTGATGTAGGTGTAGTATTAGTAGTAGAAGTTGGGGTCGTAGATGTGGCAATAGGAGTAGTAGCTATTGCAGTAGTGGTAGTTGCAATTGTAGTAGTAGTAGCAATAGTAATAGGAGTAGTGTGAGTAGTAGTTGTAATGGTAGTAATAGTAGTAGTAATATTAGTAGTTGTAGTAGTAGAAGTAGTAATATGTATAGTAGTTGTTGTAGTAGTAGTAGCAGTAGCAGCAACAGAAGTAGTAGTAGTAATAGTAACAGTAGTGGTAGTACTAGAAGTAGTAGTAGTAGCATTAGTAGTAATAGTAGTATTAGAAGTAGTGGTAGTATCTATAGTAGTAGTAGTAGTAGTTGAAGTAGTAGTTGTAGTAGTAGTAGTACTAATGCAGCAGTAGTAGTTGCAGTAGTAGGAGTAGTAGTTGTAGAAATAGTAGCAATAGTGGTAGTTGTAGTTGTACTAGTAATAGTAGTAGTAGTAGTAGTAGTAGTAGTAGTAGTAGTAGTACTAATAGTTTGAGTCGTAGTAGTAGTAATACTAGTAGCAGTATTTGTTGTAGTAGTACTAGCAGTAGTACGAGTAGGAGTAGGAGTAGGAGCAGGAGCAGGGATCACAATAGTAGTAGTAGGAGTAGGAGTAGTTGTCACAGTGGCTGGAGGTGGAGTAGGAGCAATAGTAGTAGTATTTGTTGTTGTTCTAGAAGAAGTAGCATGAGTAGTTATAGTATTAGTAGTATTTGCATTAGTATGAGTAGTAATATTAGAAGTAGTATTAGTATTATTAGCAGTATTAGTAGTAGTAGTAAGAGTAGGAGTTGGAGTAATAGTAATTGGAGCAGTGGTAGTAGTCATAGTAGTAGGAGTAGTTGTAGTAGTAGGAGTTGGAGTAGGAGTAGTATCAGTTGTACCAATAATAGTAGTAGTAGTAGTAGTAGCTACAATTATAGTAGTTGTTGTTGTAGTAGTAGTTGTTGTAGAAGTAGTAGTTGTAGTTGTTGTTGTTGTTGTAGTAGTAGTAGTAGCAGCAGCAGCAGCAATAGGAGTAGTAGTTGTAATAGTAGTAACAATCATAATAGTAGTAGAAGTAGCAGTAGTAGTGGTGGTAGTAGTAGAAGTAGAAATAGAAGAAGTAGTACTAGGAGTAGTAGCAACAGTAGTAGTAGTAGTAGTGGTAGTAGCAATAGTAGTAGAAGCAATAGTAGTAGTAATAACAGATGTAATAGTAGTAGTAGGAGTAGTAGCTATACTACTAAGCAATAGTAGTAGTAACAACAGATATAATAGTAGTAGTAGTAGTAGTAGTTGTACTAGTAATAGTAGTATTAGTAGTAGTAATAGTAGTAGAATTACTTGTAGCAATAGTAGTTTTAATATTAGTAGTAGTAGTAGTAGTATTAGTAGTAATAGGTGTAGTAGTAGCAGTAGTTTTAGAAGCAACAGTCATTGTAGCAGTAGTAGTAGTAGCAGTAGTTGTAGTTGCAGCAGCAACAACAGTAGTAGTAGTAGAAGTAGTAGTAGTAATAGTTGGAGTAGTTGTTGTAGTAGTTGTAGTTGTAGTAGTAGTAGCAGTAGCAGTTGCAGCAACAGTAGTGGTAGTTGCAGAAGTTGTAGGAGGAAGAGTCATAGAAGTAGTAGTAGAAGTAGAATTATTAGCACTAGTAGTAGTAGTAGGAGTTACAGCCGTAGCATCAGCAACAGTTTTATTTGTTGTAGTAGTAGTACTTGTAGCAGCAGTAGAAGTCGTAATGGCAGTAGTTGCGAGGATGGTAGTATAAGTAGTGGTAGTAGTATTAGTTGAAGCAGCAGTTGTTGTAATAGGAGTTGATGTAGGAGTATTGGTAGTAGTAGGAGTAGGGGTAGTAGTAGTATATGTAGTAATAGGAGTAGTAGGAGTAGTAGGAGGAGTACGAGTAGTAGGAGCAGTAGTAGCAGGAGCAGTAGTGGTAGTAGTAGTAGTAGTAGTAGTCGTACTAGTGGTAGTAACAGTTGTGGCATTTGCAATTATAATAGTAGTAGTAGTAGTATTAATAACAGGAGTAGTAACATTAGTAGCAGTAGTAGTAGCAGCAACAACAACAGCAGCAGTAGTAGTAGTAGTAGTAGTAGTAACAATAGTAGAAGTAGTTATAGCTGTATTAGAAGTAATATTAGTTGTAATGGTATCATTTGTAGTAATATGTATAGTGGTAGTAGTAGTAGTAGTATTTGTCGCAACAGAAGTAGTAGTAGTAGTAGCAATAGTTGTAGTTGCAGTAGTAGTCATTATAGTAGTAGTAGTAGTAGTAGTAGTAGTTGTAGTAGTAGTACTAGTAGTAGTAGTAGTAGTAGTAGTAGTAATAGTAGTAGTTGTTGTAGTATTAGTAGTAGCAGTAGTGGTTGTTGTAGAAGTAGTAGGAGAAGGAGTCTTAGTAGTAGTCGTAGTAGTAGTCGTCTTAGTAGTAATAGTAGTAGTAATATTGGTAGTTGTAGTAGTAGTAGTAGCAATACTAGTAGTAGTAGTAGTAGTAGTAGTCGTAGTAGTAGTAGTAGTACTTTTAATTGTGGTACAAGTAGTAGTAGCATTGGAAGTTGTTGTCCTAGTTGTTATAGTAGTAGTTGTACAAGTTATAGCAGTAGTACTAGAAGTACAAGTAGTAGTTGTAATCGGAGTTGGTGTAGGAGAAGTAGTAGTACTAGTAGCGGTAGTAAAAGTAATAGTAGTATTAGAAGTAGTTGTACTAGTAGATATCATAGTAGCAATGCAAGTAGTAGTAGTACTAGTACTAGTAGTTGTTGTTGCAATAGTTGTTGGTGTAGGAGTTGGGGTAGTAGTAGGAGAAGAGGTAGTAGTAGTAGAAGTAGTAGTAGGAGTAGTAGTACTAGGAGTAGTAGTAGTAGGAGTAGATGTAGAACTAGTTGCTACAATAGTAGTAATAGTAGAATTGGTAGTAGTAGCAAGAATAGTATATTAGTAGGAGCAGCAGTAGCAGTAGTAGTAGCAGTAGTAGTCGCAGTACTAGTCGTACCAACAGTAGTAGTAATAACAGTAGCAATAATAGTAGTATAAGTATTAATTCGAGTAGTAGTTGTAGTAGTAGTAACAATGGCAGAAGTACTTGTGGCAAATGTAGTAGTAATATTACTAGTAGTAGTAGTCGCAGTATTGGTAGTGATAGGTGTAGTAATGGTGGTAGTTGTAGTAGCAACAGTAGTAGTAGTAGTAGTAGTAGTAGTAGTAGTAGCAGCAGCAGCAGCAGTAGTAGTAGTTGCAATAGTAGTAGTAGTTGTTGTAGTAATAGTAGTAGTAGTATTTATAGGAGTAGTATTAGGAGGAGTCGTAGTAGTAGTTATTGTAGTAGTACTAATAGTAGTAGGAGTTGCACCCGCAGCATCTGCAACTGTAGTAGTTGTTGTAGTAGTAGTAGTATCACAACTACTAGTAGTAGTAGCAGCAACAACAGCAGCAGCAGTAGCAGCAGCAAGAGTAGAAGTAGTAGTAATTGTAGCAGTTCTAGACATAGTTGTGGTTGTAGTTGTAGTAGTGGTAGTACAAGTAGCAGTAGAAGTAGTATTAGTAGTAGCAGTAGTTGTTGTAATAAGAGTTGGGGTAGGAGTAGTAGTAGTAGTAGAAGTTGGGGTCGTAGTAGTAGTATTAGTAGTAGTAGTAGTAGTAGCAGTAGTAGTAGTAGTAGTAGTAGTAGTAATAGTAGAGGTAGTAGTAGAAGTAGTAGTAGTAGCATTAGTAGTGGTAATAGTATTAGTAGTCGCAATAGCAGTAGCAGTTGTAGTAGTCGAAGTAGTAGTTGTAGTAGTAGTAGTACTAATGCAGTAGTAGTAGTTGTAGTAGTAGGAGTAGTAGTTGTGGAAATAGTAGTAATAGTAGTAGTAGCCGTAGTTCTAGTAATAGTAGTAGTAGCAGTAGCAGCAGCAGCAGCAGCAGTAGCAGTAGTACTAGTAGTAGTAGTGCTAATAGTATGAGTAGTAATAGTAGTAGTAGTAGTAGTAGTATTTGTGGTACTAGTACTAGTAGTAGTATGAGTAGGAGTAGGAGTAGGAGCAGAGATCACAGTAGTAGTAGTAGGAGTAGGAGTAGTTGTAGCAGTGTTTGGAGGAGGAGTAGGAGAAGTAGTAGTAGTTGTTGATGTTGTTCTAGAAGAAGTAGTACTAGTAGTAGTATTTGTATTAGTATGAGTAGTAATATTAGAAGTACTATTAGTAGTATTAGTAGTATTCATACTAGTAGTAAGAGTAGGAGTTGGAGTAATAGTAATTGGAGCAGTGGTAGTAGTAGTAGTAGTAGGACTAGTTTTAGTAGAAGGAGTTGGAGTAGGAGTAGTATTAGTTGTACTAGTAATAGAAGTAGTAGTAGTAGTTGCAATAGTAGTAGAAGTAGTAGTAGTAGTAGTAGTAGTAGTAGTAGTAGTAGTAGTAGTAGTAGTAGTAGTAGTAGTAGTAGTAGTAGTAGTAGTAATAGTAGTAGTAGAAGTAGAAGTAGTAGTAGTAGTATTAGCAGTAGTAGTGGCAGCAATAGGAGTAGTGGTTGTAATAGTAGTAACAGAAGTAATAGTAGCAGAAGTAGTAGTAGTAGTGGTAGCAATAGTAGAAGTAGTAGCAACAGTACTAGGAGTAGTAGTTGTAGTAGTAGTGGTGGTAGTAGCAATAGCAGTAGAAGCAATATTAGTAGTCATAACAGATGTAATAGCAGTAGTAGGAGTAGTAGTTGTACTAGTAGTAGTAGTAATAGTAAAAGTACTTGTAGCAATAGTAGTTTTAATATTTGTAGTAGTCGTAGTAGTAGTAGTAGTGGCATTTGTAGTAATAGGTGTAGTAGTAGTAGTTGTTGTAGAAGCAACAGTCAAGGTAGTAGTAGTAGTAGTAGCAGTAGTTGTAGTTGCAGCAGTAGTAGCAGTACTAGTAGTAGTAGAAGTTGTAGTAGTAATAGTTGGAGTAGTTGTTGTAGTAGTTATAGTTGTAGTAGTAACAATTGTAGTAGTAGTAGTAGTAGTAGTTGCAGAAGTAGTTGGAAGAGGAGTCATAGAAGTAGTAGTTGAAGTAGAATTATTCCCACTACTAGTAGTAGTAGCTGGAGTTACAGCCGTAGCATCAGCAATAGTTTTATTTGTTGTGGTAGTAGTAGTCGTACTAGTACTAGTAGTAGTAGCAGTAGTAGTAGTACTTGTAGTAGCCATAGAAGTAGTTGTGGCAATAGTTGTGGGGGTGGTAGTACAAGTATAGGTAGTAGTATTAGCAGAAGTAGTAGTTGTTGTAATAGGAGTTGATGTAGGAGTAGGGGTAGTAGTTGAAGCTGGGGTAGTAGTAGTATCAGTTGTTGTCGTAGGAGTTGTAGGAGTAGTAGTATTTGTAGTAGGAGCAGTACGACTAGTAGGAGCAGTAGTAGTAGTAGTACCAATAGTTGTTGTCGCACTAGTGGTAGTAGCAGCAATAGTATTTGCAATTATAATAGTAGTAATAGTAATAATAGCAGTAGTAGCATTAGTAGTAGTAGTAGTAGTAGTAATAGTAGTAGCAGTAGTAGTAGTAGTAATAGTAGTTGAAGTAGTTGTAGCAGCAGTAGTTGTAATATTAGTTGTAATAGTAGTAGTAGTTGTTGTTGTAGTAGAAGTTGCAGTAGTGGTTGTTGTAGCAGTAGTAGTAGGAGGAGTCTTAGTAGTAGTGGTAATAGTAGTCTTAGTAGTAATAGTAGTAGTAATATTGGTAGTTGTAGTAGAAGAAGTAGTAGCAATACAAGTAGTAGAAGTAGTAGCAGTACTAGTAGTAGTAGTAGTAGCAATAGTAGTACTTGTAATTGTGGTAAAAGTAGTAGTAGCATTAGAGTTGTTGTCCTAGTTGTTATAGTAGTAGTTGCGCAAGTTGTAGAGTAGTACTAGATGTACAAGTAGTAGTAGTTGTAATAGGAGTTGGTGTAGGAGAAGTAGTAGTACTAGTAGCAGTAGTAAAAGTAATAGTAGTATTAGAAGTAGTTGAACTAGTAGTTATCATAGTAGCAGTGCAAGTAGTAGTAATAGTAGTAGTACTAGTAGTAGTTGTTGTAAAAGTAGTTGGTGTAGGAGTAGGGGTAGTAGCAGCCGGAGTTGTAGTAGTAGTAGTAGAAGTAGTAGCAGTTGAAGTTGTTGTAGTAGTAGTAGTACTAGTAGTAGTAGTAGTAGTAGTAGTAGTAGTAGTAGTAGTAGTAGTAGTAGTCGTGGTGGTAGTAGGAGTAGTAGTATTAGTAGTCATTGTAGTAGTAGTGGTACTACTACTAGTAGTAGAAGTATTAGTAGTAGGATTAGTAGTAGTAGTAGTAGTCGTAGTAGTAGTAGTAGTAGGAGTAGAAGTAGTAGTAGTAGTAGTAGTAGTAGTAGTAGTAGTAGTAGTAGTAGTAGTAGTAGTAGCAGCAGCAGCAGCAGCAGTAGTAGTAGTAGTAGTAGTAGTTCTTGTTGTAGTAGTTGGAGTAGTAGTTGTAGAAGTAGTACTAATAATATTAGTAGCAGTAGCACTAGTAATAGTAGTTGTAGTAGTAGCAGCAGTAGGAGCAGTAGTAGTTGTAATCGTAACAGTAGTAGTAGAAATAGTAGTATCGTAGTAATAGTAGTAGTAGTAGCCCTAGGTGTAGAAGTAGTTGTAGGAGTTGGAGTAGGACTAGCTATAGTAGTATTGGTAGTACTTGTAGAACTAGTACTAGCGGTAGTACGAGTGGGAGTAGGATTAGTAGTAGTAGTAATAGGAATAGGAGTAGCAGTAGCAGTGGCAGGAGAAGGAGTTGGGGCAGTGGTAGTTGTTGTTGTTCTTATTGAAGTAGAAGTAGTGTTAGTAGTAGTAGTTGTTGTAGTAGTATTGGTGGTAGTAGTATTGGTTGTAATAGTATTAGTAGTAGTAGTAAGGGGAGGGGTGCGAGTAATATTAATTGTAGTAGTGGTGGTGGTGGTAGTAGTAGTAGTAGTAGCAATAGTAGTAGTAGTAGTAGTAGTAGTAGCAGCAGCAACAACAACAGCAGCAGCAGCAGCAGCAGTAGTAATATTAGTAGTAGTAAAAGGAGTAGCAGTAGTAGTAGCAGTAGCAGCAGTTGTTGTAGCAGTAGTAGCAAGAGTCGTTGTAGTAGCACTAGTGGAAGTAGTACTAGTAGTTGCAGTTGTAGAATTAGTTGTCATAGTTCTAGTTATAGTAGTAGTAGTTGTTGTTGCATTACTAGGAGTTGCAATTGTAGTAGCAGCAGTAGTAGAAGTTGTTGGAGTAGTACTTGTAGTAGCAATAGTTATAGTGGTAGCAGCAATAGTAGCAGTTCTAATAGTAGTAGTAGTGCTAGAAGTAGTTGCAATAGAAGCAGCAGTAGTAGTTGTACTTGTAGCAGGAGTAGGTGTAGGAGTGGGGTAGTACTAGGAGCAACAACAGTAGTAATAGTAGTCGTAGGAGTAGTAGTAGTAGTAGGAGGAGGAGTAGTAGTAGGAGTAGCAATAGAAGTAGTAGCAGCAGTAGTAGTAATAGCAATAGAAGTAGTACCAATAGTAGCAGTAGCTGTAGTGGTAGTAATAGAAGTAGTAGTAGTCATGGTAGTAATCACAAAAGTAAGAGTAGTAGCTATAGTAGTAGTAGTAGTAGTAATAGTAGCAGAAGTTGTAGTAGTAGTAGTAGCAGTAGTAGTAGTAATAGTAGTAGTAGTGGTAGTAGTAGTTGTAGTAGTAGTATTTGTAGTAATAAGTGTAGTAGTAGTAGTAGTAGCAGTATTTGTAGTAATAAGTGTCGTAGTAGTAGTAGTAGCAAGAGTAGAAGTTGTTGTTGTTGTAGTAGTTGTAGTAGTAGTACTAGTAGTCGTAGTAATAGTACTAGAAGTTGTAGTATTAGTAGTAATAGTGATAGTGAGAGTAGAGATAGTACTAGTTGGAGTAGTAGTAGAAGAAGAAGGAGTTGTGGTAGTAGTTCTAGTTGTCGTAGGAGTAGTAGAAGTAGTAGTTGTTGTAGAAGTACTAGAAGTATTAGTAGTAGAAGTACATGTAGTAGTAGTAGTTGTAGTAATAGTAGCGGTAGTAGGAGGAGGAGGAGGAGTAGTTGTTGTAGTGGTAGAAATAGTTGCAGTAGCAGAGTAGTGGCATCAGTAGTAGTAGTAGTAGTAGTAGTAGTAGCAGCAGTTGTCGTAGTCATAGTAGTAGTAGTAGTAGTAGTAGTAGTAGCAGTATTAGTAGTGGTTGTGATTGTAGTAATAGTAGCAGGAGTAGTAGTAGTAGTAGTAGTAGTAGTAGTAGTAGTAGTAGTAGTAGTAGTTGTAGTAGTAGTAGTATTAGTAGTCATTTTAGTAGTAGTAGTAGTACTAGTCGTTGTAGTAGAAGTTGCAGTACTAGTATTAGTAGTAGTAGTTGTTGTTGTAGTAGTAGTTGTAGTAATAAAAGTAGGAGTAGTAGGAGGAGGAGGAGGAGTTGCGGTCGTAGTAGCAGCAGCAGGAATAGTTATTGTAGTTGTAATAGTAGTAGAAGTAGTAGCAGTACTTCTAGTAGTAGCAATAGTAGTAGTAGCAGTTGTAGCAGTAGTAATAGCAATGGAAGTAGTACCAATAGTGGCAGTAGCGGTAGTGGTAGTAATAGTAGTGGTAGTAATAGTAGTAGTAGTAGTGGTAGTAGTAATAGCAACAGTAATAGTTTTAGTAGTACGAGTAGTAGTGTAGAAGTTGTTCTAATAGTAGTAGTAGCAGCACTATTAATAATAGTAGTAGTTGTTGTTGGTGTAGTAGTAGTAGTAATAGTAGTAGTAGCAGTAGTAGCAGCAATAGTAGTAGGAGTTGTAGTAGTAGTAGTATTAGTAGTTATAATAGTAGTAGCATTAGCAGTAGTGGTTGTAGTAGTAGTAGTGGTAGTAGTAGTAGTAGTAGTAGTAGTAGGAGCAATAGTATTTGTAGTAGTAGTATTAGTAGTAGTAGGTGTTGAAATGGTAGTAGTAGTACTTGTCATTGTTGTTGTGGTAGTAGTAGTAGAAGTAGGTGCAGTAGTTGTAGTAATTGTAGTGGCAGTAGCAACAACCGTAGTAGTATAAGCGGACGTGGCAATAGTAGTAGCAGCAGCAGTAGTAGTAGAAGTAATAACAGTGACTATAGCAGCAGTAATAGTAGAGGAAGTAGTAGTCGTAGGAGAAGTTGTAGTAGTTGTAGCAGTGATAGGAACAAAAACAACAGTAGCAGTAGTTGCACTAATAGTGGTAGCAGGTTTAGCTGCCCTAGTAGTAGTAGTCGTAGTAGTTGTAGTAGAAGCAGTAGTTGTAGTAATAGTAGAAGTAGCAGTAGTAGTTGCAGTAGTAATAGTTATTATTGTAGTGCGACAGTAGTTGCAGTAGTAGTAGTTATTATTGTAGTAGTAGTAGTAGTAATAGTAGTAGTCGTGGCAGCAGCAATAGTTGTAGCAGCAGTAGTAGTAGAAGTAGCTGTAATTCTAGTAGTTGTAGTTGCAAGCATAGTAGTAGTAGTAGTAGTAGCAACAACAATAGTAGCTGTTGTAGCAGTAATATTAGTAATAATAGTAGCAATAGTAGTTGTTGTAATAGGAGTAGTAATAGTGGTAATTGTAGTAGTAGGAGTAGTAGTAGTAGTCGTAATAGTAGCAGTAGCAGTAGGAGAAGCAGCGGTAGTAGCGGTGGTAGTAGTAGTAGTAGTAGCAGCAAGAGTAGTAGTAGTAGTTGTAGCAGCCGTAGTAGTAGCAGTGGTATTAGGAGTAGTAGAAGTTGTTGTAGATGTGGTAGTAGTAGCAGCAGCAATTGTAGTAGCAATAGTTGTTGCATTAGTTGTAGGAGTAGTAGTGGGTATAGCAGCAGTAGTAGCATTAGTGGCTTTAGTGGTAGTAGAAGTAGTAGTAGTAGTAATAGCAATAGTTGTAGTAGTAGTTGCAGTAGTAGTCATAGTAGTAGCTGTAGTAGTAGCGGTAGTAGTTGTAATAATAGTAGTAGTAGCAGTAGTAGCAGTTGTATTAGTAATAGTAGTAGTAGTAGTAGTTGTTGTTGTTGTAGTCATAGCAAAAGTAGTAGAAGAATTAGAAGCAGTTTAAGTAGTAGTAGTAGTCATAGTAGAAGCAGTAGTAGTAGCTATAGTAGATGTACTTGTAGTAGTTGTAGCGGCAGGAAAAGCAGCAGTAGTTGTAGTAGTAGCAGTCGCAGTAGTAGTAGCAGTAGGAGTAGCAGGAGTAGTAATAGTAGTAGTAGTCGTTGTTATATTAGTTGTAGTAGTAGTAATAGCAGTTGTAGCAGTTATTGTAGCAGTTGTAGTAGCAGTAATAGTAGTAGTAATAGTAGTAGGAGTTGTCGTAGCAACAGTCGCAGTAGTAGTAGGAATATTAATATTAATTGTTGTAGTAGTAGTACTAGTAGTAGCAGCAGTAATAGTAGTGGCTATTGTGGTAGTAGGAGTTGGAGTAGGAGTAGTAGTAACAGTAGTATTAGGAGTGGTACTAGTAGGAGTAGTAGTATTATCAGTAATAGGAGTAGGAATAGTATTAGTCATATCAACAGTAATTGTAGTAGTAGAAATAGTAGTAGGCCTAGCAGTAGTAGTAAGACTAGTAGTTGTGGTAGTAGTAGTAGTTGTTGTTGTAGCAGCAGTAGAAGTAATAGTTGTAGCAGCAGTAGTAGTAGTAGTAGTAGCAGCAGCAGCAGTAGTAGTAGCCATAGTAATTGTAATTGTAGTGGTATGATTTGTAGTAGTAGCAATTGGAGAAGTTCTGCTAATAGTAGTAGAAGTACTAGTAGTACTAGTAGTAGTAGTAGGAGTAGTTGTTGGAGTAGTAGTAGTACTAGTAGTAGCAGTCGTAGTAGTAGTAGTAGTAGTAGTAGAAGTACTAGTAGCAGTAGTAGTGTAGTAGTAGAAGTTGTAGGAGTAGTAGTAACAGTAGTAGTAGTAGTAGTAGAAGTAGTAGTTGTAGTAGTAGTAGTAGTAGTAGTAGTAGTAGTAGTAGTAGTAGTTGGAGTAGTGGTAGTAGTAGTCGGAGTTATAGGAGGAGTAGCAGAAGAAGTAGTAGCAGTAGCGGCGATAAGAGTAGCAGTCCTAGTAGGATCGGTAGTAGTAGTAGCTTTAGAAGTATTAGTAGTAGTTCTAAAAGTAGTAGTGTTAGTAGTAGTACTGATAGCTGTACTATAGGTAGTAATAGGAGTACTAATTGTTATATTTGCTGTAGTAATAGTAGTAGTTGTAGTATTAGTAGTAGTAAGAGAAGCAGTAGTAGCATTAATAATAGTAGTAGTAGTAATTATAGCAGTCATAGTCAGAGTAGTAGTTATAGTAGAATTTAAAGTAGTAATAGTGGTCATTGCTGCAATAGTACTAGTAATAGTAATGGTAGTAGTAACAGGAGTAGTAGTGTTAGGAGTTGTAGTAGTAGTAGTAGCAGTAGTATTTGTAGTAGCTACAACAACAGTAGTAGTTGCAATGGTAGTAGTAGTCGAAGTAGTAGCCGTAGCAGTAGTACTAGTAGCAGTAGCACCCGCAGTAGTAGTAGTAGAATCAATAGCCATAGCAGTATTAGTAGAAGTAGAAGTAGTACTAGTAGTAGTAGTAGTTATAGTAGTAGCAGTGGTAGTCGTAGTAGTAGTTGTTGTAGTAGTAGTAGTTGTTGTTGTAGTTGTTGTTGTAGGTGTGGTAGAAGTAGTAGTAGCCTTAGTATTAGTAGTAGTAGTACTGGTTGACGTAGTAGTACTAGTTGTTGGAGTAGTAGAAGGAGTGGCAATTGAAGTTGTGGCAATAGTAGCAATAATAATAGATGCAGTAGTAGTAGGAGTAGTAGTAGTAATAGTAATAGTATGAGTAGTAGTAGCAATAGCAGTAGCAATAGTAGTTGTTGTTGGAGAGTTAGTAAGAGTGGCAATCAAAGTAGTAGCAGTAGTAGCATTAATAGTAGCAGTACTAGTAATAGCGGCCGTAGTCGTTCTAGTAGTAGTAGTAATAGTAATAGTAGGGGTAGTAGTAATCATCGTAGTATAGTTGTAGTAGTAGTAATAGTAGTGGTCGAAGTAGTACCAATGCCAGTAGTTGTAATAATAGTAATAGTAGTTATCATAGTAGAAGTAGTAGAAGTAGTGGTAATAGTAGATCTAATAGTAGTAATAGTAGTAATAGTAGTAGTAGTAGTGCTGATAGTAGTTGTGGTAGTGGTAGTGGTAGTGGTGGTAGTGGTAGTGGTAGTAGTGGTCGGTGTAGTACTAATGGTAGCCAGGGTAGTAGTAGTAGGAGTTGATATAGTAGTAGTAGTAGCAAAACTGGTAGGATGAGTAGTAGTAATAGTGGTAATTATTGTATTACTAATAGTACTAGCAATAGTAGTTGTTGTACTAGTGTAGAAGTAGTAGTTGTAGTTTTAGTAGTAGGGATAGTTGTAGTAGTAGTAGTCGTAGTAGTAGCAGTAGGAGTAGTAGTAGTTGTTGTTGTGGTAGTAATAGAAATAGCAAGAGTGGTAGTTCTAGTTGTTGTTGTAGTAGTAGTAGTAATAGTAGTAATTGTAGTTGTAGTAGTAATAGTAGTAGTTGTAGTAGAAGTAGTAGTAGTAGTAATAGTAGTAGTTGTAGTGGTAATAATAGTAGGATAGTAAGAGCAGTAGTAGAAGCTGTGGGAGTTGTGGTAGTAGTAGTAGTAGGAGTAGTACGCGTTCTTGTAGCAGTAGCAGTAATATTAGTAGTATTTGTTGTAGCAGTAATACTAGTAGTAGTAGTTGTTGTGCTTGTAGTGGTGGTGGTGGTGGTGGTGGTAGTAGTAGTAGTAGTAGTAGTAGTAGTAGTAAGAGCAGCAGCTGCAGTAGTAGCCTCAGTAGTTGTAGTAGTAGTAGTCTAGTAGTAGTAGCAGTAGCACTAGTAGAAGTAGGAGTAGGAGTAGGAGTAGGAGTAGGAGTAGGAGTAGTAGGAGGAGGAGTAGGACTAGGAGTAGCAGTCATAGTAGTAGTAGTACTAGTAGAAGTAGAAGTTGTTGTAGTAGTATTAGTAGCATCTGTAGTACTAGTAGTACTAGGTGTAGTAACTATCGAAGTAGTAGGAGGAATAGTAGTAGAAGTGGCACCTATAGTGGGAGTAATAGTCGATGTAGTTGTAGTTGCAGTAGTAGGAGTGGTAGTAGGTGTAGTAGTAGTTATTATCGTAGTAGTAGTAGTAGTAGCATTAGTAGCAGTAGTAGTTGTTGTAGTAGCAGTAGTCATAGCATAACTAGAAGTCGTAGTAATAGTAGTAGAAATAGTATTAATAGTAGTAGTAGAAGAGCAGTAATAGTTGTACTAGTAGTGGTAGAAGTAGTAGAACTAGCAGAAATAGTTGTAGTAGTATGAGTAGTAGTAGTAGGATTACTAGGAGTCGTTGGTGCAGTAGTAGTAGTAGTAGGAGGAGGAGGAGGAGGAGGAGGAGGTGGAGGAGTAGTAGTAATTGTTGGAATAGGAGCAACAACAGCAGCAAAAGTAGTAGTAGTAGTAGTAGAAGTAGTAGTAATAGTAGTAATAATAGTAGAAGTAGTAGCAGTAGTAATGGTAGCACCTATAGTAGTAGTAGCAGTTGTAGCCGTAGAAGTTGTATTAGTTGTAATGGCTGTAGCAGTAGTAGCAATTGTAGTAGTCGTAGTAGTGGTACTAACAGTTGTAGAAGTAGCAGCAACAGTAGTAGTAGTGGTACTAGTAGTGGTAGTATTAGTAGTAGTAGTAGTAGTAGTAGTAGTAGTAGTAGTAGTAGTAGCAGCAGCAGCAGTAGCAGTAGTAGCAATAGTAGTATTTGCAGTAGTAGAAGTTGTGGTTGTAGTAGTAGTAGTAACAGTTGTAGTAGCAGTAGCAGTAGTTGGTGCTGTAGTAGTAGCAGTAGTAGGAGAAATAGTAGTAGTAGTAGTTGTGGCAGTAATAGTAGTAGTGGTAGTTGTAGTAGTAGCAATAGTAGTTGTAGCAATTGTCGTTGTGGCAATAGTAGAAGTAGTAGTAGTAGCAGTAGATATCGTAGTAGGAGAAGTAGTAGTAGTAGCTGTAGTTGTAATAGTAGAAGTAGCAGTAGTAGTAGTAGCAATTGTAGCTGAAGTAGTAGTAGTCATTGTAGTAGTAGTAATAGTAGTAGCAGCTGTAACAGTAGTAGTAGTAGTAGTAATAGTAGTAGTAGTTATTGTTGTAGTAGTGGTAGTAGTGGTAGTAGTAGGAGGAGGAGGAGGAGGAGTAGTATTAGTAGTAGGAGTAGTCAAAGTCTTAGTAGCAGCAGTAGCAATATAAATAGTGGTAGTAGTAGCGGGAGTAGTAGTAGTAGTTGTCATAGCAGCAGCAACAGTAGTAGTTATAATAGCAGTAGTAGTGGTAATTGTCGCACTAGTAGTAGCAAACGTAGTAGTTGTAGTAGTAGTAGTACTAGTAGTAGTAGTAGCAGTAATAGAAGTAGTAGGGGTTGTAGTAGTAATTGTAGTAATAGTAGTAGTTATAGTAGGAGTAGTTGGAGTACTAGTAGTAGTAGTAATAGTAGAATAGTAGTAGTAATAATAGAACTAGTAGTAGAAGTAGTATTGTAGTAGTAGTAACAGTTGTGGTAGTAGTAGTAGTACTAATCGTACTAGTAGTACTAGTAATAGTAGTACCAGTTGTAGTAGTAGTAGTAGCAATAGCAGCAGTAATCGTAGTAGTAGTAGCAGTTGTTGTTGTTGTTGTCTTCGTTGCAGTAGTAGTCGCAATAAATGTTGTAGTATTAGTAGTAGTAGTTGCAGTAGTAGTAGTAATAGTAGTTGTAGTTGTAGTACTAGTAGTAGCAGTAGTAGGAGCAGCAGCAACAATAGCAATAGTAATTGTAGATGCAATAGTTGGAGTAGTAGTAGCAGTAGTAGAAATAGTTTTTCTTGTTGTAGCAGTAGTAGCCGCAAGAATAGTCGTAGGAGGAGTAGTAGTGCTAGTAGTTGGAGTAGCAGCAGCAGTGGTAGTTGTTGTTATTGCTGTTGTTGTAGTATTAGTAGTAGCTGTAGTAGTAGGAGTTCCAGCTGCGGTAGTTGCAGCAGCAGTAATAGTAGTTGTTGAAGTGGTAGTAATAGTCATTGTAGAAGTGGTAGTAGTAATAATAATAGTAGTATTAGTAGCAGTTGTAGAAGTAGTAGTAGTAGTAGTCATCGTAGTAGTAGTCATTGTTGTAGTGGTAGTAGTAGTTGTAGTAGCAGCAATAGTAATAACAATAGTAGTAGTATTAATAATTGTTATAGTAGTTGTAGTAGTAACAGTAGTATCAGTTGTAATAGTAGTAGAAGCAGCAATAGTAGTACAAGTAGTAGTAATAGTATTAGTAGTAGTAGAAGTAATAGTAGCAGTAGTAGCAGTAGCAGTAGCAGTTGTAGTAGTCGGAGTGGCTGTATTAGTAGTTGCAGCAGCAGTAGTAGTAGTAGTAGTAGTAGTAGTAGGAGTAGTAGTAGTAGTCGTAGTAGTAGTAGCAGTAGTTGTGTTAGTGACAGTAATATTAGTAGTAACGGTAGTAGAAGTAATGGAGTAGTGGAAGGAGTAGCAGTACTAGTAGTATTAGTAGCTGTAGTAGCATAATTTGTATTAATTGTAGTAGTAGTAGTAATAGTCATAATAGTTGGAGTAGTCGTTATAGCAGTAGGAGTTTTTGTTGTAGTCGTAGGAGTTGTAGTAGTATTATTAGTAGTAATAGAAGTAGTATGAGTAATAGTAGTTGTAGTAGGAGTAGTAGTATTGGTTGTAGCAGTAGGAGTAGTATTAGTAGTAGTAATAGTAGTGGTTGTAAGAGTAGTAGTAATTCAAGTAGTAGTAGCTGTGGTAGTAGTGTAGTTGTAGTTGCAGTACTAGTTGTAGTAGTAGTAGTAGTCAAAGTAGTAGTTGTAGGAATCGTAGTAGCAGTAGCAGCAATAGTAGTAGTGGTATTAGTACTAGTACGAGTGACAGCGGTAAAAGTAGCAGCAGAAGTAATTGTAGTAGTAGTAGAAGCAGTAGTAGTAGTAGTAGTTGAAGTAGTAGTAGTAGTAGTAGTTGTTGTTGTTGTTGTTGTATTAGCAATAGCAGTGGTTATAGTAGTACTAACAACGATAGTACTAGTAGCATAAGTTGCAGTAGTAGTTGTAGTAGTTGGACTAGTGGTAGTCATACTAGCAACTATACTAGTACTACTACTAGTTGTTGTTGTTGTAGTAGTAGTAGGGGTAGTAGTAGTAGTCGTACTTGTAGTAATAGTAGCAGTAGTAGTAGTAATAGTAGAAGTTGTAGTAGGAATAGTAATACAGTTGGAGTAGCAATAGAATTAGTAGTAGCAATAGTTGTAGTTGTAGTTGTAGTTGTAGTAGTTATTTTAGTAATAGTAGTAGTATTAGCAGTAGCAGTAGTAGAAGTAGTAATAGCTATCGTAGTAGTAGTAGGAGTAGTAGTACGAGTAGTTGTAGAAGTAATAGTAGTAGCAGCAGTTATAGAAATAGCAGTAGTGGTAGTAGCAGCTATAGTAGCAGTAGTAGTAGTTGTAGTAGTAGGAGTAGTAGGAGAAGTAGCAGTAGAAGTAGTAGAAGTAGTAGCAGTAGAAGTAGTAGAAGTAGTAGCAGTAATAGTAGTAGTAGTGGTAGTAGTATCAATAGTCGTAGCAGTAGCAGTCATCGTAATAGCAGTAGTAGGAGTAGTTGTTGGAGTAGTTGCAGTAGTAGGAGGTATAGAAGTATTAGTAATAGTCTTTATTGTTGTAGAAGTAGTAATAGTAGTACTAATGATAGTAGTAGTAGACGTAATAGTAGGAGTAATAGCAGCAGCAGCAGCAGTATTAGTTTTAGTTGGAGTGGTAGTAGTAGTAGTAGTAGAAGTATTAGTAGTAGTTGTTGTAGTAGCACCAAAATTAGTTGTAGTAGTAGTTGAAGTAGTAATTGTAGCACTAGTTGCTGTTGTAATAGTAATAGTAGTAGTAGTTGTTGTAGTAGTAGTAGTTAGTGTAGTCGTAGCAATAATAGTTGTAGTAGTAGTAATAGGAGTAGTAGTAGTAACAGAAGTATTAGTTGTAGTGGTATTAGAAATAGTGAAGTAGTCATAGGAGTTGTAGTAGTAGCTGTATTAGTAGTTGTAGTAGGAGTAGTTGTAGTAGTCGTAGGAGTAGTACTATCATTTGTAGTAGTAATAGTGGTAGTAGGAGTACTAGTAATTGCAATCGGAGTAGTAGTAGCAGCAGTAGTAGTAGTATTAGTACTAGTAATAGTAGTAGTGTAGTAGGAGTGAGTAGTAGTAGTAGTTGTTGTTGTAGTTAGAGTAGTCATAGTAGTAGTAGTAGTAGGAGTAATTGTAGATGCACCATTAGTAGTAGAAGTAGCAGTAGTAGTCATAGTAGTAGTGGTAGCCGCAGCAACAGCTATAGGACTAGTAGTAATAGTAGTAATAGTAGAAGTGGCAGCAGTAGTAGTAGTAGTAGTCGCATTAGCAGTAGTTGTTGTAGTAGTTGTTGTTGTTGTAGCACTAGCTGTAGTAGTATTAGCAACTATAGTGGTAGTAGTATTAGCAGTAGTAATAGTTGTAGTACTAGTAGTAGTAGTCACAGAAGTAGTAATAGTAGTCATAACAGTAGCAGTTGCAGTAGTAGTAGTAATAGCAGTAGCAGCAGCAGTTGTAGTTGTAGTAGTAGGAGGAGGAGGAGGAGGAGGAGTAGTGGTGGTGGTATTAGTAGTTGTTGTTGTAAGAGCAGTAGCAGCAGCAGCAGTAGCAGTAGTAGTAGTAGCAGCAGCAGCAGTAGTAGTAATTGTTGTAGTAGTTATTGTAGTAGTAGCAGTAGTAATAGTAGTAGCAGTTGTAGTAGGAGTAGTGGTAGTAGAAGTTGGAGTAGTAGTAGGACTAGCAGTTGAAGTTGTTGTAGTAGCAGTAGTAATAGTAGTAGTAGAGGTGGTAGTAGTAGTAGCAGTAGTAGTAGTTGCAACATTAGTAGTTCTAGTAGTAAAAGGAGTAGTAGTAGTAGGAGTAAAAGTAGTAGTTGTAGTATTAGGAGTAGTAGCAGGAGTTGTAGAAGAAGTAATAGTAGTAACGATAGTAGTAGTAGTATAGTAATTGCTGTAATAGTAGAGTAGTAGTAGTAACAGAAGCAATAGTAGTTGTTGTTATAGTCGTGGTAGTAGAAGTAGTAGTTGTTATTGTTGTTGTTGTTGTTATTGTAGTAGTAGTAGTAGTAATAATAATAGTAGTAGTAGCAATAATCAGAGTAGTAGGAGTAGCAGTAGAAGCAGTACTAGTAATAGTACTAGTACTAGTAGTAGAGGTAGTAGTAGTACGACTAGTAGTAGTGGTAGTTGTATAGTAGTAGTAGTAGCTGAAGTAGTAGCAGCAGTAGTAGCAGTAGCAGTAGTGCTAGTAGTAGTGGTGGTTGTTGTTGTGGTAGTAGCAGTAGTAGGAGCAGTATTGGTACTAGTAGTAGTTGAAGTAGTAGTAGTGGTAGTAGTAGTAGTAGTAGCCGTTGGTTTAGGAGTACAAGAAGTAGTAGTAGTAGTAGTAGTAGTAGTAGTAGTAGTACAAGTAATAGGAGTTGTTTTAGTAGTTGTTGTAGTAGTAGTAGGTGTAGCAATAGATGTTGTACCAGTAGTTATAGTAAGAGTAGAACCTATAGTAGTATTAGTAGTAGTAGTAGTTGCGACAGTAGTAGCAGAAGCAGTGGTAGTAGTAGTAGTAGTAATAGTATTAGTAGTAGTAGTGGTAGTAGTTGTAGTAGTAGTAGCCGTAGCTGCAGTAGTAGCAGTAGTAATAGAAATAGTAGTTGTTGTAGTAATAGCAGTAGTAATAGTAGCAGTAGTTGTAGTAGTAGTAGTGTTAGTACTAGTAGCAGTAATGGTAGTAGTAATAGAAGAAGTAGTTGGATTAGCACCAGTAGTAATAATTGTTGTTGTAATAGGGGTAGTAGTATTAGTAGTAGTAGTAATAGTAGCAGCAACTGTAGCAGCGGTAATAATAACGACAGTCGCGGTAGTGGTAGTAGCAGTAGAAAAGTTGCAGAAGTAGTTAAAGTACCAGCAGAGGTAGCAGCAGTAGTGGCTGTTGTAGCAGTAGGAGAAGAAGTAGGTATAGTGGTAGGAGAAGCAATTAGAGTAGTAGTAAAAGCGGTAGCAGCAACAGTAGCAGCGACAGTAGTAGTAGTAGCAGTAACGGTAATAGTAGTAGTAGTTGTCGTAGGAGTAGCAACTATAACAGCAGTAGTAGCAGTAATAGTAGAAGTAGTACTAGTACAGAAAGTAATAATAGTAGCAATAGTAGTAGTAATAGTAGTAGTAGTAGAAGCAATATTAGTAGCAATAGTAATAGTAGTAGTAGCCACAGTAGAGTAGTAGTATGGCGATAGTATTTGCAATAGTTGTAGAAGCAGCAGCAGTAGTAGTGCTAGTAATAGTAGTAGTAGTAGTAGCAACAGCAGCAGCAGCAGTAGTAGTCGTAGTCGCAGTAGTAGTAGCAGTAATAGTAGTAGCAGTTGCAGTAGCAGTACTAGTTGTTATAGTAGTAGTAGTAGTTGTGATAGTAGTATTAGTAGCTGCAATAGTAGTTGCAGTAGTCGTAGTAGAAGTTATAGTCGTAGCAATAGGACCAGAAGTTGCAGTAGAAGTAGTATTAGTACCTGTAGTAGAAAAAGTAGTAGCTGAATTATTAGCAGCAGCAGTAGTAGCTGCAGAGGTGGTAGTAGTAGTTGGAGCAACAGCTGCATTATTATTATTAGTTGTAGTAGTAGTAGTATTAGTCATGGTTGTAGTAGTAGTAGTGGTAATAATAATAGCTACAGTCGTAGCAGTGGTTGTTGTAGCAGCAGTAGTAGCAGAACTAGTAGTAGTAGCGATCTTAGCTATAGTTGATGAAGTAGTAGTAGTAGTAGTAGTAGTATTAATACAAATACTAGTCGTAGCAGCAATAGTATTAGTATGAGTAGTAGTAGTTGTAGCAATAGAAGTAGTGGTAGTTGCAGTAAGAGAAGTAGAAGTAGTAGCAATAGTAGTAGCAGCAGCAGTAGTAGTATTAGCAGTAGTAGTAACAGTAATAGTACAAGTAGTAGTAGCAATAGCAGGAGTAGTAGTAGTAGTAGTCGCAGGAGTAATAGCGGTAGCACTAGTAGTAACATTAATAGTTTTAGCAGTTGTAGTAGTAGGAGTAGCAGTTGAAGCAATAGTAGTAGTAGTAGTAGTAGTAGTAGTAGCTGTAGCAGTTGAAGTGGTAGTACTAGTAGCATTATTATGAATAGTAGTTGTAGCAGTTGTAGTAGTGGTAGTGGTAGTAGTTATTGTTGTTGTACTAGTAGTATTTGTTGTTGTTGTAGTAGTAGTGACAATAGTAGTAGCAGTAATGGTAGTAGTAGAAGTAGTAGTAGTAGTAGTAGCAGTAGTAGTAGTATTAGTAGTAGTAGCAATAGAAGAGTAGGAGAAGTAATATTAATAGTAGCAGTAGCAACAGCAGCAATAGCAGTGGTAGTACTAGTTCTACTAGTATTAGTAGTAATAGTAGCAGCAACAACAACAGCAACAGTAGTTGTAGTAGCAATCATAGTAGGAGTAATAATAGTAGTAGTAATAGCCGTATTAGTAGCTCCAGTAGCTACAATAGTAGTAGTAGTAGTAGTGGCAGTAGTGGTAGCAGTAGTAGTAGTAGCAATATGAGTAGTAGTAATAGTAGCAGTAGTAGTAATAGTCGCAATAGCTATAGCAACAATTTGTAGTTATAGTAGTCGCATTAGTAGTAGTTGTAGCAGCAGCAGAAGTAGCAATATTAGTAGTAGTTGTGGTAGTACTACTTCTAGTAGCAATCGTAGTAGCAATAGAAATAGAAATAGTAGTAGTATTAGTAGTAGCAGTAGCAGACGTAGTAGTAGAGTAGCGCTTGTAGTGGGAGTAGTAGTAGTAGATGTAGCAGTAATAGTAGGAATACGTATAGGGGAAGGATTACTAGTTAGAGTAGTAGCACTAGTAGTAGTAGGAGTAGCGGTAGCGCTAGTAGAGGTCATAGTAGTTGTAGTAAGAGTTGTAGTAGTAGTAGTTGTTATTGTTGAACTAGTAGTAGTAGTAATAGTAGCTATAGAATTAGTAGTAGTAGTAGTCATAATAGTAGTAGTTGTAGCCATAGTTGTAGTAGTAGTAGTCATAGTAGTAGTAGTAGTCATTGCAATATTTGTAGTAGTCAAAGTAATAGTGGAAGTAGTAGTAGTACTCATAGTAGTGGTAGTAATAGTAGTAGTGGCAATAATATTATACTAGTAGTAGTACTACTACTAGTAGTAGTAGTAAAAGTTGTAATAGTAGTAATTATAGAAGTATCAGTTGGAGTAACAGTAGTAGTAGAAGCAGTTAGAGTAGTAGTAGTAGTACGAGCACTAGCAGTAGTAGTAGTGGTAGTAGTAGTAGTAGTAGTAGTACTAGTACTAGTGGTATTAGTAGCAAAAGTAGTAATAGTAGTAGTAGTAGTAGTAGTCGTAGTCGTAATAGTAGGATTAGTAATAGCAGTAGTACCAGTAGTAGAAGTCGTACGAGTAATAGTAGTAGTTGTAGCAGCAACAGCAACAGCAGCAGCAGCATTAGTAGTAGTAGTAGTTGCTGCAGAAGCAGTAGTAGTAGTAATAACAACAATCGCAGTAGCAGTAGCAGTAGTAGTTGTAGTAGTAGTAATAGTAGTAACATTAGTAGTAGTAGTAGTAGTAATAATAGTAGCGATAGTGGGAGTAGTAGTATTAGTAGTGGTGGTAATAGTAGTAGTAGTTGTTGTAGTAGTAGTAGTAATAGTAATAGGAGTAGTAATAGTAGGAGAAGTATTAGTAGTTGGAGAGGTAGCAATAGCGGCAGTAGCTATAGTTGTAATAGCATTATTTGTAGTACTAGCAATAGTAGTAATATCAGAAGTAGTAGCAGTAGTAGTAACAATAGTGGTTGTAGTAATGGTAGTAGGATTTGTATCGGTTGTAGTAGTGGTTGTAGTCGTAGCAGTTGCAGTAGTAGTAGGAGTCGCAATAGTAGTAGCAGTAGTTGTAGCAGTACTAGTAGTAACAAAAATAATAGTAGGAGGAGATGGAGTAGTAGTAGTTGTTGTAGTAGGAGAAATAGTAGTTGTTGTACTAGTATTTATAGTAGTATCACTAGTATTAACAATTGTAGTAGTAGTAGAATTAGTTGTAGTAGCAGTAGTAGTAGCAGTAGCTGTATGAGAAGCAGTAGCAGTAGTACTAGTAATAGTAGTAGTAGAAGCAGTAGTAGCAGTTGTAGCAGTCGTACAAGTAATAGTAGTGGCAATAGTGACAATAGCAATTGCTGCAGTAGTAGTAACAGCAGTAGAAGCAATAACCGTGGAAGTAGCAGCAGTAGTAGCAATAGTAGCTGTAATAGTGGCAATAGTAGTAGTAGCGGAAGTAGTAGTGGTTCTAATAGCAATAGTAGTTGTAGTAGTAGTAGTAAGTAGTAGCTGCAGCAAAAGAATTAGCACTACTCCTCCTACTCCTACTTGTGCAACCACTACTACTATTCCTACACCTACTACTACTACCACTTCTCCCACTCCTCCTACTACTACTATGACTTCTATTGCTACTACAACGATTATTACTACTTCTACACCTATTCCTACTCTTGCTACTACTACTGCCACTCTTGCTCCTACTGTAGCTACTTCTAATCTTGTTATTGTTGCAGCTGCAACTACAACTTCTACTACTGCTGTTGCTACTTCTACTGCTACTCCTATAACTTCTGCTACTACTATTGCAAGTCTTAATTCTACTAGTTTTACTACTACTATCACTACAACTACTTCTACTTCTACTACTGCAACTACTAATATGAATATTTACTACTACTCTACTGCTTTTACTACTACTTATATTACTAATACTAATACAATTACAATAACTTCTATGACTAATGCTACTGCTACTGCAGCTACTACTACTACTACTATTACAATTACTACTACTACTACTACTACTACTACTACTACTACTACTACTACTACAACTACTACCGTTACTACTACAACTACAACTACTAGTACTCCTACTCCTACTACGGCTCCTACTCCTATAGCTATTACTACTACTACAACTACTATTGCTACTACTACTACTTCTACTCCAAGTCATACTACTATTACTATATCTACTAATACTAAATTACTACTATTGCTGCTACTGCTGTTTTTACAACTGCTACTACAACAACAACTACTACTACTAACACTACTATGACTACTACTCCTACAACTATAACTATTCCTCCTATTGCTACTGCTATTACTACAACAACAACTTCTACTACTACTACAACTACTACACCTACTAGTACTCTTACTACTACAACTACAACTGCTTCCACTACTGCTACTGCTACTACTACTACCCTATCACAATCACTACTACTACAACTATCACTACAACAACTACTGCTGTTGCTGCTGCTACTACAACTTCGACTACTAGTCCTTCTCCAACAGCTACTACTGCTACTACTACTACTACTAATAGTACTACTAATACTACAACTATTCCTACTTCGACTCCTACTACTACTACTACGACTACTATTGCTGCTACTGCTGCTACTCCTCCTCCTCCTCCTCCTCCTCCTACTACTACTATTTTTACTATTACTTCTACTACTACTACTACTACAACTACTGCAAGCACTACTACTCTGACTACTACACCTACTACTACTACTACTCCAACTACTACTCCTACTGCTACAACTACCACTACTACTATTATTACTATTGCTACTGCTACTACTACTACGACTACCAATACTACTATTACTTCTACTACGACTACATCTACTACTCCTACTACAACTACTACTCCTACAACAACCACTACTACTACTGCTACTACTGCTTCTCCTCCTACTACTACTACTACCATCATTACTGCTACTACTACTACAACTATTATTACTACAACTATAACTAATAATATGACTGCTACTCCAACTACTACTACTACTACTTCTCCAACTCCAACTATTACTCCTACCCCTACTACTACTATGAGTACCACTACTCCTAATACTACTAATATTATGCCTACTATTACTACTACTACTACTACTACTACTATTACTAATAATTCTACTACTGTTACTGCAACCACTACTACTATAACTTCTACTACTACTACTGCTGCTGCTACTCCTACTGCTGCTACTACTACTACTACTATTCCTATTACTACTACTACAACTACTACTCCTACTCCTACTTCTACTACTGCTACTACAGCTACTACAACTACTACTACCTCTACGACTACTCTTACTCCAACTCCTCCTACAACTAATACAATTAATAATAGCATTACTGCTACGACTGATGCTGTAACTATCAATAGTGCTACTACTACTACTATTATTACCACTACTCGTCCTAATACTACTGATGCTGCAACTATCACTAATACCACTACTACTATTACCACTACTCCCCCTACTAATACTTCTACTACTACAACTACTACTACAACTACAAGTGCTACTGATGTTGCTACTACTACTACAACAACCACTACTAGTATTACTACTGCTACTTCTTCTACTATTGCAACTACTACTTCTACTACTCCTACTCCAACTGCTACTTCTACTCCTACCATTACTACTAGTACCACTAAAACTACTACTACCACTACTACTCCTCCTATACTGACTCTTACTACTACTACTACTACTGCCATTACTACCTCTACTACTACTACAATTGTGGCAGCTACTGCTGCTACTACCATTGCTACTGCTACATCTACAACAACAATAATAACTACTACTACTAATACTACTACTAATACTACTACTATTACGATTACTCTTACTACTAGTAATGCTACTACTATTACTATTATTATCACTACTACTACTACTACTATGACTACTGCTAGTGCTACTACTACTGCTACTCCAACTACTACTACTCCTACTACTACTTCTACTCCTACTACCACTATTACTACTCCTACTCCTACTACTTCTACAACAACTACTACTACTCTATAAGTACAACCACTACTACTTGTACTCCTACTTCTACTGCTACTACTACTATTACTAATACTATAATAACTTCTACTAAAACTATTATTACTACTTCAACTACTAGTAGTAGTAACAGTAGTAGTATTAGTGGTAGCAATGGTAGCAGTAGGAGTAGTTGCAGTTGCAACAGTAGTAGTAGTAACAGTAGTAACTGAAGATGTAGTAGTGGTAGTAGCAGTAGTAGTAGAGGTAGGAGTAGTAGAAGCAGTAAAAGTAGGAGTTGTAGTTGTAGAAGAAATAGGAGTAGTAGCAGTAGCTGTAGGAGTAGCAGTAGTAGTAGTAGTTGCAGTAGTGGTAGTAGTAAAGGTAGTAGTAGTAGTAGTAGTTGAAGTACTAGTTGTAGTTGTGGCTATTGTTGTTGTAGTAGTTATGATAGTAGTAGTAGTAGTAGTAGCAGCAGCGGCGGCGGCAGTAGCAGTAGTTGTAGCAATATTAGCAATAGCAATAGTAGTAGTAGAAGTAGTAGTGTTAGGAGAAGATGAAGTGGCAGTAGCATTAGTAGCAGTAGCAGCTGGAGTAGTATTATTTGTAGTATTACTAATAGTAGTAGTAGTAGTAGTGATAGTAGGAGTTGGAGAATGAGTAGTAGGAGCACTAGTAGTAGTTGGAATAGTGGTAGTAGTAGAAGTAGTAGTAGCAGCTTTAGTTGTAGTTGTTGCATAAGTAGAAGAGCTAGTAGTAGCCGTAGTATTCGTAGTAGCAGTAATAGCAGCTGAAGTAGTAGTAGTAGTATTAGTAATAACAGTAGTGGTAGTTGTAGTAGTAGTAGCACTAGTAGTAGTCGAAGTAGTAGTAGTAGTAGTAGTAGTAGTAGTTCCAGTTGTAGCAAAAGTACTTGCCATAGTGGATTAGTAGTAGTAGCAGAAGGAGTAGTAGTAGTAGTAGTAGCAGTAGTAATAGAAGTATTGGTAGTAGTGGTAGTAATAGTAGTAGTAGTAGTAGTAGTGGTAGTAGAAGTAGCTATAGTTGTAGTAGAGGTAATAGTAGTAGTAGTAGCAGCAGCAGCAGCAGCAATAGTAGTCATAGAGGAGTTGGAGTAGGACTGGTACTAGGAGTAGCAGTAGTTGGAATAGTGGTGGTGGTAGTAGTGGTAGTAGCAGTTGTAGCAGCAGTAGTAGCAAAAGTAGTAGTAGTAGGAAAAGTAGAAGTATTAGTAGTAGTATTAGTAGCCACAGCAGCTATAGTTGTTGTAACAGAAGTACTAGCTGTACTAGAAGTAGCAATAGTAGTAGTAGCAACAGCAGCAGTAGTAGCAGCAGCAGAAGATGTAGTAGTAGAATTAGTAGTAACAGAAGTAGCAGTAATTGTAGAAGCAGCAGTAGCAATAGTAGTATTAGTATTGGTAGATGCAATAGGGTTACTAGTAGTAGTAGTAGTAGTAGCAGTTATTGTTGTAGAAGTAGGAGTAACAACAGTAGTAGGAGTAGGAGTAGGAGTAGGAGTAATAATCAGTGTTGTAGTAGTAGTTCAAGTAGTTGTAGTCACAACAGTAATAGTAATAGTAGTAGTAGTAGTAGTAGTAGTAGTAGTAGTAGTAGAAGGTGTGGTAGAAGTAATAGTAGTAGTAGTAGTAGCAGTAATCATAGGAGGAGTGCAAGAAGTATTGGTAGTAATATTAGTAGTAGTAGGAGGAGGAGGAGTGTTATGAGTAGTAGTCATAGTAATAGTGGATGTAGTGGCCATAGTAGTAGCTATAGCAGTAGTAGCAGTAGTAGCAGTAGTAGAAGTAGTTGTGGGAGTTCTGGTAATGGGAGTCAGAGTAGTAGTAATAGTAGAAGTTGTAGTTGTAGATGAAGTGGTAGTAGTCATAGTAGAAGTAGGAGTAACAGCAGCAGCTGCAGCTACAACACTAATAGTATTAGTAGTAGTTGTTATTGTTATCGAAGAAGAAGACGTACTGGTAGTAGTAGTAGTAGTAGTAGTAGGAGTAGCGATAGGAGCAACACTAGTAGCAACAAGAGTAATATTAGTAGTAGTAGTCGTAGTATTAGAAGGAACAACATTTAAAGTCGGTGTAGGAGCAGGAATAGCAATTCGTGTAGTAGTAGTAGGAATAGTAGTAGCTGCAGCAGCAGCTAAAGTAATAATAGTAGTAGTAATAGTAGTAATGCTAGCAGTCGGAGTAGTAGTTGGGGTAGCATTTGTAGTAGGTGTAGTAGTTGTTATGGTAGTAGAAGTTGTGGTAGAAGGAGCACCAACATTAGAATGAGTAGTAGGTGTTGTAATAGTTGTAGTAGTTGTAGTAGGAGTTGGAGTAGCAGCAACCACAGTAGGAGTTCTAGTAGCAATAGTAGTAGTTATAGTTGTTGTGGAAGAAGTGGTAGTAGTAGTAGTAGTAGTAGTAGTAGTAGTAGGAGCAGCAGTAGGAGTAGGAGTAGGACTAGTGGTAGTAGTCGGTCTTGTCGTAGTAGGAGTAGCAGTAGTAGTAGCAGGAGAAGTAGTAGTTGTTGTAGTTGTCATTGTTGTGGCAGTAGTAGTAGTTGTGGTAGTAGTTGTAGTAGTAGTAGTTGTAGTGGTAGCAGTAATAGAAGTAGTGGTAGAAGTAGTAGGCGTGTTTGGAGTAGTATTAGTAGAAGTAGTAGTAGTAGTAGTAGTAGAAGTAGTTGTAGTTATAGTAGTAGTAGTAGTAGTAGTAGTAGTAGTAGTAGTAGTAGTAGTAGTAGTAGTAGTAGTAGTAGTAGTAGTAGTAGTAGTAGTAGTAGTAGTAGTAGTAGTAGTAGTAGTAGTAGTAGTAGTAGCGGGAACAACAGGAGTACTAGGAGTAGTAGTAGTAGTAGTTGTTGTAGTAGTTTGTAGTAGCAGTAGCAGTAGGAGGAGGAGGAGGAGCAGCAGTAGTAGGTAGTATTATAGTGGTAGTAGTAGTAGTTATTGTATTAGTAGTAGTAGTTGGAGGGAGCAATAACAATAGTAGTTGTAATAGTAGTAGCCGTAGTAGTTGTAGTCGGAGTAGTAGTAGTATTAGTAGTGGTAGTAGGAGTGAGAGTGGTAGTAGGAGTGGTAGTAGTGATAGTGGCGTTATTAGCATTAGCAGTAGTAGTATTACAACTAGCAATAGTAGTAGTAGTAGTAGTATTAGTAGTACTCGCATCAGAAAAAGTAGACGTAGGAGGAGGAGTGGTAGTAGTAATAGTATTAATAATGGTAGTAGTTTTAGTGGTAGTAATAGTAGTAGTAGAAGCGGTACTAGGAGTAATGCTAGCAAATGGAGTTGTCATAGTTATAGTAGTAGCAAGAGTGAGATTGATAGTAGTAGTAGGAGGAGGAGTAGCAACAGTAGTAGTAGTAGTGGTAGTAGTAGCAGCAGCAGCATTTGTAGTAGTTGCAGCAGTAATAATAGTAGTAGTAGCAGTAATGGTAGTAGCAATAGATGTGGTGGCAGCAGCATTGGTAACAGTAGTTGTAGTAATCGTGGTAGTAGTAGTAGTAGTAGTAATAGTAGTAGCAGTAGCAGTTTTGGCAGTTGGAGAAGTAGCAGTAGTAGTACACTAGTAGTAGTAGTTGTTGTTGTTATTGTTGTAGTACCAGTAGTAGTCAAAATAGTACTAGCATTAGTAGCAGTAGTGGTATTGGTGGTAGCAATAGTAGCAGTAGGTGTAGTTGCAATAGCAACAGTCATAGGGGTAGGAACAGTTGTAACTGAAGTCGTAGTAGTTGTAATAGCAGTAGCAGCAGCAGCAGCAGTAGAGGTAGGAGTAGAAGCAGGTGTAAAATTAGGAGTAGTAGTAGTAGCAGTAATAAGAATTGTAGCAGTAGCAGTTGGAGTAGTAGTAGTAGTAGAGGTTGTACCAGTAGTAGTTGATGTAGTAGCAGCAGTTGTGGCTATAGTTGGTTTAGTAGTTTTAGTTGTTGTTGTAGTAGTAGTAATAGCAGCAACAGCGACAGCTGTAGTAGTAGTAGCAACAACAGCGATAGTTGTAGTAGTAGTTGTAGTAGTTGTAGGTGCAGGAATAGTTGTAGTAGATGTAGTAGTGTTAGGGGAAGTTGTAGTGGCAGCAACATTAGTAGCAGTAACAACAGGTGTAGTAGTATTTGTAGTAGTAGCAATAGTCATAGTAGGAGTTGGAGAAGGAGTAGTATCAGGAGTAGTAGTAGTTGGTAGTAGTAGATGGAATAGTGGTAGTAGTAGAAGTAGTAGAGGCAGCTTTAGCAGTAGTAGTTGCTGAAGTAGTAGTGCTAGTAGTGGCCGCAGTAGTAGTAGTAGCAGTAGAAGCAATAGGAGAAGTAGTAGTAGCCGCAGTAGGAGTAGCGGTAGTAGCACTAGTAGTAGTATTAGTATTAATAGTTGCGGTAGTAGCGGTAGTAGTAGCAGTAGTAGTACTAGCAGTAGTAGTTCTAGTAGTAGCAGAAGTACTTGCCGTAATAGTAGTAGTGGCAGTAGGAGTAGCAGCAGCAGCGGCAGTAGTAGTAGTAGTAGTAGTAGTAGTAGTAGTAGTAGTAGAAACAGTAGTAGTAGTAGTAATAGTAGTAGTAGGAGTAGGAGTAGTAGTAGAAGTAGTAGTAGTAGTAATAGTAGTAGTAGTAGCAATAGTAGTAGTAGCTGTAGTAGTACGTGTAATAGTTAAAGTAGGAGTAGTAGAAAGAGTTGTAGTAGTAGTAGGAGTGTTCGGAGTGTTAGGAGTTATAGCAGTAGTTGTATTAGTAGTAGCCATACTACTAGTAGTAGTAGTAGAAGTAGTAGTTGGAGTTGTAGTAGTAGTAGTCGTGGTCGTAGAAGTAGTAGAAGTAGTAGTAGTAGTAACAATAGTGATAGTAGCTTAGATGAGGTGGTAGTTGTTGTTGTAGTAGTAGTAGTAGTAGGAGGAGGAGTAGCAGCAGCAACAGCAGCAGGAGTACTAGTAGTAGTAGTAGTTGTTGTTGTTATTGTAGAAGAAGTAGTAGTAATAGTAGTAGTAGCAGTAAGGTAGAGTTGCAATAGTAGCACTAACAGTAGTAGCAAGACTACTATTAGTAGTAGTAGTCATAATATTAGTAGAAGAAGTAGTAGAAGTGGGAACAGGAGTAGGGTTTGTTGTCGGTGTTGTAGTAGTAGGAGTAGTAGTAATAGTAGCAGCAGTAGTAGTAATAATAGTAGTAGTAGTAGCAGAAGTTGTCGTGAGTAGAATTGGTAGTAGTAGTAGTAGTAGTAGCAGGAGTGTTAGTGGTAGTAGTAGTTGTAGTAGAAATAGTAGTAGTAGTAGCAATAGTAGTAGCTGTAGTGGTAGTTGCAGTAGTAGTAATTGTTGTTGTAGTAGTCAGAGTTGTAGCAGTGGTAGTGATATTTGTAGTAGGAGCAGAAGTAGTAGTTGTTATTGTAGTATTAGTAGTTGTAGTAGTAGTAGTAGTAGTAGCACTAGTAGCTACGATAACAGCATTAGTAGTAGTAGTACTAGTAGCAGTAGTTGTTGTTGTATTATTAGTAGTTGTAGTACTAGTAGTAGTAGCACTAGTAGCTACAATAATAGTATTGGTAGTAGTAGTACTAGTAGCAATAGTTGTTGTTGTTGTTGTTGTTTTGTACTAGTAGTAGTTGTAGCAATAGCAATAGGAGTTGTAGTTGTAGTAGTAGAAGAACAAGTAGTAATAGCAATATTACTAGTACTAATAGTAGTAGTAGTAGTAGTATTAGTAGTAGTAGTGGTATTTGTAGTAGTAGCAGGTGTAGTAGTAGTAGTAGTAGTAGTGGCAATAGTAGTTGCAACAGTAGTAGTAGAGGTTGTAGTAGTTGTAGTAGTAGTAGTATTAGTAGCAATAGTAATAGCGGTAGTAGTAGTACTACTAGTAGTATCAGTAGTCATAGTAGTTGTAGTAGGAGTTGGAGTAGTAGTAGTAGTTGTAGTAGAAGTAATAGCAATAATGGTAGCATTAGTAGTCGTAGGAGTCGCAGCAGGAGTTGGAGTAGTCGTAGTAGTAGTAGTAGTAGAAGTAGTGCTAGTAGTTGTAGCCGCAGTAGTATTAGTAGTAGTAGTTGTGTTAGAAGTAGTAGTTTTTGTTATTGTAGTAATTGGAGTTGTGGTTGTAGTAGTATTAGCAGTTGTAGCAGTAGTAGTAGCAGAAGTAGTTGCAGTTGTTGTAGCCGTAGTAGTAGCAGTAGGAGAAGTAGTAGTATTAACAATAATGGTAGAGGAAGTAGTAGTAGTAGTAGTCGTAGCATTAGCAGCAGTAGTCGAAGTAGGAGTAGCAGCAACAACAGTAGTAGTATTAGTAGTAGAAGTAGTAGTTGTAGTAGAAGTAGTAATAGTAGAGTAGTTGTTGCTGTAGTAGTAGTTGTAGTAGCAGCAGCGACAGTAGTAGTAGTAGTTGAAATTCAACTGGTAGTTGTTGTAGTTGTAGCAAAAGTAGTAGTAGGAGTAGGAGTAGGAGTAGTAGTAGTAGTAGTCATAGTAGTAGTAGTAGCTTTAGCAGTAGCAGTTGGTGAAGTAGTAGTAGTCATAGTAGGAGTAGCCAAAGTAGTAGGAGTTGTCATTGTGGTAGTGGTACAAGTAGTATTAGGAGTAGTAATAGTGGTAGTAGAAGTAGTAGTACCAGAAGTATTAGGAGCAGTAGCAGTAGTAGTAGGTGTAGAAATGTTAGTAGTAGTAGTTGTCATTGTTGTAGTGGTAGTAGTAGTAATAGTAGTAGCAATAGCCGCAGTAGTTGTTGTATGAGCGGAAGTGGCAGTAGCGATATTTGTAGTAGTAGTAGTAGAAGCAGTAGCATTGGTAGTAGTAGAAGTAGGAGTAGCAGAAGTAGTAGTAATAGGAGAAGTAGTAGTAGTTGTAGTAGTAGTAGTAACAACTACAACAAAAGTAGCAATAGTTGTAGTACTGGTAGCCGCAGTAGTTCTAGTTGTAGTAGTAGTAATTTTAGGAGTATCAATAGTAGTAGTAGTAGCAATAGTAATTATAGTAGTACCAGCAATAGTAATAGCAGTAGTTGTGGCTGTAACAATAGTAGTAGAAGTAGTAGTGATAATAGTAGCAATAGTAGCTGCAGGAGTAGTACTTGTTATCGTAGTAGTAGTAGCACCAACAGCAGTAGTAGCAGTAGTCGCAGAAGTATTAGTAATAGTAGTAGCTATAGCAGAAGTAGCTATAGTAGTACTAGTTGTAATAGTGGTAGTAGCAGTAGCAATTGTAGTAGTATTGGTTGTAGCGCTAGTAGTAGTAGTAGTAGCAGTAGGAAAAGTAGTAGGAGTAGTACAAGTAGTAGTCATAGCAAAAGGAGTAGTAGTAGCAGCCATAGTTGTAGCAGTAGTGTTTGGAGTAGGAGAAGTAGTAGTAGCAAATGTAGTAGCAGTAGCAGCAGCAGCAGTAATAGTGGCAGTTGCATTTGTTGTAGGAGTAGTTGTAGTACGTATAGTAGTAGCAGTCCAAGCAGTAGTAGTACCAGTAGGGGCTTTAGTAGCAGCAGCAGCAGTAGTAGTAGTAGTAGTAGTAGCAGAAGTTGTAGTAGTAGTCGCAGTAGTAGCAGTAGTAGTAGCTGTAGTAGTAGTAGTTGTTGTAATAGTAGCAATAGAGGCAGTAGCAGCAGCAACAGTAGTGATAGTAATAACCATACCAGAAGAAGCAGTAGTAGTAGCACTTGTAGCAGTTGCAGTGGTATTAGTAGTAGATGAAGTAGCAGTAGTAGCTATTCTACCAAGAGCAGCAGCAGCAACAATATTAGTAGAAGTAGTACTTATTATAGCAGTGGTAGCATTAGTAGTATTTGTTGTAGTAGTACCAGCGGTATAGTAGCTACGGTAGTAGTAGTGGTTGTAGTAGCATAAGTAGTAGTATCAGTAGTAATCGAGGTTGTAGTTCCAATAGCAATAGGAGTAGTTGTAGTAGCGATAGCAGTAGAAGTAGTAGTTTTTCTAGTTGTTGTTGTTATTGTAGCAATAGTAGGAGTAGTTGTAGTAGTAGTACTAGTAGTTGTTGTTGTTGTTGTTGTATTCGTAGTAGCAGCAATAGAAGTATTGGTATCAACAGCTGTAGTAGTAGTTGTAGTAATAGTAGTAGCAGTAGGAGTAGTAGTTGCAGTAGTAGTAGTAGTTGCAGTAGTAGCACTTGTAGTGCTCGTAGTGGTAGTAGTAGCAATAGTTGTAGTTTTAATAGTCATGGTAGTAGTAGCAGGAGTTGTAGTAGCAGTAGTAGTTGTAGTCATAGTAGTAGTTGTAGTAGTAGTAGTAGTTGTTGTAGCAGCAGCAACAGTAGTAGTAGTAGTAGTTGAAGTAGTATTAGCAGTAGTAGTACTAGTAGCATTAGCAGTACTAGTAGAAGTTGCAGTAGTAGTAGTAACAGCAAGAGTTGTAGTCGTAATTGTAGTAGTTATAGCAGCAGCAACAGCAGTAGTAGGACTACTAGTAGTCGCAGTAGAGTAATAGTGGGAGTAGTAGTAGTAGCAGAAGTAATAGTAGCAGTATTAGTAGTATTAGAAGTAGTAGTTGTAGTAGTAGTAGTAGCATAGCAACAGCAGAAGTAGTAGGAGGAGGAGTGGCAGTCGTAGCAATAGGATTTGTAGTAGTAGTAGCAATAATATTTGTCATTGTTGTTGTAGTAGTAGTCACCATAGTAGTAGTAGTAGTAGCCCTAGTAATAGTAGTAGCCGTGATAGTGTTAGTAGTAGTAGTAGTATTAGTAGTAGTAATTGTTGTACTAGTAGTAGTCATAGTAGTTGTAGTAGTTGTTGTTGTAGTTGTTATTGCTATTCTTGTTGTTGATGTTGTGGTAGTAGTTGCAGTACTAGTACTAGTAGCAGTAGTAGTAGTAGTAATAATTATTGTAGCAGTAGTAGTAGTAGTGATTGTATTAGTAGGAGCAGCAGTTGTAATAGCAGTAGGAGGAGGAGTAGTAGTAGTAGCAGTCGGAGTAGCAATAATAGTAATAGCAGTACTAGTAGTAATGTGTATATAGTTGTTGTATAGAAATAGTAGTAGTAGAAGCGTACAGTAGTAGTACTAGTAGTAGGTAGTAGTGGTCGTCCCTCGTAGTCGTAGTTGTCCAGTAGCTATAGTAATAGTAGTAGTAGTAGCTGTCGTAGTAGTATAGTTGTTGTTGTTTGTTATTTTTTGTAGTAGCAGTAATAGTAGTGGTAATCGTAGAAGTAGTAGTAGTAGTATTAGTAGCAGCAATAGTAGCAATAGTAAAACCAATAGCGATAGTAATTGTACTAGTAGTAGTAGGAGTAGTAGTAGTAGCCGTAACAATAGTATTTGCAGTAGTAGTAGTAGTACTTGTCGTATTAGTTCTAGTTGCAATAGTAGTAGTAGGAATAGCAGCAAGAGTGGTAGTAGTAGTAATAGTAGCACTAGTCAGAGTTTTCGTAGTAGTAATAGTAATAGTAGGAGTTATAGTAGTAGTAGCAGTAATAGTAGTAGTTGAAGTAGAAATATTAGGAGTACTAGTAGGAGTAGTAATCGGAGTAGAAGTAGTAGTAGTTAAAGTATTAGCAATAGAAGTAGTAGTAGCTGTTGTAATAGTAGTAGTTCTGGTAGTACTAGTAATCGCAGTAGAAGTTGTAGCCGTAGCAGTAGCAGTAGCAATAGTACTAGTAGTAGTAGTGGTAGTTGTTGTTGTTGTTGTGGTAGTAGTAGTCAAAGTAGTAGTACTAGTAGTGGTAGTATTAGTAGATGTAGTAGTAGTAGTAGTTGCAACAACAACAGCAGCAGCAGTAGCAGTAGTAATTGTAGTAGTAGTAGCAAGTGTAGCAATAGTAATAGTAGTAGTAGTAGCAGTAGTATTTGTAGTAGTTGGGGTAGTAGCTATAATAGTAGTAGCACGATTGTAGTAGCACCTAGTAGTAGTTGTAATACTAGTAGTAATAGTAGTTGTACTAGTAGCTAAAGTAGTAGTAGTAGGAGAAGATGTAATACTAGTAGTAGTAGCAGCAGCAGCATTAGTAGTAGTTGTATTAGTAGTAGTAGTAATAGCAGCTGTAGTAGCAGTAGTTGCAGCAGCAGTAGCTATAGTAGTAGTAGTAGCACTTGTAGTAGTTGCAGTGGCATCAGTAGTAGATGAGGTAGTAGTAGTAGCTGTTCTACCAGTAGTAGTAGCAACAAGATATTAGTTGAAGCAGTACTAGTTACAGCAGTGGTAGCATTACTAGTAGTTGTTGTAGTAGTAGCAGCAGTATAGTAGCTGCGGTAGTAGCAGTGGTAGTAGTAACATGAGTAGTAGTATCGGTAGTAACCGACATTGTAGTTGCGGTAGCAATATTAGCAATTGTAGTAGCCGTAGCAGTAGAAGTAGTAGTAGTTCTAGTAGTTGTAGTAGTAGTAGTAGTAGTAGTCAAAGTTGTAGTAGTTATAGCCGTAGTAGCAGCAGTTATAATAGTAGTAGTAGTAACAAAAGTAGTAGGAGTAGTAGTAGTAGAAGTTGTAGAAGTAGTAGTAGCAGAAGTAGTATTCATAGCTGCAGTAGTAGAAATAGAAGTAGCACTAGTAGTAGTAGCAGTAGTACCCATAGTAGTAGTAGTAGTAGTCGCAGCAGCTGCAGTAATAGTAGTTGAAGTAGTAATAGCAAAAGGATTAGTAGTAGAAGTAGTAGTAGCAATAGTAGTAGTAATAGTAGCAGTTGTAGTAGTAGCAGCAACAACAATAGTAGTAGTAGTATTTGTTGTTGTTCCAGTAATAGTAGCAGAAGTAGTAGTAGAAGTTGATGTTGTAGACTTTGTAGTTGCAACAGTAGTACTAGTAGTAGTTGTAGTAAAAGTATTAGTAGCTGCACCGGTTGTCGTAGGAGTAGCTGCAGCAGCAGCAATTATTGCAGCATTAGTGGTGATAGTAGTATTACTTGTAGTAGTTGTAGCAGCAGCAGCAGTAGCAATAATAGTTGTAGTAGGAGTTGCAGTAGGAGTAGTAGTAGTAGTAGCAGCTGTCGTAGTAGTAGTAGTAGTAGTAATAGCAGCTGTCGTAGCCCAAGTACTAGCTGCCTTAACAGTAGTAGTTGTTGTTGTCATAGTAGCAGTAGCAATAGTAGCTATAGTAGCAGTAGCCGTAGTAGTAGTAGTAGCTATAGCGAATGTAGCGGAAACAACAACAACAGTAGTAGTGGCAACAGGAGTAGAAGTAGTAGTAGTAGTAACAGCCGCAACATTAGTAGTAGTAGTTGTAGCAGCAATAGTATTTGCAGTAATAGTAGTGGTAGTAGCTACAACAAGAACAGTAGCAGTACTAGTAGTAGTAGTAGTGGTAGCCATAGTAGTAGTTGTAGTAGTAGCATTAGAAGTAGAAGTAGTAGTAGCAATAACCATAAGAACAGTCATTATTGCATTGGCAACAGTAATAGTAATAGTAGTAGAAGAAGTAGTAGTTGTTATTGTAGTAGTAGTAGTAGGAGCAGCAGCAGCTGTATTATTATTATTATTATTATTATTATTATTATTAGTTGTAGTACTACTACTAGTAGTAGTAGGAGAAGTCATAGTAGTAGTAGTAATATTAGAAACAATAGCAACAGCAATAGTGGTAATAATAGCAGTAGTGGTTGCAGCAGTAGTAGTAGTAGTAACAGTAGCACAGTTGTAGCAGCAGTAGTAGTAGAAATAGTATTAGAGTAGAAGTAACAGCAATAGTAGTAATAGTAGGATAAGTAGTAGGAGTAGTAGTAGGAGGACAAGCAACAGCAACAGTAGTAGTTGCAAGAGTAGTGGTAGTAGTAGTAGTAGTAGCTGTAGAAGTAGCAGCAACAATAGCAGTAGTATCAGTAGCAATAGTTGTTGTTGTAGTAGAAACATTAGTGGCAAAAGTAGCAGTAGTAGCTGTTGTAGTTGGAGTAGTATTAGTAGTAGCAGCAGCAGCTGTAGCAGTAGTAGTAGCAGTAGTAGTATTTCTAGTAGTAGTAGCAGTAGTTGTAGCGGTAGTAGTAAGACTAGTAGTAGTAGTTGCAGTAGCAGCAGCAGCAGTAGTAATATTAGTAGTTGTAGTAGTAGCAGCAGTGGTCGTAGCACTAGTTGTAGCAATACTGGTAGTAGTAGCTATAGTAATAGCAGAAGGTGCTATAGTTGTAGCAACAGCAGCAGTAGTAATTGCTGAAATCACAGTAGTAATAGCAGAAGTAATAGTAGTAATACTAGTAGTAGTAGTAGTAGTAGTAGTAGTAGTAGTAGTCGTAGTAGTAGTAGTAGCAGCAGTAGTTGTGGTAGTAGTAGTAGTATTAGTAGTAGTAATAATAGTCATAGTAGCAAAAGTAGGAGTTGTAGTTAAGATAGCACCAGTAGCAGTAGTAGCAGTAGTTGTTATAGTGGTAGAGGTTGTTGTAGTAGTAGTAGTAGCAATAGTTGTAGGAGTAATAATAATGACAGTCGAAGTAGTGGTAGTAGCAGCAGTAGTAGCGGCATTAGCAGTAGTAGCAGTAACAGTTGTGGTAGTAGGAGAAGAAGTACATGTAGTAGTAGGAGAAGAAGTAGGTACAGTAGTAGCAGTAGCTGTCGCGGCAACAGTAGCAATAGCAACAGCAACAAAAGTAGTAGTATTACCAGTAGCAATTATAGCAGTAGTACTAGGGGTAGCAGCAGTTGTAGTAGTAGTGGAAGCAACAGCTGTAGCAACAGGTGCACTAGTAGAAGCAATATTAGTTGCAATTTTAGTAGTAGTAGTTGTAGCAGTAGTAGTGCTAGTAATAGTAGTAGCAGCAGCAACGACATTAGTAGTAATAGTAGTAGTAGTAGTAGTAGTAGTTGTTGTTGTTGTAGTAGTTGTGATGATAATAGTCGTAGTCGTAGCAGTGGTAGATGTAGGCACAGTAGTAGTAGAAGTAGTTGTAGTAGCAGTCATAGATTTAGTTGCAGAAGTAGTAGTAGTAGAAGTAGTAGTAGAAGTATTAAGAGTAATACTAATAGTAGCAACAGTAGTACTAGTAGGAGCAGCAGTAGTTGTAGTAATAGAAGTAGTAGCAGTAGTAACATAAGTAAGAGCAGTAGTAGTAGTAGCAATAGTAGTAGCAATAGCAGCAGTTGTTGCTGTAGTAGTTGTTGTTGTAGTAGTACAAGTGGTAGTAGTAGCAGCAGTAGTAGTAGAAAGAGTAATAGTGGTAGCACTTGTAGGAGCAACTGTAGTTGTAGTAATTGAAGTAGTAGTAGTAGCAGTAGAAGTAGTAGTAGCAGCAATAGCAATTGAAGCAGTAGTAGGAGTAGCAGTAGTGAGAGTTATAGCTATAGAAGTTGTAGTAGTGGTAGTAGTATTAGTAGCAGAAGTTGTACTAGTAGCAGTTGTTGTAGTAGTAGCTGTAGTGGTAATAGTAGAAGCAGTATTAGCAGTGGCAGAAGTTGTAGCAGTAGTACTAGTAGTAGTAGTAGCAGAAGTAGTCGCAGTATTAGTAGCAGTAGTAGAAGTTATAGTAGTAGTTGTTGTACAAGAAGTTGTAGCAGAAGTACTATTATTAGTAGTAGTAGCAATAGCTGCAGCAGAAGCAGTAGTACAAATTCTATTAGTTTTATTTTTAGTAGTAGTAGCAGCAGCAGCTGTAGTAGTTGTTGTAGTAGCAGTCGCAGTAGTGGTAATAGTAGTGGTTATTGTTGCTATATTTGTAGCTGCAGCAGCAACTACAGTGCAGTAGTAGTAGTCACAGCAGTAGTAGTGGTAGTAGTAGTAGCACTGATAATAGAAGCAATTGTAGTAGTAGTTGTAGTAGTAATAGTCGTAATAGCAGCAACAACAACAAAAGTTATAGTAGTTGCAGTAGCAGTAGTAGTAGCAGTAGTAGTAGTAGTAGTAGTAGTAGTAGTAGTAGTAGTAGCAATAGTAGCAGTAGTAGTGGTAACAGTACTACTAGTAGTTGTAGTAGTAGTAGTAGTAAAAATAGAAGTAGTAGTAGTTGTTGTAGTGGTAGTGGTAGTAGTGGGAGTGCTTGTACTAGTAGGAGCAGAAATAATAATAGTAGTTGTTGTAGTAGGAGTAGCAGATGTAGTAATAGAAGTCAGAGTCGTAGCAATAGTAGTTGTGGGAGTGGTTGTAGTAGTAGTTGTTGTTGTAGTACTAGTCGTAGTAGTAATACTAAGAGTAGTACTAGTTGTTGTTGTTATAGTTGTAGTAGTAGTAGTAGTAATAGTAGCAGTAGGAGGAGTAGTTGTAGTAGTAGTGGTAGTAGTAGTCATAGTAATAGTAGTATTAGTCGTAGTAGTCGTAATAATATCTATAGTAGTAGAAGCAGTAGTGGTAGTACTAGTTGAAGTACCACTCAAAGAAGTAGTAGTAGTCGTAGCAACAGTATTAGTATAGTAGTAGTAGCAGTAGTAGTAGTTAAAGTCATAGTAGTAGAAATTGTTGAAGTATTAGTCGGAGTAGCAGGGGTAGTAGCAGTAGTTATAGTAGTCATAGTAGTAATTGCAATACAAGTACTAGTAGTGGTATTGGTAGTAGTAGTAGTACTTGTAGCAATAGTAGTAGTAGTAGTAGAAGTAGTAGTACTAGTTGTTGTTGTTGTTGTAGTAGTAGTAGTAGGAGGAGTAGGAGGAGTAGTAGTAGCAGTAGTAGCAGTAGTAGAAGGCGTAGTAATAATAATTATAGTAGAACTAGTAGCAGTAATACTAGTAGTCGTAGTTGTCGTATTAGTAGTAGTAGCGATATAGCGGTAGTAGTAGTAGTAGCAGCAACAACAACAGTAGTAGTAGTATTAGTTGTAGTACTACTAGTAGTAGTAGAAGTAGTAGTAGTTGTTGTTGTTGTAGTAGGTGTAGCAGCGCAGCAGTTAGTAGGAATTAGTAGGTTTTGTTGTTGTAGCACATCAGCACAGCAAGGCAGCAGGCAACAGTAGAGTAGAGTAGTAGTAGTAGTAGGCCGTAATAAACTAGTAGTAGTAATAGTAGTAGTAGTAGTAGAGGTTAGAGTAGTAGTATAGTAGTAGCAGTAGTAAGTAATGTAGTAGTTGTAGTTGGTAGAGTTATTGTGAGTTGTAAGTATTTAGTAGCTATAGGAGCTGTAGCAGTAGCAATTAGTTGTAGTAGTAGTTATAGTAGTAGTTGTTGTTGTTGTAGTATTAGTAGCTATAGTAGCGTAGCATTAGCATTAGTAGTAGTAGTAGCAACAGTAGTTGTAGTAGTAGTTGAAGAAGTAGTAGTAAGTAGTAGTAGTAGTCGTTGTAGTTGTAGTAATAGTAGTAGTAGTACCAGCAGAAATAGCAAGTAGTAGTAGCCGTAGCAGCAGCAGTAGTAGTAGTAGTAGTTGTTGTTGTGGTAGTAGTAGTAGAAGTTGTAGCAGCAGCAACAGCAGTAGTTGTTATTGTTATGGTAGTAGTAGAAGAAGTTGTAGCAGTAGCAGTAGCAATAGTAGTAGTAATAGTAGTACAAGTAGTAGTATTAGTAGTAGTAGGATGAGTTGCAGTTATTATCGTGGTAGTAGTTATTATTGTTGTGGTTGTAGTTGTAATAGTAGTAGTTTCAGTAGTAGTTGTTGGAATTGAAGTTGTAGGAGTACTAGTAGTAGTAGGCATTGGAGTAGGAGTGGCAGTAGTAGTAGTAATGGTAATTGTCGTAGTAGTAGTAGTAGCAGTAGCCAAAGTAGTGGTGGTCGGATTAGTAGTAGATATTGTTGTTGTTGTAGTAGTAGTAGTAGTAGTTTCTGTAGTAGTTATAGTTGTTGCACTAGTACTAGCAGTAGTTGTTTTAGTTGTAGTAGTAGTAGTAGTGGTGGTGGTAGTAGTAGTTGTTGTGGTAGAAATCGGAGTTGCAGCAGTAGTAGTTGTGGTGGTAGTAGTAGTTGTTGTTGTACTAGCTATAGTTGTAGTTATAGTAATTGTAGTGGTTGTACTTATAGTAGTAATTGTTGTAGTTGTGGTAGCAAAAGTAGTAGTAGGAGGAGGATGAGTAGTTGTAGGAGTAAGAGTTGGAGTAGTAGTAATTGTAGTAGTAGTAGCAGTGGTAGTAGTGATAGTTCTAGTAGAAGTAGTAGTAGGAGAAGCAATAGTCATGGTAGTTCTCGTAGTAGTAGTAGAACCAGTAGTCGTAGTTGTAGTAGTACTTGAAGTAGTAGCAGCATTGTTTCTAGTAGTAGTAGTATGAGTAACAATAGGAGTTGTAGTTGTAGCAGTTGCAGTAGTAGCAGTACTAGAAGTAGGAGTAGTATTAGTAGTAGTGGTAGTAGTAGTTGGAGTACTAATAGTAGTTGTAGCAGTAGCAATAGTAGTAATTGTAGTGGTAGAAACAAGTGTAGTCGTATTACAAATAGTCGTACTAGGAGTAGTAGTAGAAGAAGCGGTAGTAATTGTATTAGTAGTAGTATGAACAGCAGCAGCAGCAGTAGTATTAGTAATAATAGTGCTAGTAGTAATAGTAGTAGTAGTCATTATAGTAGTAGTAGAAACAGCAATTGTAGTAATAGTAATTGTAGCTGTAGCAGTAGTAGTAGTAGCAGTAGCGGTAGTAGCAGAAGTGGTAGTTATAGTAGTAGTAGTTGTAGTAGTATTAGTAGCGGTGATGAGAGTTGTAGTTGTAGTAGTTGTATTAGCAGTAGAAGTAGCAGTTGTAGCAATAGTTGTACTTGTAGTAGTAGTAGCAGTAGCAGCAGTAGTAGTAGGAGTAATAGTAGTAGTAGTTCTTGCTATTGTAGTTGTTGTTGTTATAGTAGTAAATGTAGCAGCCGTAGCAGCGGTAGTAGTAGTAGTTGTTATAGTAGTAAATGTAGCAGCAGTAGCAGCAGTAGTAGTAGTGGTAGTAGTAGTGGTAGTATTGGTTGTTGTGATAGTAGTAGTTGTTGTAGTAATAGTAGTAGTAGTTAAAATAGTAGTAGTGGTGACAGTAGTAGTAATAGTAGCAATAAAAATAGTAGTAGTAGTAGTACTAGCAGCAATAGTAGTGATAGTAGAAGTAGTGGTAGTAGTAGTACTAGTAGCAGCAGTAGTTATAGCAGTAGTAATAATTGTAGCAGTGGTCGTAGTAGTAGTAGTGGTAATTGTAGTTGTTGTAGTTGTAGTTGTAGTATTAGTAGGATTAATACGAGTAATAGTATTGGTGGTAGTCGCTACATACACTGCTACTCCTACTGCTACTACTACTTCTACTACTACTATTATTATTGCTGCTGTTGCTACAACTACTGCTACTACTGCTATTTTTAATAGTAGTACTACTACTTCTACTACTATCACTACTTCTATTACTACCACTACACCGCTACTGCTTCGCTACTACTAGTACTACTGATGCTGCTGCTCTTGCGGCTGCTGGATCTCCTTCTACTAGTACTACTACTACAACAACTACTACTACTGCTACTGCTGCTATTGTTGCTTATACTACTACTACTTCTACTACTGCTGCTACTTCTACTACTACTACTACTGCTTCTACTTTTACTACTACTTATACTACTACTACTGCTACAACAATTACCACTACTACTACTACTACTGTTGCTACTACAACTTCTACTACTGCTACTTGTACTACTACTGCTACTACTACTATGGTTGCTGCTACTATTACTAGTATTACTGTTGTTGCTACTACCTATACTACTACTACTTTTGCTACTACTACTAAGATTACTACTATTGTTACAACTGCTACTACTACTATTATTACTACCGGTACTACTACTGCTACTACAACTGCGGTCATTAATACTACTACTGCTACTACTCCTCATGCTGCTGCTACTGCTACTACTACTACTACTACTTCTTCTCCTACTACTACAACTACACTTCTACTACTACTGCTGCAACTACACTTATACTACTACTACTGTTGCTCCTACTGCTACTACTTCTGCTATAACTACCTATGCTACGACTACTAGTACACCTGCTACTACTTCCAGTACAACTACTATAGGTACTACAGCTTCCACGACTACTGCTACTACTACTGCTGATACAACTACTCCGACTACTACAATGACTACTACTACTAATTCGGCTACTACTGCATCTACTACTACTAGCAACACTACTAGTATTATTATTGCTACTGCTACTACCGTTACTACTATAACTACGACTACTACTACTATAACTATAACTACTACAATGATAACAACTACAACTTTTCCTAAAATAACAACTACTACTATTATGACACCTGTTGCTACTACTACTACAACTACTACTATTGCTACCACAACTACTACTACACCAACTACCGCTACTACAGCTACTGCTACTACTACAGTTAGAACTACTTCTGCCACAACTAGTGCTACTACTACTATTACCGCTACTGCTACAGCTATCGCGACTACTACTACAACAACTCGTGCTACTACTACTACTGCTACTACTATTATGGCTACCACTACTGCAACAACTGCTACTACAATTATAACAACAATGACTACTACTAGTAGTAGTAGTATTACTACTACTACTAGAACTACAACTACTACTACATCTAATGTTACTGCAACTACTACTTCTGTTACTACTGCTACTACTACTACTGCTACTTCTACCACTACTACTACTTCTAGTACTCTTATTGCTACTACTATAACAACAACAGCAACTACTACTACTACTACTTTAACTACTAGTATTACTCGTACAACTGCTACTGCTATTACTGCTACAACTTCTTCTACTACTACCACAACTACAACTACTTCTTCTACTACAGCAACAACTACTACTACTGTTACAATTACTGCAACTACTACTACCACTGCCGCTACAATGACTAATCCAAATACTACTACTACTTACTAATACTACTGCTGCTGCTGCTGCTGCTATTACTGCTGCTAGTACAACTATTACTACTTCTTCTCATACTACTACTAATTTTACTACTAGTACTGCTACTACTAGTTCTACTATTACTGCTACTCCTACTATAGCTATAATGACTACAACTACCACTGCTACTACTGCTACTACTACTGCTACTATTGCCCCTACTAAGACTACTACTGCTGCTACTGCAACAACTACTACTATTACTACTACTATTATTACTACTAGTACTACTACTGCTGTTGCTGTTATTACTACTATAACCACTTCTGCTGCTGCCACTACTACTTATGCTACTACGACTACTGCTATAGTTTCTACTACTACTAGCAGTACTTCTACTGCTACTACAATTGCTTGAACCACTACTACTATTACTGTTACTACTACTACTGAGGCTACTACTACTACTACTACTAGTACTATTACTACTACTGCTCCTACTACTACTACTACTACCACCACCACCACCACCACCTTTATTACCACTACAACAACTACTACTGAGGCTACAACTACTACTGAGATTACTACTACTACTATGACTAGTACTCCTACTACTACTACTACTACTGCTATTGCTACTGCTACTACTTCTATTATTACAACTACTAGAACGAATATGGCTGCCACTACTGCTACTGCTTCAACTATTACTTCTGCCACGGCTACTACTGCTTCGATGGCTTTTGCTACTACAACTACAATTACCACGACTACTGCTATTGCTACAATGACTTCCACTACTACTGCTACTACTACTGCTACTGCTACTATTGCTATACAACAAGAACTATTATTATTACTTTTACTCCAACTACGATAACAACTACTACTACTGGTACAATTCATTCTGCTACTATAAATACTACTACTACTATTGCTACTACTACTACTACTAGTGCTACTAATACTGCTACTACTACTGCTACTACTACTACAACTACAACTCCTACTACTACAACTACTACCTCTACTACTACTAAAACTTTAGCTAAAACAATGACTGCTACTACTTCAGCTACTGCTGCTACTACTACTACTACTACTACAGTGACTAGTGGTACTACTACAACACGACTACTTCTGCTCCTGTTACTACTACTACTAGTGCTACTAAAACTATAGTTGCTGCGACTGCTACAACTACTACTCATGCTCTTACAACTACTAGTACTACCATTGCTCATGCAACTACTACTACTAGTACTACTACACCAATGACTACTACTACTATTACGAGTATTACTACTACTACTACTGCGACGACAATAATAACTTCTTCTACTACTACTACTATAAGTATCACTACTGCTACTACTATGAGTATTACTACTGCTACTACTACAACTGCTACAACAATTACTACTACTACTTTTACCACTATTACTACGACTACAACAATAACAACAACAACTACTACTACTAGTACTACTATGACTACTACTATGACTACTACTATTACTACTACTACAACTGCTACTATTACTACTACTGCTACTAATACCACTACTATTGCTACTGCTGCTGCTACTACTACTACTACTACTATCACTACTACTATGACAAATACTGCTGCTACTAATACTACAACTATTACTACTACTATTACTACTACTCCTACAACTACTATTATTACTAATACCACTATTATTGCTACTACTAAAGCTACTACTACCACTACTACTCCTATTGCAACTACTACTACTATTACTATGACTACTATTACAGCTACTACTTCTACTGCTTTTACTGCTACTTCTTCTATTACTCCTATTACTACAACTACTACCACAACTACTACCGTTGCTGCTACTACTACTACTAGTGCAACTTTGGTTACTACTGCTACTACCACTACTTCTGCTGCTACCCCTACTACTACTCCTACTATGACTACTACAATGTCTACTACTACTACGACTACTATCACTACTGTTGCTTCTACTGCTACTACTAACATTACTTCTATTACTACTACTACTACTACTACTCCTGCTGCTGTTGCTACAACAATAACCACTACTACTTCTACAACTACTACTGCTATTACTACTCCCACTACTACTATTACTACTACACTACTACTACTACTAGAACAACTGCTGCTGCTACTACTGCTACTGCTACCTCTACTACTACTACTACTACTACTACTACTAGTACTACTACAGCAACTACTATTACTACATCTACTACTACTACTACTACTATTGGTACTACTACTACGTCTATTACTTCTACTACTTGCGCTATTGCTACTACTTGTACCACTATGACTACTGCTTCTACCACTAGTACTAGTGTGACTATTGCAACTACTACTATTATTACTACTACTGCTACTACTCCTGCTACTCCTGCTATTGCTATTACAACTACTGTTGATGCTGCTACTACAGCTACTACTGCTACTATCACTACTACTACTACTACTACTATTGGTACTGTTGCTATTTTTGCTTCGGCTACTACTATTACCGCTACTACTGCTACTCTTGCTACTGCAACTACTCCTACTATTGCTACTAATGCTGCTATAGCTACTACTGCTACTGCTGTGACTACTACTACTACTACTACTACTATCGCTTCTATTACATCTTGTACTACTACTACTACTAATGCGACTATTCCAGCTGCTACTCCTGCTTCTACTACTACTACTACTACAACTATTATTACTGCTGCTGCGGCTATAGCTACTACTAATAATACTTTTGCTACAACCCTCTACTAGTACTGTTGGTACTACTTTTGCTGCAACTACTTTTGCTACTACTATTTCTTTTGTTGCTACAACTACTACTACGACTTGTACTACTACTAATACTACTATTACTACTACTAGTACTATTACCACTACTGCTGCTGCTGCTACTTCTTCTACTACTACAAGTATTATTGCTACTATTGCTACTATTACTACTCCTACTTCGACTGCTAATGCTATTGTGGCAACTACTACTACTACTTCAGCTACTGATGCTACAACAACTACTTCTACTGCTACTAATACTACTTCTGCTACTACTTCTGCTGCTACTACTGCTACTACTACTATTACTCCTATTACTACTAATTCTATCACTACTACGGCTGATGCTACTACTACGGCTATTAATACTACTACCACAACTACTGCTGCAACTACAACTTTTGTTGTTGCTGCTGCTACAACAATTACGACTACTGCTATTACTGCTACAGCCAAAACTACCACTACTTGTACTACTTCTACTATTACTACTACTATTCCCGCTACTCCTAGTACTACTACTATTGTTACTACTACTACCACAACTACTCCTACTCCTCCTTTTACTTCTACTAGTATTCTACTACTGCTACTACTGCTACCACTACTATTACTAGTACAACTACTTTTGCTACTACTACTGCTGCTACAACTACTGCTACTACTACAACTTCAACTCCTCCTGTTACAATTACCACAACTACTGCTACTACTAATACTACTATTGCGACCACTACTTCTGTTGCTACTACTATTTCTACTAATATTAATGCGACTTCAGCTACTACTTCTATTGCTACACCTAGCACTACTCCTATGACCACTAGTAGTATTCCAACAATAATAGCCACGACTACTACGCTAGTACTTCTGCTACTCCTACACCTACTCCTACAACTATAATCACTATTACTGCTGCTACTGCTACTACTGCTACTACTACTACTACTTCTACTACTATTATTACTGCTACTATTGCAACTACTTCTACTGCTACTGCTACTACTATTCCTATTACTACTACTACTACTACTACTACTACTACTGCTAGTGTTGTTACTACTATTACCACTACTATTACTATTGCTACTATAACAAGTACTACAACTACTATTACAAGTAATACTACTGCTACTACTACTACTACTAATAAAATTAATGCAAATACTGCTACTTCTGTTCTTACTCCTACTACTACTGCTGCTGCTGCTACTTCTATAACAACAACAACTATTACTACTACTATTACTCCTCCTACTAATGCAACCGCAACTAATGCTACTCCAACTACTGCTACTACTATGACTACTACGACTACTACTACTACTATAACTACTACTACTACTAATACTACTACTACTATTGCTACTGCTACTACTACTACTGCTACTACTACTAGTACTACTACTCCTACAACTATCTCTACTACTACAACTACTGCTACAACTGCTACTATTACTACTACTTCTGCAACTACTTCTGCTACTGCCGCCACTACAACTTCTACTATTACTACAAATACTATTCCTGCAACCACTATGACTACTACAATTACTACCAGTACTGCTACAATTACTACTGCTACTATTACCACTCCAAGAACAACAACAACTACTACTACAACTATTACAACAACAACAACAACTACTACTACTACAACTATTACAACAACAACTACTACTACAACAACTACTACTACTACAACAACAATAACAACTACTCCACCTACTACTACTGCAACTCCAGCTACTGTTGCTGATGGTATTACTACTAGTACTACTAGTACTAGTACTACTACTACTAGTACTACTATTACTAGTAGTACTACTCCAACTACTAGCCTACTACTAATACTGCTACAACTAATACTACTACTTCAACTAATACTAATACTATAGTAACTGCTGCTTCTACTCCAACTACTACTAGTACTACTACTACTACTACTATGGCTACTACTCCTACTACTACGTCTTCTACTATAGCTACTACTACTATTACTACTAACACAACTACTACTATAATTGCTACTACTTATGCAATAACAACAACAACAAGTGCTACTACTACTGTTACTAGTATTTCTACTACTGTTATTGCTGCTACTACAACTGCTACTACTGCTACTACTGCTGCTACTACTACTATCACCGCCACCACTACAAGTATAACTACTATTGCTACTACTACAACTACTATTGCTACTACTACTAAAATGACTACTGCTACTACTACTACTACTACTACTAACTCTTCTACTGCAGCTTCTACTACTACTCCTACTACTACATCTAAAATGACTACTACCACAACTACAATAATAACAATAACTACTACTACTGCTACTATTATTACTGCTATTGCTCTCGCTATGACTACAACAACAACAACTACTGCTGCTTCTGCTACTAGTACTACTACAGCTACTACGACTACTACTACTACTACTACTACAGCAACCGCTGTAACACTACCACTACCACTGATACTACTACTACTACTAGTACTACTATTGCTACTACTGCTGATGCTGCTCCCACTATTGCCACCACTACTACTACTACTACTACTACTATTGCTACTACTAGTAGTACTACTACTCCTAATACTACTATTACTAGTTCTGCTACTACTACTACTACTACTACTATTATTACTACTACTACCACTACTGCTAATACGACAATCACTACAACAACTACTTTTGCTACTACTACTACAACTTCCACTCCTTCTATTGCTATTACCATAACTACTACTACTAATACTAGTACTGCAATTGTGACTTCTGCTACCGTGACTTCTGCTACTGTGTCTATTGCTTCTCCTACTACTACTACTCCTACAAAAACTACTACTACTGTTGCTCCTACTAGTACAAAAACTACTATTGCTACTGCTACTACTACTACGATAACTACTATTGCTACTACTATTACTACTAGTACTACCAATTTTACTACTACACCTACTACTTCTACTACTACTGCAACTACTACTGTGACAACAAGAACTACAACTACAACTACTACTACTACTAAAACAACTACTATTACTACTATTATTAGTAGTGCTGCTACTACTACCGCTGTTAGTACTACTACTACTACTACTACAACAACAACAACAACAAAAAATAATAATTACTACAACTATTACTAATACAATTGCTACTACTTGTGCTGCTGGTACTATTGCAACTGCTACTAATATTAGTACTAATACGACTACTATTACTACAACTATTACTACTATTACTGGTACTATTACTCCTGCTACTAGTGCAACTAATACTGCTGCTTCTACTACCACTTCAATTAATATTAGTACAGCAGCTGCAGCTACTGCAACTCCTACAACTACTAGAACTACTATTGCTACTACTACTACACCTACTATTGCTGCTACTACTACTACAATTACTATTGCTACTACTGTGAAAATGACTACTACTACTACTACTATTGCTACTACTACTGCTACTACTACTACTAATTCTTCTACTACAGCTACTACTGCTACTACTATCTAATACATCTACTACTCCTGCTACTACTACGACAATGACTACTACTACAACAACAGCAACAATTACTACTACTGCTGCTAGTAGTACTACCGCTATTGCTTCTGCTACTACTACAATCACTACTACTACTACAACTACTACTTATACTACTAATATTACCACCACCACCACTACTACTATTATTGCTACTATTACTACTACTACTACTGCTGCTACTGCAACTACTGTAATACTACTACTACAACAACTATAACGAGTACTACGATTACTCCAAAAAGTACTACTATTACAACTAATACAACTACTTCTATTACTACATATATGACTACTATTACTACAACAACTACTACATATATTACGACTACTAGTGCTACAACTACCCCTACGACTACAACTACTACTATTGCTACTAGTACTAGTACTACTACAATACTACTGCAATAACTACTATAGCTACTACTACTGCTACTACTATTGTTGCTTCTACTCTTAGTACTACTACTCCAATTACTACTACTACTATTACTATCACAACTAATTTTATTACTACTACTGCTACTACTATTATTGCTGCTGCTACAACTATAACTACAACTCCTAGTACCATTACCACAACTATTACTACTACTACTACTACTACCCCTGCTACTACCTCTACTCCTATTGCAACTACTTCTGCAACTGCTACTACTACAACTACTACTACTTCTACTATTGTTACTGCTACTATTGCTACTACTTCTATTGCTACTCCTACAACTACTAATATAGCTCCTACAACAACAACAACTACTACTACTCTTACTACCTCTCCTCCTACTACATTTACTCCTACTACTATAATTACTACTACTACTACTACTACTACTACTACAACCACTATTATATTACTAAAAGTATGACTGCCACTACTACTCCTCCTTCTATTACAGCTACTACTACTACTACTATGAATACTACTACTACTACTACTATTACAAATACTACTCCTACTGCTACTAGTACAAGTCCTATCACCACTACTAGTACTACCACTATGATTAATACTATTACCACTACTACTACAAATACTGTTGCTGCTAATTTTACTACTATTGCTGCTATTGGTGCTACTACTACTACTACTACTACTCCAACTACTCCAGCTACTATTGCTGCTACCACTCCTACTGCAACTCCTACTACTTGTACCACTCCTACTACTACTACCCCTATTCCAACTACTCCTACTGCTACTACAACTATAATAACTATTACTACAACTACTACTACTACAACAACAACAACTACTTTATTACTAGAATAATTGTTGCTGCTACTACTACTTCTACTATTAGAATAATTACAACAACTACTACTACTTCTACTACTCCTGGCAATACAATAACTAATACTAACACTACTACTACCACTGCTACTACTGCTACTTCTACTCCTACAACTACACCAACTCCCACTACTAGTCCTACTACTAGTCCTACTCCTACGCCTACTGCTATTACTACTACTCCTACTACTACTACTAACACTACTAGTGCTACTACTACGACTACCCCTAACACTCTTGCTGCTACTATTCCTGCTGCTGTTGCTGCTGCTATTACAACTACTTCTTTACCTTTTACAATAAGTACTACTGCTGCTACTCTTACTATAACTACTACTACGCCTACTCTTACTACTATTACAGCTGCTGCTGCTAGTACTACTACCACTACTACTACTTCTGCAATTGCTAGTACTACTACTACCACTAATATTTCTACTACTGCTACTACTATTACTACTATTACTACAGCAACTACTTTTCCCACTCTTACTCCCACTACTTCTACTACTACTACTCCTGCTACTACTATTATTACTACTTCTAAAACTACTACTATTCTGAGTCCTACTCCAACTCCTACTGCTACTACAACAACTACTACAACTGCTATGACTACACCTAATACTACTACTACTAATACTAATACTAATACTACTACTAATACTACTATTGCAACTATAATTACACCAAATACTACTCTTACTACTACTATTGCTGCCAGAACAACAACTACTACTACTACAACAATAGCAACAACTACCACAATTACTACTGCTACTGTTACTGTTATTACTATGAGTACTACTGCTCTCATTTCTGCCACTACTATCGCCACTACTACTACTACTACTTCCATAACTACTACTACTAGTAGTTGTTGTAGCAGTACCAGTGTTGTACTAACAGAAATAGTACTAGCAGTAGAAGTAGTAGTAGTACTCATCGTAGCAAAAGTAGAAGTAGTAGTAGTAGTCGTAAAAGTTGTTGTAGTAGTAGTAGTCATAGAAGTCATAATTTTAGTAGTAGAAGTAGTATTAGCAGTAGCAATAGTAGAATTCATAGCAGTACTAGAAGTAGTAGTCATAGTAGTATTAGTAGTAATAGTAGTTGTAGTAGTAGCAGTACTAGTGACAATAATAGTAGTAGTGGTAGTAGTAGTTGCAATAGTAATAGTAGAAGTAGTAGTAGGAGTAACAGCAGTAGTGGTTGTAGCAGTAGAAATAGAAATAGCAGTAGTAGTACGAGTAGTGGTAGTAGCATGTAGTAGTAATAGGACTAGTCATTGTAATAGTAATTGTAGTGGTAGTAGTAGTATCAATAGAAGCAGGAGTAGTAGTAATAGTGGTGGTGGTGGTGGTGGTGGTGGTGGTGGAAGTGGTAGGAGTAGTATCAGTAGCAATAGTAGTAATTGTGGTAGGAGTATTAGCAGCACTTGTAGTGGCAGTAATAGTAGTAGTAGTAGTAGTAATAGTAGAAGTAGTAGAAGTAGTAGTCGAATTAGTAGTAATAGTAGTAGTAGTAGTAGTAATAGTTATAGTACTAGTAGTACTACTAATAGTAGTAGCAACTGTACTAGCAGCAGCAGCAGCAGCAGCAGCAATAGTAATAATACTAGTAGCAGTAGTAATAGTAGTAATAGTTATAGTAGTAGTAGTAGTAGTAGAAGTAGTAGTTGTAGTTGAAGTTGTTGTAGCAGTAATAGTAGTAGTAGTAGTAGGAGTGGCAGCAGTAGCAGTAGTAGTAGTTATTATAGGTGCAATAGTAGTTATTATTATTATAGTAGTAGTCAGAGGAGTAGTAGTAGTAGAAGTTGTAGTAGAAGTAGTAGTAGCAGAAGTAGTAACACAAGTAGCGATAGTAGTAGTGGCAGTAGCAGTAATTATGATAGTAGAAACAATTATAGTAGTAGTAGTAAAAGTAGCAGAAGCAGTAACAGAAGTAGTAGTACTAGCACTAGTACTAGTGCTAATAGTAGTACTAGTAGCATTAGTACTAGTAGTAGTAGAAATAGCAGTATTAGTATTAGTAGTAGTGGCAGAAGTTGCATTAGTACAAGCAGTAGTAGTAGTAGAAGAAGTAGCAACAGTAGTAGTAGAAGTAGTAGTGGTAGTAGTAGTAGTAGTTGTTGTAGTAGCAGTAGTAGTAGTAGCAGTAGTGCTAGTACTATTAGTAGTAGTAGTAGTAGACATAGTTGTAGTAAGTGCGTTAGTAGTAGTAGTGGTAGTAGTAGTAATAGTAGTAGTAGAAGTGGAAGGCATTATAATAGTAGAAGTAGTAGTGGGAGTTGCAGTTGTAGTAGTAGTAGGTGTAGTAGTAGTAGCACTAGTAGTAGGAGTAGTAGTATTAGTAGGAGTTAGTAGCAACAATAGTAACAATAGTAGTTGTAGTAGGAGTAGTAGAAGTAGTAGCAACAGGTGCAGCAATAGTAATACAATAGTAGTAGTGTGAGTAGTAGTAGAAGTTGTAGTCGCAGGAGTAGTATTTGTAGTAGCAGCAGTAGTAGTAGTGATAGTAGTAGTAGTAGTAGCAGCATTGGTATATAAGTAGTAGCAGCAGTAGTAGCAATAGTAGTAGTAGTGGTAGTTGTAGTAGCAAAAGCAGCAGCAGCAGCAGCAGTAGTACTAGAAGAAGTAGTAGTAGGAGTAGTTGTAGCTGTAGTAGTAGGAGTAGTAGCAGCAGCAGCGGTAGTCGTAGTAGTAGCATTAGCATCATTAGTAGCAATAGCAGTAGTAGTGTCCACAGTAGTAGTAGTAGTAGTACTGGTTGTTGTAGTAGTAGTAGGAGTAGTAGTTGAAGCAGTAGGAGTAGTTGTTGTAGAAGTAGGAGCAGTAGAAGGGGCAAAAGTAGTAGTAGTAGTAGTTGTTGTTGTTGTGGAAGAAGTAGTAGTAGTAATAGTAGTAGTAGTAGCAGTAGTAGATGTAGTAGTCAAAGCAATAGGAGTTGTTGTAGTTGTTGGAGTCATAGTAGGTGTGGTAGTTGTAGTAGGTGTAGTAGTAGGGATAGTAGTAGCAGTAGAATTAGTAGTAATTGTCTTCATGGCAGTAGTAGTAGAAGTTGTAGTTGTGGTATTAGTAGTAGTAGTAGTTGTTGTATTAGTAGTTGTAGTAATAGTAGTAGCAGTAGTAATTGTAGTTGTGGTGACAGTAATAGTAGTAATAGTTGTAGTAGTAGTACAAGTAGTAGTAATAGTACTATTAGTAGTTGTACTAATTATTGTAGTAGTAGTTGTTGTAATTATAGTGCTAGCAGCTATAGTAGTATTAATAGTAGTAGTAGCAGTAGTACGAGTAGTACGAGTAGTGGCATAAGTTGTAGTGGTAGTAGTTGTAGTTGTTGTTGCTAATGTTGTGCTAGTAGAAGTAATTGCGCTAGTATTAATAGAAGTAGTAGTCGTAGTGGTAGATTTAGTAGTAGCAGCAGAAGTAGTCGTAAGAGTAGTAATGATAGTAGTAGTTGGGAGAGTAGTAGTAGGAGGAGAAGTTGTGATAGTAATAGTAGTAGTAGCAGAAGTAGCAATAGTAATAGTAGTAATAGTAGTAGTAGTAGTAGTAGTAGTAGTAGCAGTAGTAGTAGCAACAACAACAACAACAGTAGCAGTAATAGTAGCAGTAGTAGTAGTAGTAATAGTAGTAATAGGAGAAGTAGTTGTAGTAGTAGTTGTTGTTGTTGTTGTTGAAGTAATAGTAGTAGTAGTCGTAGTTGTAATAGTAATTATAGTATAGTAGACATAGTTGTAGTGATAGTAGAAGTGGTGGTAGTAGTAGTAATTGTAGTAGTAGTTGTATTAGGTGTAGTAGTAGTAGCAATAGAGTAGTAGGAGTAGTAGGAGTAGTAGGAGTAGTAGTAGTATTAGAGGTAGTAGTTGTAGCAGTTGAAGCTGAAGTACTAGTAGTAGCAATGGTAGTTGTAGCAATAGTAGGCATCGTTGTAGTAGCAATAGTATTTGTAGTAGAAGTAGTATTAGTAGCAGTCACCGCGGTAGTTATAGTAGTAGTAGTAATAGTAGGAGGAGGAGGAAGAGTAGTAGTAGTAGTACTAGTAGTTGTGGTGGTAGTATAGTTGTAGGCGTGGTAGTATTAGTAGTCGTTGTAGTAGTAGTAGTAGTAGTAGTACTATTAGTACTAGTAGTAGTCATAGTAGTAATAGTAGCTGTAGTAGTAGTAGTACTCATTGTTGCTATTGTTGTTGCTGATGTTGCGGTAGTTGAAGTAGTAGTACTAGTATTAGTAGTAGTAGTAGTAGTAGTACTAGTAACAGTAGTACTAGTAGCAGCAGCAGCAGCAGCAGCAGTAGTAGTAGCAGTAGTAGTAGTAGTAGTAGGAGAAGTTGAAATAGTAGTTGTAGTACTAGTAGTAGTAATTGTAGTAGTAGGAGTAGTAGCTGTAATAGCGATGGCAACAACAGTAGTGGTAGCAGCAGTAGGAGGAGGAGTAGTAGTAGTAGTAGTAGTAGTAGTAGGAGTAGTAGTAGAAGTTGTAGTAGGAGTAGTAGTGGTAGTAATCGTAGTAGTAGTTATAGTATGAGTAGTAGTAGTAGTAGAAATATTTGTAGTCGTAGTAGGAGTAGTAGAAGTAGTAGTAGGAGTAGTAGTAGTAGCCTTATTAGTAGTTGTAGTGGGAGAATTTGTATTAATTGAGGTAGTAGTAATAATAGCCGTGGTTGTAGGAGCATTAGTAGTATCAATAGGAGTAGTAGTAGTAGTCGTAGGAGTCATGGTAGTATTTGAAGTATTATTAGTAGTAGTAGGAGTAGGAGTAGTAGTCGTAGGAGCAGTAGTAGTTGTAGTGGCAACAGTAGTAGTAGTTGTTGAAGTAGTTTGAGAAGTTGTTGTTGTGGAAGTAGCTATAGCTGTTGTTGTATTTTCTAACGTGGCAGCTATAGTAGTAGTTGTAGTAGTCATAGTAGTTGTTGTAGTTGTAATAGTAGTAATAGTAGTAGTAGAAGTAGTAGCTGTGTTATTGTTATTATTATTTTTATTTTTATGAATAGTTGTAGTTATGGTAGTACTAGTTGTAGGAGTAGCAATTGTAGCAGGATTAGTAGTTGTTGTAGTAGTAGTAGTAGTATTAGCAGTAGCAATAGCAATATTAGCAGTAGATGTTGTTGTAGTAGCGCTAGTAGAAATAGTAGTAGTAGTAGAAGTAGTAGTAGATGTACTTGTAGTAGTGGTAGTACTAGTAACAGTAATAGCAGTACGAGTACTAGTAGTAGTTATAGGAGTAGTAGTAGGAGTAGTAATAGGAGTACGAGAAGTAGTAGGAATAGTATTAGTAATAGCAGTAGTATTAATAGTAGTAGTAGTAGTTGTAGCAGTAGTAGTGGTAGTTGGAGTAGTTGTAGGAGCTATAGCAAAAATAGTAGTAGTGGCAATAGTAATAGTAGTAGTAGTAGTAGTAATTGTAATAGTAGTAGCAGTAGTTGTGGTAGTAGTACTAGTAGAAATGGTAGAACTAGCAGTAGTAGTAGTAGTCATAGTAGTAGTTATTGTTGTTGTAGTTGTAGTTGTTATTGTTGTTGTTGTTGCAAAAGTAGTAGTAGTATTGGTAGCAGTAATTGTAGTAGTAGTAGGTTTAGGTGTAGTTGTAGTGTGTTATTAGTAGTAGTTGTAGTTGTAGAAGTAGTAATAGTAGTTATATGGGTAGTAGTAGGAGTAGTAATAGGAGTACGTGAAATAGTAGGAATAGTATTAGTAATAGTAGTAGTAGTAATAGTAGGAGTAGTAGTAGTAATAATAGTAGTAGTAGTTGTTGTAGCAATAGTAGTGGTAGTTAGAGTAGTTGTAGGAGATGTAGCAAAAGTAGTAATAGTGGCAATAGTAATAGCAGTAGTAGTAGTGATTGTAGATGTAGTAGTTGTAGTAGTTGTAGTAGCAGTAGTTGTGGCAGTACTACTAATAGAAGTGGTAGAAGTAGCAGTAGTAGTAGTTGTCGTTGTAAATGTTGTTGTTGCAAAAGTAGTAGTAGTATTGGTAGCAGTAATTGCAGTAGTAGTAGGTTTAGGTGTAGTTGTAGTGTATTATTATTAGTAGTAGTAGTAGTAGAAGTAGTACTAGTAGTTGTCGTAGTGGCAGTTATAACAGTGGTACTAGTTATAATAGTCATAATAGTTGTACAAGAAATAGTAGTAGTAGTTGTAGCAATAGTAGCAGCAACTGTAGCAAGAGTAGTAGTAGCAGCAATAATAGCAATAGTAGTAGTAGAAGTTATAGTTGTAGTAGTAGTAGTCCTAGTCGTAGGAGTAGTAATCGCAGTAGTAGTAGTTGTAGTAGCAGTAGAAGATATAGTAGTAGTAGTTGTGAAAGTAGTACTATTAGCAAAAGTTGTAGTAGGAATTGTAGTCGTAGTTGCAGTAGTAGTAGTTGTAGTAGAAGTAGTAGCAATAACAATAGTAGTCATAGTAGTAGTCGTAGTAGTAGTAGTAGTAGCAGTAGTAGCAGTAGCAGTAGTAGGAGTAGTAGTAGGAGTAGTAGTAGGAGTAGTAGTAGTAGTAGTAGTAGTAGTTGTTGTTGTTGTTGTTGTTGTTGTTGTTATTGTTGTTGTTGTAGCAATAGTAGTAGTAGTAGCAGTAGCTGCAGCAGCAGCAATAGTAGTAGAAGCAGTAGTAGTAGTAGTAGTAGTAGTAGTAGTAGTAGTAGTAGTAGTAGTAGTAGTAGTAGTAGTAGTAGTAGTAGTAGTGGTAGTTGTAATTATAGTAGTAGTAGTAGATGGAGTAGTAGTAGTAGTAGTAGTCATAGTCGTATTAGCAGTAGCAGTAGTTGTTGTTCAGCTATAGTTGTAGTAGTACTAGTAGCGGTAATAGTAGTAGTAGAAGTTGTAGTAGTAATATAGTAGTAGCAGTAGTAGTGGTTGTAGTAGTAATAGTAGTAGTAGTACTAGTAGGAGTAGGAGTAGTGGTAGCAATAGTTGCGGTCGTAGTTGTAGTAATAGTTGTAGTAGTAGTAATAGTAGTAGTAGAAGTAGTAGTTGTATTATTGTTATTATTATTATTATTATTATTATTATGAATAGTTGTAGTTGTGGTAGTACTAGTTGAAGGAGTAGCAATTGTAGCAAGATTAGTAGTTGTAGTAGTAGTAGTAGTCATATTAGCAGTTGATGTTGTTGTAGTAGCGCTAGTAGCAATAGTAGTAGTAGTAGAAGTTGTAGTAGATGTACTAGTAATAGTAGTAGTAGTAGTACTAGTAACAGTAATAGTAGTACAAGTACTAGTAGTAGTTGTAGGAGTAGTAGTAGGAGTAGTAATAAGAGTACGAGAAGCAGTAGGAATAGTATTAGTAATAGTAGTAGTAGTAATAGTAGGAGTTGTAGTAATAATAGTAGTAGTAGTAGTAGTTGGAGCAGTAGTAGTGGTAGTTGGAGTAGTTGTAGGAGCTGTAGCAAAAGTAGTAGTAGTGTTAATAGTAATAGTAGTAGCAGTAGTAGTAATTGTAGTAGTAGGAGCAGTAGTAGTGGTAGTAGTAGTAGTTGTGGAAGTAGTACTAGTAGAAGTGGTAGAAGTAGCCGTAGAAGTCATAGTTGTCGTAGAAGTAGTAGTAGTTGTTGTAGTTGTAGTAGTTGTTGTTATTGTTGCAAAAGTAGTAGTAGTATTGGTAGCAGTAATTGTAGTAGTCATAGGTTTAGGTGTAGTTGTAGTGTATTATTAGTAGTAGTTGTTGTTGTAGAAGTAGTCCTAGTAGTTGTCGTAGTGGCAGTTATAATAGTGGTAGTAGTTGTAATAATCATAGTAGTTGTACTAGAAATAGTAGTAGTAGTTGTAGCAGTAGTAGCAGCAACAGTAGCAAGAGTAGTAGTAGTTGAAGCTATAGTATCTACAACAACAGCAATAGTAGTAGTAGAAGTTCTAGTTATAGTAGTATTAGTAGTTCTAGTCGTAGTAGTAGAAGGAGGAGGAGGAGGGGGAGTAGTAGTAGAATATATAGTAATAGCAGTTGTCGTAGTATTACTATTAGCAAAAGTTTTAGTAGGAATTATAGTCGTAGTTGAAGTAGTAGTAGTTGTAGTAGAAGTAATAGCAGTAGCAATAGTAGTGATAGTAGTAGTTGTAGTAGTAGTAGCAACAGTAGCAATAGTAGTAGTAGTAGTGGTAGAAGAAGAAGAAGAAGTAGTAGTTGTAGTTGTTATTCTTGTTGTTGTAGCAATAGTAGTAGTAGTCGTAGTTGTTGTTGTTGTAGTAGAAGCAGTAGTAGAAGCAGTAGAAGTAGTAGTAGCAATAGCAAGAGTAACAGTAGTAGTAGTAGTAGTAGTAGTAGTAGTAGTAATAACAATAGTATTAGTAGTTGTAGTTGTAGGAGTAGTAGTACTAGCTATATTCGTAGTCGTAGTAGGAGAATTTGTATGAATTGTAGAAGTAGTAGGAATAGTCGTAGTAGTTGGAGTAGTAGTAATAGCATTAGGAGTAGTAGTAGCAGCCGTAGGAGTAATAGTAGTATTAGTGGAAGTAATGGTAGTAGTACGAGTAGCAATAGTTGCAGTAGGAGTAGTAGTGGCGGTTGTTGCAGGAGTAGTAATATTTGCAGTAGTAATAGTAGTAGTTGTGGGAGTAGTAGTAATTCAAGTAGCAGTTGTTGTAGTAGTAGTGTAGTAGTAGTAGCAGTTGTATTCTTATTAGTAGTAGTAGAAGGACTAGTGCTAGTCGTAGTAGTAGTAGTAGAAGTGACAGCAGCAGTAGCAGCAGTAGGAGAAGTAGTAGCAGTAGTAGTAGTAAAAATAGTAGTAGTTGAAGCAGTAGTAGTCGTAGTAGCAGGAGAAATAGTAGCAGCACAAGGGATAGTAGAAGTAGTAGTAATAGCAGCAGTAGTAGTAGTCTGAGAAGTAGTAGTAGTAGTCGTAGTCGTATTAACAGTACCAGTAGTATTTGTTCAGCAGTAGTTGTAGTAGTACTAGTAGTGGTAGTAGTAGTAGTAGAAGTTGTAGTAGTAATAGTTGTAGTAGTAGTAGTAGTAGTAGTGGTACTAGTAGTAATAGTAGTAATAGTAGGAGGAGTAGTAGTAATAGGTGCAGGAGTAGTGGCAAAAGTAGTGGTAGCAATAGTTGCAGTCATAGTTGTAGTAATAGTTGTAGTAATAGTAGTAATATTAGTAGTATCTATAGTGGTAGTAGTTGCAGTAGTAATAGTTATCATAGTAGTTGTAGGAGTAGAAGTTGGACTAGCTGTAGAAGTAGTGGTAGTATCAGTAGTAATGGTAGTACCAGCGGTAGCAACAACAAGAGTAGTAGTAGTAGTAATTGTAGTAGTAGTAGGAGTAGTAGTAGAAATAGTTCTAGTAATAGCAGTCTCGTAGCAGTAGTTGTAAAAGTTTTAGTAGTAGTTGTATTCGTAGTAGGAGTAGCAATAATAGTAGTAGTAGTAGTAGTAGTATTAGTAGCAGTAGTTGCAGTAGTTGGAATAGTATTAGTAGTAGTAGTAGTTGTTGTTGTTGTTGTTGTGGTGGTAGTGGTAGTAGTAGTAGTAGTAGTAGTTGTTGTTGTTTTTGTAATAGTAGTAGTAGTAGTAGTAGTAGTACTACAAGTAGCAGCAGTAGTAGTATAAGTAGTAGTAGTAGAAATTATAGTATTTGTTTTAGAAGTAATCGTAGTAGTAGTTGTTGTAGTAGTAGCAGTAGTTGTAGCAGTACTACTAGTTGTAAAGCAGAAGTAGTAGTTGCCATAGTAGTAGTGGGTTCAATAATGGTACTAGTAGTTGTCATAGCAGCAGTCGTAGCAGTAGTAGCTATTGTAATAGTCATAGTAGTAATAGTAGCAGGAGTAGTAGTAGTAGTTGTTGTTGTAGTAATAGTAGCGAAAGTAGTAGTAGTCAAAGTAGTAGTCGTAGCAACAATAGTAGTAGAAGTAGCAGTAGTAGTATTAATAGTCGTAGTAGAAGTAGTAGCAGTTGTTTTAGTAGTAGCAGCAGTATTAGCAGCAGTAGTTGTAGTAGTAGGAGTAGTAGTAGTAGTGGTAGTATATGTAGCAGTAGTTTCAATAGTAGTAGTAGTAGCAGTAGTAGTAGTAGCAGTAGTAGTGGTAGTAGATGTAGTAGAGTAGTAGCAGGAGTAGCAGTATTAGTTGTTGTAGTAGGAGAATTTGTGTTAATTATTGTAGTAGTAGTAATACTCATAGTTGTAGGAGTAGTTGTAGTAGCAGTTGGAGCAGTGGTAATAGTCTAGGAGTAGTAGTAGTATTAGTAGCAATATTAGTAGTAGTTGGAGTAGGAGTAATTGTTGTAGGAGCAGTAGTTGTGGTAGTAGGAGTAGTAGTTATTGTTGTTGTAGTAGTCATAGTTGTATTAGTAGTCATAGTAGTAGTTGTTATGGAAGTTGCAGCAGTAGTAGTAGTAGTATTTGTTGTTGTTGCAGCTGTAGTAGTAGTTGTAGTAGTCATAGTAGTAGTTGTAGTTATAGTAGTAGTTGTTGTTGTAGAAGCAGTAGTTGTATTATTGTAATTCTTATTATTATTATTAGTAGTAGTAGTAGCAGTCAGAATACTAGCAGTATTAGTAGTGCTACTAGTAGTAGTAGTAGTAGGAGTAGTAATAGGACTACCAGAAGTAATAGTAAAAGTTGTAGAAATAGTAGTACTAGTAATCATAGCAGTAGTAGTAGTTGGAGCTATAGTAGTAGTACTAGGAGTAGTAATAGGAGCAGCAGTAAAAGTAGTAGTAGTAGTAGTAGTAGTAGTAGTACTAATAGCAGTAGTAGTAGCAGTAGTAGTGGTAGTAGTACTAGCGAAAGTGGTAGAAGTAGTCGTAGTAGCAGCAACAGTAGTAGTATTATTAGGAGTAGTAGTAGTAGTGGTATTAGTAATTGTAGTATTTGTAGTAGTAATAGTAGTTGTTGTAGTAGTAGAATTAGTACTAGAAGTAGTAGTTGTAGTAGTAGTGTAGTAGTAGTAGCGGTCATAGTAGTAGTTGAGGTTAGTAGTAGTTGTAGTAGCAGCAGTCGTAGTAGTAGTTGAGGTAGTAGTTGTTGTAGTAGTAGCAGTGGTAGTAGAAATACTAGTCATAGTAGTAGTAGTGGTAGTAGTAGTCGTTGTAGTGGCAGTAGTAGTTGTTGTAGTAGTCATAATAGTAGTAGTAGGAGGAGGAGTAGTACTAGTAGAAGTAGTTGTTGCAGGAGTAGTAGTAGCAGCAGTTGTGGTAACAGTATTTGTAATAGTAGTAGTAGTACTTGTAGTAGTATTTGTAATAGTAGTAGTAGTTGTAGTAGTAGTATTATTAGCAGCAGCTGCAGCAGCAGCAATAGTGGTAGTTGTTGTCGTAGGAGTTCATTTAGGAATAGTAGTAGGTGTAGTAGTAGTTAGAGTAGGGGTCGTAGTAGTTGCAGCAGGAGTGGTAGTAGCACTAGGAGTTGGTGTTGGACTAGTTGTGGTTGTAGTAGCTAGTAGTAGTAGAGTAATAGTAATAGTAGCAGTAGTAGTTGTTGTAGTAGTAGTAGCAGTAGTAGTAGAAGTGTTAGCTGTAGTAGCAACAGCAGTAGTGGCTATAGCAGTAGTTGTTGTTGTTGTTGTAGTAGTAGTAGTTCTAGTAGTCGCAGTAGTAGTAGGGGCATGAGTTGGAGTAGTTGCAGTAGTAGTGGTATAAGTTGTAGTAGTAGTGTAGTAGTAATAGTAGTTAGTAGTGGTAGTAGTAGTAGTCATAGTAGTATTAGTAGTAGCTGCAGCAGTAGCAGTAGTAGTCGTAGTAGTAGTAATAGTAGGGGTTGGAGTATGAGTAGTTGTTGTGGTAGTAAGAGTGGCATTAGTAGTAGTTGTAGTTGTTGTTGTTGTTGTAGTAGCAGTAGCATTAGTAGCAATAGTAGTTATTGTAACAGCAGTAGTCGTAGCAATACTAGAAATGGTAGTAATAGTAGTAGTAGTAGCATTAGTAGCAGTTGTAGTTGCACTAGTAGTGGTAGAAGTAGTAGAAGAAGCAGTAGTTGTTGAAGTAGTAAGAGTAGTAGAAGTAGGATTAGTAGGAGGCGATGGTATAGTAGTAGTAGTTGTTGTTGTAGTAGTAGTAGGAGGAGGAGGAGAAGATGGAGGAGGAGGAGGAGGAGGAGATGTAGGAGTAGTAGTAATTATAGGAATAGGAGCAACAACAGCAGCAGCACCAGCAGCAGTAGCAGTAGCAGCAGCAATAGTAGTAGTAGTTATAATAGTTGTAATAATAGTAGTAGAAGTAGTGGTAGTGATAGTGGTAGTAGTACTAGTTGTGGTAGTAGAAATAGTAGTAGTAGTAGTAGTAGTCATAGTAGTAGCAACAATAGTAGTAGTAGTAGTAGTAGCAATAGTAGTACAAACAATAGTAGAATTAGTGGTAGTAGTAGCAGCAGTAGTAGTACTATTAGTAATAGTAGTAGTAGCGGTAGTAGTAGTAGTAGTAGTAGAAGTAGCTGTAGCAGTAGTTGTAGCAGAAGTAATAGTATCAGCTATAGCCGTAGCAGCAGTTGTGGTAGTAGTAGTAGGAATAGTGGTAGTGGCAATAACCGTAGTGGCAGTAGTAGAAGTAGTAATAGTAGTATTAGTCTTAGTAGCAGTAGTACCCGCAGTAGCTATAGTAGTAGCTATAGCCATGATAGTAGTAGTAGCAGTAGTAGTAGTAGTAGTAGTAGTAGTGGTGGTAATAGTAGTAGCAGTAGTAATAGTAATAGTAGTAGTAGTTGTTGTTGTTGTTGTAGTAGTAGTTGTAGCAGTTATAGTGGTTGGAGTAGTAGCGGTAGTAGTAGTAGTAGTAGTAGTATTGTTGTGTTGTTGTAGTAGTTGTAGGAGTAGTAGTAGTAGTACTAGCAGTAGCAATAGTCATAGCGATAGTAGTTGTAGGAGTAGCAATAGTAGTAGTACCAGCGGTAGCAATAGAAATAGCGATAGCAGTAGTAGGAGGAGTAGTAGCAGTAGTACCAGCGATAGAAATAGTAATAGTGATAGTAGTAGTAGAAGTAGTAGTTGTTGTTGTAATAGTAGGAGTTGTAGTAGTTGTAATAGTACTAGTTGTAGTGGAATTTGTCGCACTAGTAGTCGCAAAAGAAGTAGTAGTAGTCGTAGTAGTAGTAGTAATAGTAGTAGCAGTAGTTGTTGAAGTAGTAGTAGTCGTAAAAGTAGTAGTTGTAGTAGGAGTATTTGGAGTACTAGTAGAAGTAGTAATAGTAGGAGTTGTAGTAGTAGTAGTTGAAGCTGTAGTAAAAGTTGTAGTAGTAATAGAAGTAGTAGAAGTAGTACTAGTCATATTAGTAGTACAAGTAATGGTAGTAGTAGTTGTAGTAGTAGCAGCATAGTAGCAGTAGCAACAATAGTAGTAGTAGTTGTTATTATGGTTGTTGTTACAATAGTAGCAGTTGTCAATGCAGTAGTGTTAGTAGTAATAGTACTAGTAGCAGTAGTTGTAGTATTGCTAGTAGTAGTTATAGGAGTAGCAGCAACAACAACAACAGTTATAGTAGTAGCAGTAGTAGTAGTTATACTATTTGTAGTAGTTGTAGTCGCTGGAGTAGTAGTAGTAGTCGTCATAATAGTAATAGTACTAGTAGCCTTAGTAGTAGTAGTAGTAGTAGTAGTAGTAGTAGTTGTAGTAATAGTAGTAGTAGTAGTGCTAGTAGTAGTAGTCATAGCAGCAGTAGGAGTTGGAGTGGAAGTTGTATTAGTGGTAGTTGTAATAGTAGTAGAAGGAGTAATATTAGTAGTAGTAGTTGGAGTAGCCGTAGTGGCAGTAGTAGTGGTAGTGGTGGTAGTAGTAGTAGTTGGAGTAGTAGTAGTCATAATAGTTGTTGTAGTAGAAGTAGTAGTAGTAAAAAGTCGTAGTAGTAGTAGGAGAAGTATTTGTAGTAGTAGTATTAGCCGTAGGAGTAGTAGTAGTAGTAGTAGTAGTAGTAGTAGTAGTCGTAGTAGCAGCAGCAGCAGTAGTAGTAGTAGTGGCAGTAGTAGTAGTATTAGTAGTAATCTTAGTAGTAGGAGTTCCAGCAGCAGTAGTAGTAGTAAAAGTAATAGTAGTTGTAGTAGTAGTAGCAGCAACAGCAGAAGTGGTAGTAGTAGCGAATTGTAGTAGTAGTAGTAGTAGAAGTAATAGCAGCGGTCACAGCAGCAGCAATAGTTATAGTAGTAGTATTTGCAGTAGTAGTAGTAGTAGTAGGTGAATCTGTAGTAGTTGTAGTAGTAATAGGAGTGGTGGTAGTAGTTATAGTAGTAAAAGGTGTACTATTGGCAGTTGTTGTAGCAGTGGTAGTAGTTGGAGTAGTAGTAGTGGTAGTAGTAACAACTGTAATAGTAGTAGTTGTATTAGTTATAGTTGTAGTAGTAACAATATTAGTTATAGTAGTGGTAGCAGTAGTGGTAGTGGTAGTAGTAGTAGCAATATTAGTTGTACTAGTAGTACTAGTAGAAGCAGTAGCAGCAAGAGTTGCTTTAGTAGTAGAAGCAGCAGCAATAGCTATAGTAGCAGTAGTAGTAGTTGTAGTAGTAGTGGTAGATGTGGTAGTAGTAGTAGTAGTAGCAGTAGTAGTAGTGGTAGCACTTATAACAGTAGTGGTAGAAGTAGTAGCAGCAGCACTAGTCGTAGTTGCAAAAGCAATAGTGGTTGTTGTAGGAGAAGTAATAATATTGGTTGTAGTAGCAGTTGTAGCGGTAGGAGTAATAGTCGTAGTTATAGTAGTAGTAGTAGCAGGAGCAGTAGTAATTGAAGTGGTGGTAGTAGTAGTCAAAACGGTGGTGGAAGTAGTAGTAGTAGTAGTAGTAGCTGCGATAGTAGTAGTGGCAGCAGTAGTAGTAGTTGTAGCAGTAGAAGTAACAATTATAGTAGCAGTAGTACTAGTAGTAGTAGAAGTGGCAGCAGTTGTTGTTTCAATAGTAGTATTAGTTTGCGAAGTAGTAGTTCTTGCAGTATAGCAGCAGCAGCAATAGTAATAGTAGTAGTAGTAATAATAGTAGTAGTAGTAGCAGTAGTAGCAGATGCAATAGTAGTAATAGTGGTCATTGTCATAGTAATAGCAGTAGTTGTTGTAGTAGCAGTAGTTGTAGCTGAAGCAGTTGTTGTAGGAGAGGTAGTGGTAGTAGTTGGTGTTATTGTTGTAGGGAAAGTAGTAAAACTAGTAGTAGTTGTTGTAGTAATATTAGCAATAGTAAAAGTAGTAGTAGCAGTAGTAGTAGCAGTAGAAATTCTAGCACCAATGGCAGTTGTAGTAGTAGTAGTCATAGTAGCAACTATCTTAGTTGTCAACGTTATTGTAATAGTAGTAGCAAAGTAGCAGTAGTAGCAGTCATAGTAGTGGTACCATTGGTAGAAGTTGTAGTAGTGGCAGAGGTAGTAGTAGTAGCAATCGGAGCAGGAATAGTTGTAATAGTTGTAGTAATTGTATTAAAATTACAAGCAATAGTTGCAGAACTATTGTTGTAGTAGTTGTTGTTATTGTTATTATTGTTGTTATTGTGGCAGTGGCAGTAATAGTAGTCATAGTAGCAGTAGTAGTAGTTGGAGGAGAAGCAGCAATAGGAGAAGTACTAGTAGGAGTAATAGAAGTAGAAGTAATAGTAGTAGCGGTAGTAGCGATAGTAGTAGTAGTAGAGGTAGCAGTAGTAGCAATAGCAACCATAGTAGCAGCAGTAGTAGATGTTGCTGTAGCGGTAGTAGTAAGTGTAGTAGAAGTAGTAAGAGTAGTATTAGTAAGAAAAGTAGTAGCTGCAGTAGAAGAAGTTATGGTAGCAGTAATAGTAGTAATAGTAGTAGTAGTAGTAGCAGTAGTTGGAGCAGCAGCAGTAGTAGTAACCATAGCAGTTGTAGTCGCAGTAGTAGTAGCTATATTAGTAGTAGTACTAGTAGTAGTAGTACTATCAGAAGTAGCATGAGTGGCAGTAGTAGTAGTAGTAGTAGAAGTAGCTATAGGAACTATAGTAGTAATAGTAGTAATAGTAGTAATAGCAGTAGTAGGAGCAGTTGTAGTAGTCGCAATGGTAATAGTAGTAGTCATAGTAGTAGAAATGGTAGTTGTAGTAATAGTAGTAGAAGTAGTAGTAGTAGTAGTAGTAGTAGCAATAATAGTAGTAGTAACCATAATAGTAGGAGGAGGAGTAGTAGTAGTAGTACTAGTTGTAGTAATTGTAGCAATAGTAGTAGTAGTTGTTGTAGTTGTAATAATATGAGTATTACAAGTAGTAGTAGTAGTTGTTGTAGTAGTAGTAATAGCAGTTGTAGTAGGTGTAGTATTAGTGGTTGAAGTAGTAGTAATAGTAGTTGTAGTAGTAGTGATAGTAATAGTAGCGGTAGTAGCAGTAGTAGTAGCAATAGCAGTGGTAGTAGTAGTAGTATTAGTATTAGTATTAGTAGTAGTAATAATAATAATAATAATAATAATAATTGTAGTAGTAGTAGCAGTAGCAGTAGTAGTAGCAGTAGTAGCAGTAGCAGTAGCAGTAGTATTATTAGAAGCAATAGTAGTAGTAGTAGTAATAGTAGTAGTAGCAGTAGTAGGAGAAGTTGTAGTTGTAGTAGTAGTATTAGCAACAGTAGCAACAGCTATAGTAGTAGTAGTATCAATAGTATTAGTAGCGGATGCAACCGCAGTAGTAGCTGCTGTAGAAGAAGTAGCAGCAGAGTAGCAGTAGTATCAATAGTAGTAGTAGTGGTAGAAGTAGCAGTAGTAGTTGTAGTAGTAATGGTAGTAGCAGTAGTTGCAGTAGTAGTAGCAATTGTGGTGGTAGTAGCTGTAACAATATCAGAAGTAGTAGTTGTAGTAGCAGTAGTTGCAGCAACAGCAGCTGTAGTTGTTGTTGTAGCTATTACCATAGGAGTAGTAGTAGCAGGGGTAGTAGTATTAGTTCCCGTAGTGGTAGTAGTAGAAGTAGAAGCGGTAGTAGTAGTAGTAGTAGCAGCAATAGTAATAATTCTAATAGTAGTAGTAGTAGTAGTAGCAGTAGTAGTAATAGTAGTAGCAATAGTAGTAATAGTAACAAAAGTAGTGGTACAAGCATTACTTGTAGCAAAATAATAGTAGCAATAGATGTAGCTGTAGTGGAAGTAGTAATAGTAGTAGCAGCTGTAGCATTAGTAGTAGTAGTGGCGACAGCTGCAGCATCAACAGTAGTCGTACTACTACTAGTAGTAATAGTTATTGTTGTTGTGGTAGTAGTTGTAATAGTAGTAATAGTAGTCATAGTAGTAGTAGTAGTAATATTAATAGTAGCAAAAGCCGTCATAGAGGTAGTAATTATAGTTGTAGGAGTAGTAGCAGTAGTAGCAGAAGTTGCAGTTGTATAAGTATAGTAGTACTAGCACCAATAGCGGCAGTAGCAGAAGTAGTAGTAGTAGTACCCGTTGAAGCAATAGTGGCAATTGTAGTAGTAGTGGAAGTTATAGTAGCAGTAGTAGTAGGTAGAAGTAGTTATAACAGTAGTAGGAGCAATAGAAGTTGTAGAGATTGCAATAGTAGTTGTACTAGTAGTGGCAATATGAGTAGTAGTAGTAGTAGCAATATGAGTAGGTGCAGCAGTAGTAGTAGAAGTAGTTGTAGTAGTCAGAGAAGGAGTAGCTGTTGTTATTATGGGGAAAGTCATAGTAGTAGTAGTAGTTGGAGTAGTTGTAGTTGTAGTAATAGTAGTTGACGTAGCTGTAGTAGTAATCGTAGTGGTTGCAACAGCAACAGTAGTAGTAGTAATAGTAGTAGTAGCGGTAGTTGCAATAGTATAGGGAGTAGTAGTAGTAGTCATAGTATTAGTCATAGTTGTGGTATCTACAGTAGTAGTAGCAGTAACAACAGTAGCTATAGTAGCAGAAGTAGTAGTACTAATAGTGGTAGTAGTGGAAGTATAGCAGTAGTAGTAGCAGACGTGGTAGTTGTAGCAGAAATAGTAATAGCAATAGTAATAGTTGTAGCAAAAAAAGTAGTAGTATAGTTGCAATAGTACTAGTAGTAGTAGTAGAAGTTGTAGGAGAAGTAGTAGAAGTTGTAGGAGGAGTAGCAGCAGTAGCAACAATAGTAGTAGTCGTAGTAGTAGTAGGAATAGTAGCACTAGTAGTAGCAGTAGTGGTAGTTGTAGTGGTAGTAGTAGTAGCAGTAGGAGTAGCAGTAGCAACATTACTAGCCGCAGTAGAAGTTCCAGCAGTAGTAGGAGTTGTAGTACCCATAGTAGTAGTAGTAGTTGCAGCAGCAGCATTAGTAGTAGTAGTAGTAGTTGCAACAGCAACAATAGTAGTAGTAGTAGTGGTGGTGGTGGTGGTGGTTGTAGTAGTAGTTGCTGAAGTAGTACTGGTAGAAGTAGTAGTAGTTGTTGTAGTAGTAGTAGCAGGAACAGTTGTAGTAGTACTAGTAGTAGTAGTTGCTGTAACAGTAGTAGTAGAAGTAGTAGTAGTAGAACTTTTAGCAACAACAACAGTAGTAGCAGTAGTAGTAGTTGGAGTAGTAGTAGATGCAGTAGCTGCAGTACAAGTAGTAGTAAAAGTACTAGTAGTAATAGCGGAAGTTGTTGTAGTAGTAGGAGTAGCGTCACATAATAGGACCGAAGTAGCAGCATTAGTAGCTGTAGTAGTAATAGTAGATGTTGGAGCACTGGTTGCACTAATAGTATAGTAATAGTAGTCATGACAGTAGTAGTAGTTGTAGTATTAATAATTATATTAATAGTAGTAATAGTAGTAGTAGTAGTAGTAATATGGTTCTAGTAGTAGCAGTAGTGGGAGTAGTGGGAGTAGTAGATGTTATAGCAGCAATAGTAGTAGTAGTAGTGGTTGTAGTAGTAGAAGTAGTAGTAGTTGTTAGAGTAGCATTAGGTGCAGCAAATGAGACAGTAGCAGTAGTAGTAGTAGTTGCAGTAGTAGAAGTACTTGTAGCAGTAGGAGTAGTAGTAGCTGTAGTAGTAACAACAAGAGAAGTAATAGGTTTACTAGTAGTAATAGTAGTAGTAATAACTTTAGTAGTAGTAGCAATAATAGTTATAGTAATAATAGCAGTTGTACTTGTGGTAATAATAGTTGTAGTAGCAATACTAGCAGTAGTGGTGGTGGTGGTGGTGGT